>OY729850.1:6899119-7499119 GCA_951394115.2 Drosophila phalerata | reverse complement strand
GGTGGCATGTAGTTGTTGGTTGGTGGTTGTTGGTTGTTGATTGTTGGTTGTTGGGCGATGCTTTCTTTTTCAAGTGATTTTCCGCTGGCGTGAACTGGACTAAGGGCAGATAAATATATGCGTTGCCATGGCACGTGTTTAATTAGAACTTTGATTGATTTCCAGACATCAGACTTTCAACATAAGTAAACTAAACTAATTGCTGTCACTCCCCATTATATTAAATAGTCTATTGTAAATTTATAAAATAACTTTTTAAGATATTTTTATATTTAAATCCTTATTTTCTTAACTTCAATTAAGGACACTTGTTTAAAAAATTATTTAAATATTAAAAACAAAAGTAAATAACTAGATTTTATAATAACAAATCATCAGAAATAAATATTTCAGTAAGTTAAAAAAATATATTTGTCTGGAATTATGGCTAAAATCGGAATTTATTTATTTACTTATTTAATTATGTACGACTAAAAGCAGTCGGCAAAGAAAAAATTACTAAGAATTAAAAATTTTGTTAATTAACAATTAAAATTAATATTTAATATAAACTATGAACTGAAAAGAAAAGAAAAATTAAAATTACATCATTTTAGCTCAACAGCACAATTTAATCGAAATCGAAAACAATGAAAAAGTTGCCAAAAGGCAGCCGGAAAAGTGATGTTGGATCATTAGCTCGTTGCGGTCGAAGCTGTTGTTGTCAGAATCGTAACCGTTAGTGTGCAACGCGGCGTATGCGTGTTATAAATTAATACAGTTTGTCGCTGGTCACCACAAGAGCCAATAATTAACTAAGCGCCAGGTAACAGCCAGTTTCGATGACAATATATTGCCGGATATTGCAGCAGCAGACTGTAAACTGTTTTTGGGGTTATATGCTAACGAGCTGCAGAGAAAATTTGTTGGGGTTGCCTCATAAGTCATTAGCAGGCGAAGGCACACATCGACTGGGCTACATACACACAGACACACACACACACACACAGACACAGAGCTGGTGTCGCTCGGCAGCTCATTAAATTAATTAAACACCGACGAATTGCGGCCTGTTTATTATTTAGCCATTGCACATTTTTATTTGCAACGTTAAGCATTTGTCGCAGTTGCAGATTGCAGGTTGCCTTTTGCCGTTTTGTTGCAACTTAACTAAAAACTTTTAATGAGTTCACTGCGGCCTCATCTTTGGCAACGTGTCTGCGGCAACATATCGTCGTATATAGTATGTTGCACATCGTTAGACAGCCTTAAAAATTGTTGTTGTCGTTGTGCATTTTGAATGCGAGTAGCACTTTTAGTAAAAGGACTTGGCTGCTCCTGTTGCTGACATGGCTGAAAGAAAAAAAATAAAAAATGAAGGAAAATGAAAAGAAAGAAATGCAGTGATTGCATCAGGATTTTCAGGAGACATGAAGAAGAGAGTAAAGTCTCTCTCTCTCTCTCTCTCTTTCGTTCTCTTGTGTTTATCTTTTGCAGCCTGTCAACTGGCCCTTTGCATCCATCTTGTGTGGTCCGTCTGTCTGTCTGCGTCTGTCGCCAACCATCCTGTGCCATTGTTGAGCCATTGTTGAACTTTGAAATTGCCTTGAAATTGCTGTGCTCACATCAATCAATTAGCGTTGTTCTTGTTCCTGTTGCTGATGCCCCGTTTGATGTCATGTAGACAGCACTTTTCAGCTGATATAAATTTTATGGCATTTGGCTTTAAGCGCTTGAAACTTTTGCCAAAAAAAAAAATATGAAAATAAAAAGAGAAAACATAAATTATAAGCAAGTAAAGGCAAAGGCAAAGGCAAAAGCAAAACAGGAAACTCATACAGACAGAGCTCGAATAGCAGCGTTGATTATACACACACATAAGCGCGAAATATTCCCTCACACACACAAACACACACACACCCACAAAAGCCAGCGTAATGAATGTGTGTGTGTGTGTAAAGGGTTAGCCAACATGAGAAAGAGTGTGCGAGTGCGAGTCTGAATGGAACAAGATGCCAAAAGGCTTGGCCATGGCGACCGACAGACAAAGGGACAGACGGTGGGACAACCGCAAAGTGTTTGGTAAAAAACAATTTAAGAAATGTACGAGCCAGAAATGCTTTTAGAGCAAAAAAAAACAAAAAAGAAATGCCGACAACGTGTTTTTGTGTCATCAACCCACATGGCGTATGCGTGTTTTATGCGCCTACCATCTGAATTAAACAACTTAATGAACTGTACGACTTGAAAAAATTCCAAGAAAAAAAATTTGAATAAAATAATTGAAATGCATAGAAATAACTTGTTTAGTCAAAGTGTATGATCTGAATGAAATTTCGCACTTAACAAAAACGACAGCAATGCAAATGAAAAATAATGAAATAAAAGTACAAATGAAAATGAAAATGAAAATTCAAGCAGGCAGCATTCAATTTGTTAGCACACACTCACCACACATGAATACAAATTACTAATGCTAATTTTATTTTACACAAAAAAAAGCCGTACAATAAACATGATAGAAAATTGGCAAAGCAGACACTTAAATACTCTAAAAAAAATTAGAGTAGTAAAAAAAAATATTTTTAATCATTCCTTTGACATAATTTAATAATAATTTCAAAATATTTCTCATATTATAAATTTGAGTCTAAGCTTTAAATTGGAACTGAATCTTTTTTTATGGCAAACTTGATGAGAAATATATTTAAGACTTTCTCTTCCTGCTTGCTGCAAATAATCAAGTTGGCCTAGCCTCAAATTGGCAAGTGGCATTAGAATCATAAAATCTTATGAGCCCAGCCCCACGGTTAGTTGGCACTTTTTTGCTCGGCTTCTACTCGGCATAAATTTAAATGTCAATGGGCAATTAAAGTGGCCCACAAAAGTATGCAACATAAACTTGAAAGTGCGCGTGTGGGTCACAGCCACACTTTGGAACGGTTGGTAGTTGGAACACTTGACAGTGCATTAGAAAAGCTTAACACACACTCACACACACCCCTCACACACACACACACACACACACACACACACACACACACATATACACACCACAGTCAGTCTCATGTTTTCTCTGCTGTTCTATGTGGTTAGTGGATTCGTTGGCTGGATTTCTCTAGCTACCCAAGGTTTCTCCTTACTGATTATTACTTTTCATTTTGCCATAACGATTTTCATTTGGTTTTCTTTTTTATATTTTATGCTCCTCCGTCGTTTGGGCCATGTTAAAATATTCGTGGGCGTTGCGACGGATTTACGCATGGCATGCAAAAATGATGAAGATGAATTACTGTCGCTGTCATGTTGCTGCAGATACATCTGCACACCGGGCAGATAGTACATACATATGCATATGTATTAATCTATTTTAGGTGACATTGTTGATATTGATTTGTTGTCTGTTCGCTGAACCGAACGCATTTGTTTAAAAAATTCGAAGAAAAAGAAAATGAAAACGAAAATGAATACGAAAATAAAATCATATCTTGGGCCCCAGTAATTTCGCATTGTCATTTATCATTTGTTCAATTGATTATCGTCAAGATTGAAGAAAAACGCAAATGCATTCGATTGTAAGAAATAAATTGATGTCGGCTTTTGATTATTAATTGCGTTTAGGTATGCTCAAGCAACATATTAAGTAGCCTGTAAATTGACATTAATTTGAATAAATTGTGAATACCGTAAATGCTTTAAATAAACAAAACATCGAATGAATAAAACTTTGTTAATGTATTTAAATTGGCAGTAAAATGGCAGCTGAATTTAAAGTTACTTTAAGCCACTTTTAATAATGCATTAATTCAAAAATATAATATCTATTTAAAATTCTCTATTGCATAATTTAATGACACACAACATAATTAGATAAAATATTTAACAACTAGTGTTAACAATTATTCATAATAAGCCATTTAATAGTTTAAGCCACAAAGCTCGCATTTAATTTAATTCATTATATTATTCATTATGGTTTTAGTAAGGGAAAGTTTCACAGCCAGTGGATTAGTATTAGCGTTAGAATAAACATGTGCATAACCCACATGCAATAATAACTGTTTATGCCCCCTTGCAATAACAAAATGGCGTGCGCCCAAAAGCATGCTTTAAAAAGTGATGCAACTTTCATTTTCGCATTATGACCAGGCAAACAATAACTACGAATACAAACAAACCGTCGACAGCTTCAACAGCAACTGCTGCATATGTGTGTGTGTGTGTGTGGCAGTGTAGCCTGTAGTATGTGGCAAGTTCCGTGTAATAACCAATTTGAAATGGCACCACAGTCACACACAAAGAGGCAGCAGCCAACGGAGCAGCAAACGAGCAAAGTTTTACCATTTTTAATTTTGCCAGTTTGCTACTGCCAGGATAGTTACCCATTTTTATTTTCTTTGCCAGCACTTAGGCTGATTAAAGTGCACAGACCAGACAACAACAAAAACAGCAACAACAAAAAAAAACAAACTCTTACAACAACTGCAATAACAGATGTACATATCTGCAGCAGTTTTTCTGGTCGTCTGTCATATGCTAGTCGCCATTATTCAGCTACACTGTCAGCTATAATTTCTGGTCTGGCCAAAAACTAATAACGAAAAATTCCGAAAATTGGCACTGTATAACAGTTAGTACTACCCGGATTTTAGCCATGTAGAATTATTTTTTTGAGAAACTGTAAAGTAAAAAATAATTTGTAACTGCTTTTCAACATCTAAAATGCACTTCATATTTTTAAAAAATAATAAACTGAAGTTTTGGCATACATTAAATTTTTTAATAATATTATTTGAATATCTTACTTAAAATTAAACTGCACTAAAACTTTCATGTTATTTGTTTATATCTTTCATATCAAAATTTAGCTTTTTTGCAGACAGCGAAATTCCTTCGAAATTGTTTTGTCAAACTTTCTAAATTGCTTCAATTATGTTCATATAATATTAATCTCTACATATAAAAGAGAAAACTTGCTTAATCTTTGTGCAAACATTTTGTTGGATTAAATTGCTTGTCGTTAAATGCTTGACATACTTTGGCTTATTTGTTTTGAGCCTGCGGGCAGACAGAGACATTTAAGTTGGCCAGACATAAAAAGTATTATTAAAAACCTATAAACCCTGTCCATCCCCCTATCCACATACAATTCATATTAAAATGCCAGAGCGTCTGCTCAAAATATATATTTTTTTGTGGCACACGCGGCGTATGCATAATGCGACACATTAATAATGTTTTTACTTGTGTGTGTGTGCGAGTATGCATGTGTGTTATTGTCGTTATCATTTTGATGTGCAACAGTTTACAATTGTTGAGCAATTTGTTGTAAAATTTTAAAGCTCTTAAAAGGCGGGCATTAAAAATTTCATTAAATTAACAACAAATCGGCGACACACAGTAAAATACCCTGTATGTGGAGGTGTCTCCCCTCTGTCTAACAGACTTATGGTATAAAAAAAAACAAAGTTAAATTTAAAAGGAAGAACTTTTTTTTAATATTTTAAAATGATTCTCGTTTCGTATTCTTTATTTTATGATAAGAACTCAAACAGCGGAAAAGTCAAAGCGCTGATTCTTGGCCAAACTGTCAACAGTTGCCAAAATGCACAAATTGGGTAAAAGAGAGAGAGCAAATTGTATGCGTGCGATTGTCTGTGTGTGTGTGTATGTGTATGAATGTGTGTGAGGGGTAGATTGAGAAAACTGTGACTGCTGTCGGCAAATCAAAGGAAAACTGCTGATTTTCATATCAGAAAAATTGCCATCGTTGGCACAAAAAATCGTTTTACTATCTTCAGACGGCACTCAATTGAATGAGAGTGCATGCAAATACATACATACTTGCCATTTAAACAGATTATATATATAATGTATGCATATATATCCTCTCCTTATGTACCTATCATTTATTCTACTTCTCACACAGTGCTTTTGAAAATGCTCTTTTGATATGGTGCATAAATTAACTTGACAAAGTTTTTGTAGATTGAAATTGCAACGAGTGTCATTTTATCAATGGCCAACGCCCACATTTTCATGGGCGTGGTCTGGACTGTTTTTGAGGAGTGGCAAATAATATTAAATGAATAAAAAAGCAACAATTTTCAAGTGCTGTCTGCTATTTGTCACTTGAACTAGAGTTCAATTAAATTAATTCGCAATTGCAGATTAATAGACAAAGTTTTGATTAAACTTTATGGTTAACTAATAACATTGGAATTAATAGAAAATCTATTTTAGATATATAGATTATTATAGATTGTGTGTATTGAACTGAAGGAGAACTTAAAGCTTCAGAGTTGTTTTAATAAAATCTACAAATATTCGCATAAATTTGGTATTTCTCTATATCTGTAAAATCCCCAAAGTAAACTGTAAAATACTATACAAATATGCTTTTAATGTCACATTGAAATGTGTGTATAACTAGATACATATAGTAGACACTCAGGTACTTAGTATGTATCTTTATGATCTATTATGACGCATGCTTGTCTGCCACAAGATACTTGTACGCCAGGTCAATCGGTAATGCATAAGCCACAGTCAATATATGGTTCAATATGCCACTCACACTTAATAAGAGACTCTATGACTCCATTTGGATGCGTTTATAAGCACATTTGCGAGCTCGATAGCCAGTGAGTTGCCTCAGTATAAATCCCAATACCCAATCCCCCAATCCAATTCAATCCAGCTCGTAAGGCTTTGAGACAAACAAGTTGCAGCTAAGTCAGGGACAAAACTGCAGCAAATACACCTGCACACACACACACCCACACACACACACACACCAACACATACTACCACATACGTGCGAGTGGAAAATGGCGAGAGGATAAGCACAGGAAAATATGCAATGCAGTTCAACAGCCAAACAGAGTCGATATAAATTCATTTATTCATGAGCTCAAAACCGGAAATGAATGTGCTGACTTCACTCCATGCATATGTGAGTGTATTTGTGAGTGTTTGTGTGTCTAAGACTGGGCATAAAATATGAGTGTCTGTCTGCGCTATATACGCTATATGCGTGAAAATGTTTGATTTGACTTTGTCTGGCCATAAATTATGATGGCAAAAAGTTTCTTACACCTGCCAAAAGAAACTTTTGCCATAGTTCTATTGAATATGTCGCCGATCTTCAACCCAAAACGATTTAACACTAATTCAAATGGGCGTATTTGCTTCAACTTAAATTGTGCGCATTATTGGCAGAGTGCACTCAAAGCATCACACACACACACACACACACACACTCAAAAATTGCAGCAGACATGCATAAATTTGGTGCCAAAACAGTTTAGGCAGAAAGAAAGAAAGCAAGAGAGCTAGAGTGAGGGAGACGGCATATTGCGAGATGGCGTCAAGTTGTAGCAATCGCTGCACACGCATAAAAGCTTGACTGCACACAAATAGACACACACATACACACACACTCGCACACACTTGCATATGCTGCAGATGCCTCTATTCAACTTTCACTTTGAATTTGCCAAGTTTTTCACACAAGATGCTCTCTCTTCTCCTTCTCCTTTTTCTCCACATCTCTTACGCTTCGATACACACGTGCACACACACACACACACACACACACACATGGAGCGAAAGATTGGGCTCGCCTTTGATTTTAAAGATTTATCGTGCATTTCGTAGCATACTTATATGCGCCATTTGCATATTAATAGAGCAGACGCTCTCCAGTCTTCCAGCTGATGGCGTTTATGAGTGCATTCCAATTGCTCAAAAACAAGCTCGTTGGCAAAAGGCCTTTACCACGTGCTGTCAGTTTATCAATAATTTAAATTGCAAATTCAAACTGATTCCTTTTTTCGGGACTACCAAGCAAATCTCTGTCGACCTTTGTGGCCAAATAACAATTTGAATTGTTCACGCTTAATGGAAAAAAATTTTAAAATGCATATAGAAAAACAAATAGGTATGCTAACTTAGAGTACACTTGCTCGACTAGCAGATACTGTCTAAAAAGATTTTAGATATTTATTGGAAGAATATAAAATGTTTCTCTTAATAAATATTAAATAAAAAAATATAATTAGTTTATGGTTTACGTATATATATTTTTAGAACTACGGAATGTCCCTTACAGGGTATTGAGAGAACATATTTTATGGTCGCAAAATACCTACCCACATATGCTTACACAGTATTTTAACCTAGTCATCGTTGTCGTCATTCTCCTCCTGACTCAACTAGTCCTTGTTGTTGCCATTGTGTCCCACAGCTGTAGAATTCAATTCAATGAAGTCATTTTTATTTGTTTGGCAACTTGTAGATATAACAAGAAATACAATGCTAACAACAACAAAATACATATTTTGAAAAAACGGTTTCCTTTTGAATAAGAAGAATAACAATACGAGTAGCAAGAAAAGTAACAAAAAAAAATAAAGAAATCGCAACAAATTGTCTGCAATATGTTTGAGAAATATGTGACAAGTAGGCCAGAAGGGTAAAACGAATGTTTGGAAAACATGTGACCATAATAGCCGATATTAAATGCATTTCCTATGAGCGGACAATCAAAATGATTGAATGCAATACTTCAAGTACCCGATTTACTGTAGTCGATTGAAATGTTCGCAAGTTGTTCATATTTTTACTTGGGCTTCTTCATGCAGCTTCAATTCTGTTTGCACATGCAAGAGAGCAAAAGAAAGAGAAAGAAAAGGGTGAACCAAAAAAAAAAAAAAAACATGTGTAGTACTTGTTGAACTTCAAGTAGATTTTACTGAAAGAAATTGATTTAAAGCGAAGAAAGGTACAGAATGCTTCGCTTGAGTATATTAAGTCAATTTCGAGCATCTTGTTGGGTATTTCGGGTTGAAAAAAAGCTTTTCCGGATGAATTGTGTACTGAAAAATAAAGGAATATTAAACAAATTAAATTTGTATTTATTATTAAAAGGCTTTAATAGTTTTTTAATGTCAAACATATTTTATTTGGTTTTTTCAAATTATATTGCTGAAATTCAAATATTTTTTAAATGCCAAATAAATAAATTATTTACTATAAGTTTATTTTACGTATATTACAAAAATGGTAATTACTCTTATAAATAAATATACTACTTAAAAGAATTTCGAATTGCGAAAACTTTGTGAAATCTTAATCGATTTTAAAAAGTTAAATCTTTTTGATTATTATTTGACATTATAATTGATTCTGCATTTACATTTAATTAACTTAAAAATGTTAAATTTTTTCCATCACAATCTATTTTTTCCATACCCTTACCAAAAATATCAGATCATTACTTTCTCAAATCTTAACCGATTATAATAAGTAATATCTATTTGATAAAGACTTGACCTCCTAATGGATTCTGCATTTTAACTTTGTTAATAATGGGAATTTAATTTTTCATAGTGTAATAAGATTCAATGTAAATTATTATCAGATACTTATATACTACTTTCTGCATTCTTTGTTTCTTTGGCAGTTTTGGAGCCGGCGTTTCCAATGCGCGATGTGACCATAAACCGCAATGTGGATGCGCATAAATTGTACGACGTGCTTGGTGAGGTGGGACGGTAAGTACTTGTTGGAGAATCGATGGAGTTACCATTGAACATTGCAGTGCTAATCATATTGGAAACAATTCTCAGCGGTAAATTCGGCACAGTGTACAAGTGCAAGGAGAAGACAAGTGGAATACAGTTGGCAGCGAAATTTGTGCCGATACCGAAGCGTGAGGACAAGAGGAATGTGGAGAGAGAAGTGGAGATAATGAATTCATTGCAACATCATCTCATTATACAATTGTATGCTGCATACGAATATCAGAAAATGATGTGCGTCGTCCTGGAACTGTAAGGATTTCAAAAACCAAAAAGGCAGAGACTGCTTACATATATTTATATATATATATATATATATATGTGTGTACATGTATATTTGTGTGTGTGTTGATTGTGTCCTGTGTATTCTTGCCAACTACAACAACTCTAAGCAATTTCTTCATAACTTTGTTGGCCTTTTGTGAATGCCTTTGCTATTTTTATTTTCATTCTATTGTTGTTGTTACATTGTTGTGGGACACAATATCTTGCAATCAGTGAAAATGTGCATAAAATACGATTTACACGTACGCACATTATCGTAAAGTAGTAAAGTTCTACTCCCCTACCCCTGCCCCTGTCCCCACTACACACACATACACACAAACGCACAACTATAAAAGTTTCTATAGTTTTTTTTTATTTTTTGGGAGCACAAAAAGAAAAACCTTAAGCAACAGGTTCGCACTTCTTTGCAGAGTTCTTTCTATTTTTTTATCACTTGTTTTTTTCTCTCGTTATTAATGAAAACTGACAAGGGTTAAGTTTAGTTTGGGCCACACTCAATGGGCCATAAAAAGATGGGCGACAGGTAATGGTGCACTGATTAAGCAATGACCTTGACCCACATTGGGCTGCACAATAATAAAAAGAAACACTCTACACTGCAATAACAATAAAAGCAAACGAAAAACAATAAAGTCACGTGTCTTTGTTCATCTTATTGTCTGGTCTCTTGACTTTTCCTGCTAAATTAATTTTCATGGCTAAAGTGTGTTATGTAAAAACTGCTCGACAACAATGTGCAGTCCTTGTGTTGTCAACTTTAAATACCCTGTAAGCATATACGATATAAAATGTGCATGTCTGACAGAGAAAATTGATTTGAGTTGCTAAATAGTTAAATTATTCATAGATACAGGGTACTTTTTAGTTGTTATTACTCTTGTGTTAGTTGTTACCTCTAGTTCTCGAGTCTGGCTGTAAACTTAATTGTTTTCTTGCCAACTTGTTTCGTTTTGCATATTCATAAAATGCAGCAAACATATTTCTGGTCAAGTCCAAAATTCTTTGTCAAATTGCACAAAAATTAAAATACTACCTAATGAAAATTGCAGTTTATTTCCATGGCTGCTCCTAAAGTACACACAAAACAAACAGAAAACAATAACAAAAGTGCAATAACAATAATATTTATTTAGTTTAGCCGCACTCCAATATGACATTGTCATTGTTGTTTGGATTCTACATAAATATTTCATGTCAGAGGCAAAAATATTTAGCATCTGCAAAAGCGCATAAGTCATATCGATTATTATACGAGAATTGATGCTGATATAATCTGTAAATAATAAATAATAAATATATTGCCAGATAAGCCGATTGCCATATGAAGCACTTTAGTTCAATTTAGCAGCAATCGAATCAGATAAATAAACAAATCTGAGAGCTTAAATTTGAATTCGTCTTTTTATTTGCCATTTCATAAAAATGTACCGTTTTTGGGTCGGCGTTTTGAGGGCTGCCCATCCGGGAAAAGTTTGCGATCTGGCTTTCTTGATTTTTTGATATAATTTTTTTTTTCTCAGAATTAAATTTCCTATCATCTCTTCCCGGGGGCTGACGACTTGAAATCTTCGTTAAAATGCTAATTTTAATTTTGTCTAATTTCTAAATTTCAATTTTTATCAAATTTATTAATATTTATTGAATTATTGAAGAATTTTTGGAATTTCAAATTACAACCAAAAACTCCATAACTTTTGTTGGTTTTTCGGATGGCTTATGTTTCTGGAATATATCCAATTATTTATTATAAAATATTTATATGATGTATTTAGACTGAACTCAGTATTTTTTAAATGTTAATGTTGTACATGTAGAATTTTTTAGTAAAGCGCCTGAACTAACTGTCTTGAAAAGAGAAACAAAAGAATTCCTAGTTTTTCTCTTTTATTATATTGACAAATATTATTAAAAGATTTGTGAATATAATGTTTAGCAGTTAAATTGGAGGTTAGTTGAGGCGCATTACTCACTCCACTTGGTTAGATGTTCATGTATTATCTGATTTTCGTGTTATGTATACGTAATTCTTGTAAATAACATAAATAGTTTAATAAATTATAGTTTGGGCAGGTAAGGCAACTAAAATGAACTAAAAACGTAGCTTTAGGAATGGGAGTTACTAAATAGTTGCTTTAACTGTTGTTCTGGCATTAATTAGTTTGCATGTGTGTTTTTTATATGTTCTATGTTTAAATTTAAATTTTCCATATTAAAGTATTTTTTAAAATATTTCTAATCAATTTCTGTTGTACTTCCCCATAGCATTGAAGGCGGTGAACTGTTCGATCGTGTTGTGGACGATGAATTCGTGCTCACGGAACGCGTGTGTCGTGTTTTTATACGGCAGGTGTGCGAGGCAATGGCTTTTATACACGGCAATGGTATTATCCATCTAGATCTTAAGCCTGAGAACATTTTGGTGCTAACACAAAAGGGTAATCGCATTAAGATCATTGACTTTGGACTGGCACGCAAATTCGATCCCGATAAGCGTCTGAGAGTAGGTTTATAATTTATTATAAAAGTACATCTAATTTTATATCTAATGCATAAATATTAATTACTGTTTCTAGGTACTCTTTGGCACACCTGAGTTTGTGGCGCCAGAAGTTGTGAACTTTGACTGCATCTCATATGGCACAGATATGTGGAGTGTTGGCGTTATATGCTATGTGCTGTAAGTATTATCTGACTAGATTTTCCAAAAAAAAAGTAAACAGCGTTTAATTTTACTGAAATTAGCACAAGGGGGCTAAATGATATAAATAAAAACAATTAATAACTTGTCAAGATAGAATATTTTATCTTAAGAACATTCAGTTTTATTCAACCTAAAATAAAATGTATGACACAGAATTTTTTAAAATGTGGACAACTTTACTAATTTTGCTATACATTATATAAAATATGATGGTATAAAACTTAAAAATTATAAATTTAATCTGTTACACAGCATAAAATACTATAAATATGTAATTTAAATATTCAAAGAACTGTAACATATTTTTTAATATTTTTTACTGCAATATTAAAAAATGTTCTAAAATTTATTATGTATAAAAATGTTGTCACAAAAAAGAATATTTTTTCTTAAAGCAGTAACATAATTGTTTTTATTTTAATTTCGTTGCCAAGAGTATATCTTTTTCACATGACACTTGAAAATTTAATCAGAGCTCTCTCTCTCTCTCTCATTTGAGAAGTTGAGAGAGAGGGAGATTTGAGTTTGAGATTGAGATTGTGCTTCCCCTGTGCGCAAAGTAAACTAATTAAAAATCTGTGAATATTGCGGCAGTCAAGAATTAAATAATCAAAGTCTTAGAAATGTTATAGAAGGTGTTTCCTGTCAAACCACAAATGCCCACCCTCTTAAATATCACACCCCTCTACACTGAGCAGCCCTCTTGGAGTGACTTGCAAGAAGCGTCAATTTAATTTAGTTAATTAAACGCTGCTGCTGTGTTTTTTTTATGTGTTTATTTATTTTGTGTGCGCTGCTTTTACATTTCATGTTTATTGACTTTGCCACACCCACACACACACTCACACACACACACACACATACATATGTGTAATGGAAACAACAACAACAATGACAGCATCTCTGGTCTGTCGCCATTCATGGGAGAGAACGACATTGAAACAATGTCAAATGTAACCATTGCAAAATACGATTTCGAGGATGAATGCTTTAATGGCATATCCCCGGAGTGCTTGGATTTCATAGCAAAGCTACTGGTAAAGGACTTGAGGTGCGTTATCCTTAATTAGTGTCTAGCCATAACCAGGCCAGCAGCTTTTAATCAACCAAATGCTCCCCACAGCACCCGCATGACAGCCGCCGATTGTGTTAAGCACAAATGGTTGCAATACCATCCCGCTGCCACGCCCACGCCCACACCCAACGCCCCCACAACAATGGCCAAGACGGCTTCAGTTAGTGGCAAGACGCGCCTGAAGTCGGAATCGCCCACAACGTTAGCCTCAGAGTCTTCGGAGGATTCAACGGAAACAATCGAGGAAGCCGATGTGGATGACGATGATAATGAGGATGTGGCAACGGAACAGGATGAGGATAGCGAGGAACTGGCTCAGCTATGCAGCACACATGAGCTAGAGGTAGGTTCAAGCCCAAGTCAGCTAGAAATTTTACTTACCCTACTCCAATAGAACAAAGAGCTGGATGCCACCAAGGATAATTTAAAGAATTTCATAGTGCGCTGGGAGACGCATCCGAATAGTCCGTATGTATTCGATGTTGAGGGCAATGTGATAGCGCCATTAAATGAGACCAGTTATCCGCATCCGCGACGACCCCATGGCACGGACAGCATCTCCTCATCCCGAGGTGAGTACTGCCGCGGTGGAGGCGGCTCCCAGCGGCAGCGCGACCGTCACGCCCTCATCCATGGCAAATGAGCGGGAGGAGGGGCGGACAGAGCAATCACAACCAATTTGTAAATTACATAATTAACTTGATAACTAATTGTTGTTCTCTTAACTTGAATGTATACCAAGTTGGCTCAAATGAGAAGTGCAGAGAGGGAGGCTCCCTCTCTCTATCTTTTGTTCTCACTCTCTCTCTCTCTCTCTTTCTCTCTCTATCTAATAATGTTGTGTTTTAACATAAAATGTACTTTTGTTGTATGTATGTGTGAGAGAAAGACAAGGCATGTCAGCAACAAAAACAACAACTACTTACAACAGTTGTTTAAATTTTAAGCATAAATTTAGCTTTAAGCGCATCCTTATAGCGGATGTTACCTCTATTAACCCAACATTTGACTAGTTTTATAAGTCGCTTAGCGTTTTGACACTGTGATAAAGACAGCCAATGACAAGAGTAATACCAAAATATACTTACTTCAATTTGAAATACTACAAACAAACCTTCTTTCAACTACATTGCTCAGAACTCTTATCCAAGCATTCCCAAAACAAAACCCCAAACAAAAACACAAACATTCCAAAACAAGACACTATTCCAACCTAGTTCAAGTTTAGCTCAACACCTAGCCACAGTTTCAGAACTATCGGACAAGGTAAGCCCCATCATTGATTAAAAAACAAACAATCAAATACCACAATCAAAAAAGAAACAGCTATAAAATTCCTAAGCAATTTGAAAGATCATTTCATTTAAAAGGCAATCGTGCATTAACTACTGAGCTCATTTATGTAAACTAATTAAAAAATATTCGTGTAATGTTTTAAAAGTTTCAGAATATTTTTTTAATTACCCTTCAACTGCTATAATGTACTTAATTTTCTTTTAAAACCACTGAAGTAATGGTAATGTTAATTTCATTCTAATTTTAATATAAACTTATTTCTTTCTTCAAATTTCTTGAGTAATGGTATATAAAAACTGTACTTAATCGTAACTAAATGAAATTGGAACTTGTGATTAACATTTGGCACTACATATACAATAGAATTACTCCAATATTTAAAAAAAATTTGATTCAAATTTTAGTCCAAGGGAAAAGATTGTAATTTAAATTTCAAAATTAAATTTAAGTTCTTTCAATTCTGTAATTTTTTTAATGCATTAAATTTTAAAACAGCTAAGAATAAAATTAAAAAAAAGGTTAAAATTGAATCAAATTTCAAGTATATGAATAATAATGTTTGAAGAATATAAAAATCTTATGTTTTAAAAAATTATAAGTTCGTAGATTTAATAATATTATAGAGAAGAAAGAATTCTGAAACTTTGTCAGGAATTCCTACAAAAATATTTGAAAACAGTGCTAAAACATGAAGCTCATGAGTTACTATACGATCCTTGAGCACAGTGTGTTGTCTTGGTAGGGTTAGCTTTTATGAACCATTACTAACTTTATTGTGAGCCTAATCAACTTGTCAAGTTGTCTCATAAGCATGTTTTAATACATGTATTTATGTGTATCGAAATTGAAATTTTTTGGAAAACATTTTGATACGGTTCGTCATTGTTGAACACATGGCGCTAACAACAATTAATCAATTCTAATTTGTATGTATTGATTAAATGTATTTAACTGAATATTAATATGAATTACAATTTACAGTTTGTTCGCCATCGCCGTGTGAATCGATAGCGACACTGATCGATGATGAGCAATCGGATGAGTTGCAGGCAGCGGCCGATGAGGAGGAATCCCGCAGCGGGGATAGTCCTGCCTCAGTGGCCACCACGCCCATCAACGAGTCTCGCGAGAAACTCTTCCCCCTGGGACCGACGAATGCCTCTGGCGCCTCTGGATGTGCCACGCCCACACCACAACATCTGTTCAACGAGAACTTTGACGAGTTCTCCGGCAGCGAATCCACGGCTCAGCAACAGCGCAGCATGAAAAGCTATCTGCACACATTCGATCGTCGCAATTCGGATACGACTTTCCTGCTGGGACGTCGCAGTTCCGGAGAGCGTGTTAATCTCGCGGATGAGATACGCAAACTCTCCGATCATCTGCTAATGCTGGCCGAGATCAACACCAAGTTGGGCGATGGCAATAACAATGCCACAGAGAATGGTAAGGAATGCAGTAGTACTGAAAGCAGCAGCACCCAGGAGGGCAACAAATGGACTAGCACCACTCGCAGCAGCAGCACCAGCAGCAGAGCCACCCAACGTGGCATGCTGAACAGTTCCAGCAGCAGCAGCCAAAGCCAGACACATTTTAAAGATGATCAGCAGCAGGAGAAGATTAGCTCGCTCTCTGTGAGATTGCAGCAGTCGATTGAGGAGATGCCCAAGCTGAGCAATGGCAACGGCAACTCTACGGACAATTGGCGCAGCAAGTCTACAGTGAACACCATGAGCACGGCCAACTCAAAGAGCAGCAGCACCAGCACCAGCACCCATGTCCAAAAGTCTGTCTCGAAAATAAGTTCCAGTAGCATCACTAGCACCAATGCCAGCAGCAGCAATCATCTGCTCTCCGAATCAGCGAGCAGTCGACGTGCCAAGTTCCGCATCAATCAGATGAGCCGGGATGTGCCCATTGGACTGCCGGATACACATCAGACGGTGAATCTCGAGGAGGCTGCCAACACCACCAAGGATTGTCTGCTGCATCTGCTGGAGAAATACAATGAGACGAAGATACGCAATCCCGTGGGTCGCCATCAGAGCATCAGTGTCGATTGGCATATCAGCGATAATCTCGAATACCGTTCGATGAGCTCCATCAATGCCTTCTTCCAGCGCCATGGACATTCCAGTGGCGGTCAGAATGTCAGGCATATTCAGGCTCAGCTGGAGGAGAAGGCAACGGGGAAGTAGTAGAGATCACTCCGAGCAGTTGATGTATATAATTTCAATATAATTTATGTATTATATAATGAAAGAAATTCGATCAAACCAATTCAAAAAAACTCAACTCAATAGTTAATCGCGTTTAAAGTTAGTAAATTTATATGTTGGCAAATCAATTTTATTATTTATGTTTCTTTCGTAAGTAATTAATGATAATAAATTATTAAAATGAAAAATTATTTGATAAACAGAACTACTGAATTTTTATAATGGGAAAACTTTAAAAATGAAGGAAGAATGTATTTTAATGTCCCAAATATTGGAGAATTTAAAATGAATGAAAATCTAATTATTGCAAGTGACAGTAAGTAAAGTTTATCATTAAAAAAAACATTTCTAAAATGTAGGGAATTTATCACCCAACTCAAATCGTCCTAAAAAAAAAGTCTGACTGTACCTACTTTATTTTTAGAACGAGTGTAAAAAAAAGATGTTCGGAAATTAAGCTACTACAAAATGAAAAAACAATTTATTGAAAACAAAAATCAACTTAATAAAATTACAGATTTAAGCTACAAACAAATACGTCTACAAAAAATAGCAACAGCATGTACATGTAATTGTATGATATATATGTATGTAATTAGGTTGGCCAATTTGTTGGCTAATAGAATCAAATGAATTTTGGATGATACAAACATTCAAGAGTAGTTAATTAGTGTTTGTATATGTGTTTTTTTCTGTTTATTGTTTATTGTTTATTGAAGTATGAGTTGAAGAATTATGCACACAATATGTATGAGTTAAATATAAATATTAAGTGAATACTTTGGATTTTGTTCTATGCTAGGCTTACAACTAGGATGATCGTGTAAATGTTATTCAATAATATAGGCTCTGCCTACGTATATAATATTTATAATTATATAATTATTATTATTTATAGCATTTGTACATGATAGTTAAGCAAAATAGCTCTCATTATTTGCCAAACATTTTGGCAAACCACAAAGAGCAATTTTAATTCAGTTGAGAGTTAAGAAGTTGGCAATTTATGGACCATTGAAAATATAGGAAATCTATTTTCAAAAGTGCATAAATTGGCAAGGTGTAAATACTTAATTTATAGGATGTTCCACTGGTCGAATTAAGGACATTTGTTTAAGCACAGCCAGCAAAAGCAACAACAACAATAAGCTTAACTATTTGAATAAAGCTTATTATTGTTGGTTTTAGCGACTGTGGCACAAAATTCAACGAAACTCTGCTTAGAAAACCTTTCTTTTATATATAAACAAGTTAATATATATGAGGAATTTTGGAAGTCAAGCAGAGTAACATCAAGTTTTGATTGCTAACAAATTTTACACACAACCGCAAAATAGTTGAGTGTAAAATTTACAAAAATGAATTTACAAAATTTACAGCTATTTGAATTTCATGGTTAAAGATTTTTCAAAAAATGTGTCTCTAAGTTTTTTTTGTGTAGTTGTTGTGTTTTGTGTTAAGAACTAATCACTTAGTTTATGGCATTTCTCACTAGAGAAATCTAAAAAGTTTCATTTAGCTCGTACTTAAGATGTACTAACTTACTTAGTAACTAATTTGTTCTATTACTAGTACTGGTTTGCATTGTAGTAACTAGTATTAAACTATTTGTTAATATTCGCAACTTTCGCCCTTGCACTGCACAAAAATTATTTGACTTAATTTTAAAATAATTACTTAAAATTCTAGATCGAATTGAATGTAAAAAAAATCGAACTTTTTGCAGTGGCATAAAAAATAAAATAAAATTACAAATTGCAAGTGAGTTGATTAAATAGTTAGTTGCAACTATATGCTTTTCTCTTATTCTTTGTTTTTGGTCAGCTGCAAGTAATTAGTTGTCGTTGCGCGAACGCTTCAACAGGCAACCAAATTGCGCTCCTAGGCTGGAACTGGAGTTGGAGCTGCTCCTGCTGCTGCTGCTGGCGGAGTAGGAGTGGGAGTGAGAGCCGGAGCCGGAGTTGGTGCGCATACGCTTGGCGGGTGAGATTTTCTTTGGCGCCTGCGGCAGACGCTTGCGCTCCTTCATGAACTCTGCAAAAAAGAAAGAAATGAAAACACATTTAGTTATTGTGGCATACAACATAGTGGATTGGGATTAAAGTCAGCTGGCAAACTACCCCTAGGGTCATTGATATTCCTGTTTGATGAATGAACAGCAGGCGCCGCCTGTTTTTGCACATTTTGATTTAGAATTGTGGCACGTGGCAGGAGGCAGGAGGTAGGGACTATCAGGGGTAGTATAACAGACAAGGGTAGCAAACAGACAGACGGCAGCTAGACGGTTCAGGTAGCAGGCTGTGATCACCGCACGCCAAGTGAGAGTGAATGTTGCATAGCTGCATAAATTACACGCCCCATGGACAAAAGTACAGCCAAGTTGCAAGGCTGTAAAGTGTACACTGTACATTGAAATGCGGGCTGACCAGAGCAGACACTATTTTTTATATAACATTTATATTATTATGTTAATAACTATGCAAAGTGACTAAAAAGAACCTTCAAATGCAATCAGCGACATCAACTGCTGATAGCGGCACATTGTGTGTTGCAGTTACCTCCCTCTCTCTCTCTCACTCTATCATTCATCCCCTCTCTCTCGCTCGGAGTGCCTTTGTCTCTGCCTCTGCCTCTAATGAGGTCAACGGAGCACAGAGCTGCGTCTGGCACATCTGTTAACATTTACAGCCAACCCGCATGCAATGATCACATTTTGGGAAATCAACCCCCGCGACGCAGGCGCAGGGATGTTGCGTGCATTGACTTCAGGATGGGGGATGGAGGGGGGAAAACAGCTGCAGGCAACACACAAAGATCAGACATGTATAACTTAACCCCTTTTTAAAGAAATCACATAAAACATAACTAATTATAGTACGATTGACGGAGCCTATAATTTTGGTTTTCAAAGCGATCAACGCCTACACTGAAATTTAGGAAAAGGGTGTACAACAGTGCTGGAAATAAGCTGAAGTTGGAAGCGATTCTTCACTCAATAATGTTGATTTGTTGTTTTCAAATTTATCAAATTATTAAAATGAAATATTACTCAATATGATCTAACAAATTATGAAATTGAAATATTACTTCAATAACAGAAATACTTTCATATTATAATGGCAACTAATTTAAAGAGTAAAAAGATTTTAAGAATGTCTTCATAGATAGAAAGTGAATAGATAGAAAGTGAAATTAATTTCAGTATAGAAAGAAAATAAATAATAAAAATAACAATTATAATTTTGATTTTGAATGACAGTAATCAAAGTATATCATTATTCCAGTTTGAGGAATAGTTCTGCTTACATTCTAGCATTTTAAAATATTTTGTCTAACTCTAAATCTTCAAAATATCCAATTTGCTTTAAGATATTTACTCACTAATATTTATTCTATAAGATAAATAATTTAATATCTAAGTTTTTATATCAATAATGATAGAATTAAAGGCAGCTATTATCGAGTCTACGGTTGATACAGGGATAACTCCCACTTGTGAGTTAAGTATCAATAATTATAGAATTTAGGGCAACTATATTCGGATCTGGGGTTGTTGTCCCTATATCTATATTGGCCACTCCCACTTGTGTGTTATGGGAAATGAGTTTTTTAACGCTCAAAGTGCAATCAGGCGCAACGCTGGGAAAGGACACGGATCGGTGATTGCCAGTGAACTATCCTATCAATTTATCAATTTGTTGAGTGCAACTCACCTGTGATTTTGAGCTGTCGCTTGCGCTGCTGCGTTGAGTAGTTGCAGGAGGATGTGGAGGCGGTCAAGGCTGCTGCAGATGTGGAGGCAATGGCAATGGCCAATGGCATCGATTCATTCTGTGAATCGTACTCCGTATCCGTGTTCGAGTCTAGCGATGAGTTGGCCAAGTTCTCACGATCCGCACGCTCATTGAGCAGCATGTCCATGTCACTGGGAATGCCGGAATCATGGACGGAGTCACTGCGCACATGGGCGGCACGGGTGAGTGTGTACATTTGGGGGGCAAAGGTGGACTCTTGTGAGCTCACACGCTCCCAGATGAAACTGCCATTCGCACTCAATGGACGATCGCTGCGAAAATCAAATCCCCACTTTTGTGTGGCCATTTCCTGATGACGCTCCAGTTCCGCATTGAAGGGATTCCTGATAATAGAGATAACACACACACACAATTGAATGTTTTGTTCGAATTGAATGAAATGCAATTTGTACTCACGATTTGGTCTCCAACAGATTCGACGTCTGCGCTGGTCCAAAGAGATTCCGCTTGATGCGCTCCAATTGACGGCCGTAGTGCAGATTACGACTCACTCCCGGACTTGCGCCCATCTTGCAGAATTCACTCAGCACTGGATTAAGCACGCGTGCACTGACCATGTTGTCGTTGTTGTTTTCCTATTTGTTTGTTTGCTTCTTTCTTTTGTGTGTGTTTTTTTTGGGACTGCGATGCGACGCAGTTTTGCTGCCTACGCTTTGGCCACTTGTTTGCGAACCACACAACCAAATGAAATGTCAAAGTTTTCGCGCCAAAAACTTTGTTTTTCTGTGCTCGCCTGTACGTACGTCGTTGCCCAACGCAAAGAGGGGCGAGCTCATCAATACCAATACACACACACACTCAACACGCTAGTCTCCAAAACGTCTCTGTCTCTGTGTGCGTAACTGAGCGCAAACGTTTGCTTGTGTGGAGCTCTCACGTATTTAGTGTTGTTGCAGTCTCCGTCTTCTTCTGCTTCTGCGTTTTTAGCATTCGTTTTAAAAAGTGAAATTTGTTGTTTTTGCAGTCGATTTGTTTAGAAATATGATATAAACAAATGTTGTGTCTTGCTTATTATAATTATGCACTCCAAGTCAATAATTATCACTCTTCGTATTCGTCACGAAAAAAGCACTCACTCAAACCAAAAACTGACGAGTTAAGCACTCAATTGTGGACTCCAAAAGCAATTGCTTTTAATTTGCTTTTGCACTGGAATTGTTTGTTTCTTTTTGTGTGTTTAGTGTTTCATCACTTACAACTTATATTGTTGTAAAGTCTTTTATATTTTAATTCGCGTTTTGTTTGAATATTTTGTTAAATTGCTCTGACGTGCGCACTTCGAACGCACTGGCGAACTTATCTCAACGAGCAGAAAAACAAAACTGAACCTAAGCAAACGGTTAAAAATGATATTTATACGCGTTATCTTTTACACTCAGAGAGCGCACATTTGCTCTCAGTGTCGCTCGCTATCAGTGATGCGTGCGTTTGCTGCAACACATGCATAGCTTGTTCGCTGTTATAAGCGAAAGTAGCTTGAAAATAGCCAAGCGAACAGAAATATAGCCAGATCTGTCGGGAGAAGTGCATAAGCGGACAGCGCTATACTCAAATCAAGTTTGTCTCTCAGAGAGCCAGAGAGCGAACGTGTGGAAAACAACCACAAAACGAAACGTCAAACAACCAACCACCGCAGCGTTGCTTTCAAAAACGATCGAATAAGAAGCAGCAGTGCTGCTCTGCTGTTTCTGACTACACTTCTGTGCTTTGACACTATTGAATAACTTAATCGATTTGACATTGTGCTTATATTATGTATAAATATATATTTTATTCCTCAAAACTACTTGGTAGCAACTAAAGCAAGCGTTTACAATTAAAATAATGTTACACTAACGCATTTAATTGAAAGTTTACTAATGATATGTATCGAAAAGAATATACGCTATTCGGTTTAAAGAAACTCAAACGCTTGTTGTTGCTGCGCGGGTTGGAGCTGTACTTTTTGTGCATGCGATGAGCAGATAAAAATGTTTTGGCTTCGGTTTGTTTAACCTGAAACTGGATTTTTTGTGGCACAGTCAGACAAATTGGATTTGGGGCAATGCAGACACACAGTTTCACTTTCCTATTGTGACTTGGGGCCATAGTGAAACATTGAAAAGTGCAGTAGAACAAACGAAATAGAGTGTAAAGATAGCAAATAATCCGTTGCATTTGACTTTCGACCGTTACATGCAGTGTAGATTTGAAATATAGAAATAGAAATTTCCCAAGCTTAGAATCAGCTTTATTAATGTGCAAAATCGTAAAAAATTAAATTACACTGCCAAAAGGTAATAAAATACGATTTATATTGTTTGCACAAATGCAATTAAAGTGCATAAAAAAAAAGCAAAATAAAAAAAGTCAGATCTGGGTTCAAAACTAAAGACATCATTTGGACTTCACCAAATAAAGGAATAAAAGAAAAGGAAAAATAAAAACTACTTGGGTTTTCCTATAAAAAGAATATAATTGAAACCGTGCCTCGAGTGCAATCACCCCAAAAAGGCAGCCAGGAAACGATCTACCGATCGATTAGGCAGCCAAGTCTCGATTTTGACTCGACTCCCTCCCTATTCCCAATTCCTTAGATACAATACCAATGCCAAGTGCTAAGCAGACACACCGCAGAGTCTGTTTATTGGACACACCCCTCAGTAACCGAAAACTGAAGAACACAAAAACAGAAAAAAAAACGAAACGTAAATTTACACACTTTTTAACAAATTTGAAAAATTCTGCCGGCAGTCATGCCTGAAACATAAACAACTCAAGAGATCCTGCACATGTCATCATATCATCATATCATATGGGGGGTAGTGAGCTCGTGATCCCTTTAAGTAATTTCCTCAAGTTGAGGATGTCGTGAAAATTTATATGGGTTGCATTTTGCTGTGTAAACACACGGAAAAAAAAGGCGTCGAATTGAGGAGGAAAAATAGGGATACTGACAATGGGGTGTACTTCAAGTGGTGCTCTTAATCCTTTATAAGGGCAGCCCATAAAAGGATTGCTCAACATTGGAACGTGCGGGTATTTTAATGCCTATTTGTTTATCCATCGATATAAGCCTATAATGCTGGTTATTGTATTATAGCAAAATAGTACAAACTTGCACTTATCAACAACATTTGACAATAATTGGACGCTGATACAACGATCAATGTCTACGGATCCCAAAAGAGAATACCCCACATTTCACTGATAAATGCCTAAGACAGACTTTTATAGTTCAACATAAAACAGACTTGATAAGAACTCAAGTTGAAGGTCGCCATTGTGAGCATACATAAATATATTATCTCTGGGTCTATGAAAAACCTCAACGGACAGTTTCCACTCTGCATAAAATATACGTTACACTCATTTCAAATGCAACGCGCCTTATCGCGTCGAGCGGAACACAAAATCAACAAACACCCCCTGAAAAGTTGTTGCACCCAAGATATGATATGCTACTAAAAACTCGACTTAGTATAGCCACGTGTTCTACAAAGTGTGCAGTTCAGCGTGACAGACCAAGTAACGTACCGAATTGTATAAGATATATTCCATATAGCGGCCTGTTCCACTAAGGAAATTGGCATAAAATTGTTTAGCTCACGAACTGTGACCACAAGTACAATTTGTGCTGAGATAGTTACTTATTCTGGGCAGGTGCGTTATGGTTAAGGATATTTTTGAGAGGGTTTACCATAACGAAGCGGAAGTACTCTCGATAGGGTGCAAATAAAATGTGAAGCAATCTATGGGAAAAATATAAAACAAACTGTAATTTTATAAGAAAATTGAAGACAACGGACGATGAACTATAAAGCATTGGAAAAACGGTTTCAAAGAAACTAAGGACTTTTGTTTTTAAATTATCTTATATTTTCGAACAAGTAATCCAAAATTTACTGTTCTTCTGAATTTTCCTCTAGTTTTTTCAGAAGTACAGTTTTATTAAAATGCCTTTGCATTTTCAAAACGAGTTTATCAATATCCATCTCAGTTGTAATGAATTTCCTGAAGTGTGATCCCAATACAAACAGAATCTTCACTATCTCTGATCGTTGAACCCATGGCAAATGACCAATCATTAATTTCAGAACCAAATCTCAGCTCAGGACATTTATAAATGACTCTGGCTCAACTACGTTTATTTTTGGACAAATTGTTGCGGTCAAGTTGGGAGTTTATTTGACATTTGTTGTGCATTTTGGGAATAAATGCTAAGTACATTATTGATGGATTTTCAAAGGCAATGCAAATATGAATCGCTTAAGATATTTATGCAAATATTTATGCTGACAAATCCACAAGAAAATCCTTTGGCTACTGTGCTACGAATTGCAGCGTTTGGACAATCATCATCAATCAAAGGAGGGATACACACTTGTACCGTCCTCAGGAAATTTATACATATAGTTAGATAACTGGTCAGGCATACGAAATGACAACTCATTTTATTGGAACAACTACTAGACAAACACACAGAGCGAAAGAGAGGGATAGAGAGTTTTCCTAAGGGATCTCGCGTGTTTTCCTGGTAAACGCGTGGAAGGAAAAAAAAACTAGTTTTATCTTAAGTGGAAATTATAAATATTTATGAAAATGTAAAAAAAAAGCAAACAAATACAGAAACTGAAGAAAGAGAGAGAGAGAGAGAGCTAAAACTCTCCGAGCTCCAAGCCGAGTCTGTAGATGTATCTGAGTATCTCGCTGTATCTTTGTATCTGCATCTTTGCTTTGATTGTTTGTCCAGTCTATCAGTGGCTAGAACTCAAGCTGTAACGCTGCACCTACCCCAAAAAATTAACTTCTTGGATACAAAGTGCATAATAAAACGATTTCAACGTTCTGGTGACTGTATAAATAATAATAAAAAATGCATTTATGACTCTGATTGGAGAGAAAAAGAAGACAGAAGAGAAACGTCCCAAAAGAATAAAAAATACAAATCCTTTGAGCAACCTTACCAAATGCGCAACGAAAACAGGTTGAGGAACCAAAGAGAATGGAAATTCGAAAAACGTATAATAGTTAGGTCGTTTTGGGAGTCGTGTTGAGTTGAGTTGAGTCGAGTCAGACAGGCAGGTAGGTAGGTAGATAGATTGGGGGCAGTCAATCACAACAACGCCGCAGAGTCGCAGACAAATTTATTAGAGGGATCAGAGCGTGACCCTTTTTCTCTTATTTTTATTTATATTTTTGTTATTTTTTTCTTATTGAAACCCAAACTAAAGAAACTGAAAAAAAAAAACGAAACGTAAAACACGTGTATAACTAGACTTGAGTTGCTGCGACTTCTTCTTTTTTTTTGTTTTTGTTTTTGTTTAGAGTTCCTCGACATCGATGATTTCACCTTGTGTTTCATCCTGTAGTTCGTTGGATTCGTCGGTTTGTGTGTCCCACAATGCGTACTTCTTGCCCACGTTTTGCTGCCAGAGACGCAATCCGCCATTGTCCGTGGATGTGGCATAGACTTCACCATCGGGACTGTACTTGATGCAACGCATCTTCTCATTGTGCGCCACAAAGCTCTCCAGGATTTCATCAGTTGTATAATCGCATTTGTAGATATAATTATTGCTACCAGCACAGACAAATGTCTTCTTTTCGGGATGCAATGAGGCACCGAGGACGCGAGCTGGCAACTTGCGATGTTGCAACACCTCAAAGCGTTCCACATCGATGAAGACAACGCTGTGACCATAGGCAATGGTCACAGTGCGTCCATCGGCACAGAGTTCCATCGACTTGGCATGATGGGGCAGAGCAATCGAATGCGCCTGCTTGTTACTTACCAGATCCCAGAGGCGTATGGAACGATCGTGCGAGGAGGAGAGCAATGCTCGATTATCTCTGCAGAAGACCACATCGCGCAAACCACGCGACAGACCCTGAAAGATTTGTGGCAAACCTGGATTATCCAATGAATAGATACACAGCATTGTATCGGACTTGTGTGCCTCCTTGCGATCCAAACAGCCCACGGCCAATTGTTGCCCCTGTGCTGCAAGTGCCACACAACGCACCGGCGATGATAACATTATCTTTGACAAATGCTTCCCATCCACAGCATTCCAAATACGCGCTGTGCAATCCTCGCCGCCTGTCACCAGTCGAGTGGCATCCTGATTGATATCCACACTGAGCATCGCATCGCCATCCTTCTCAAAGGTGCCCACCCAGTCCCCGGTGTCCCCGTGACGCAGCATCGCCTGTCCGTCGTGACAGACGGAGGCCAAATAATAACCCGAAGTGCACACTTTGCTATAAGCCAAGTTCACCACATTCCCCTTGTGACCCACACAATCCACCGGCAATTGCAGCTTTGACATTGTCGCTTCACTTTTCAACTTCTCTTTCTTTTTTCAATTATCAATTTACAAAAACAACATAAAATTGTTGTAATTTTTATTCTCGATTTAGCAGTGTACTTAATTTATTCGTTTCTTCATCTGATATTAGTTGGTTTGAATAACTTTTTTATCATTAAATGCTGGAAAAATAACAAACTACTTGGATCTGTAAGGAAAGTTGCCTAAAATCAACTTGGAGAACTTAATATGCTAAGAAATTCATAGAGAATCTGAAGTTGTATTTATTGAGATATTTCTCAAAAAATAAATTTAAGGATATTAAAATCTACGAACTTATACTGTTTAGAATAAAGCATTTTATTTATTTTAAATTTATTTTTTAGTTAATAGGTAATATAAAAATGTATTCGGTCTTCGCAGCTTTGTTAATCAGTCATTTTTTGGTAATGTACTCTAGAAATCCATTAATTTAGAAAATCTTAGTATTTAAATTCTTTAATTATCATCTAAAGAATAACTTATAACAACTCTCTTCAGATATTTAAACGAATATTCTCAAAGAATTTTCCAAATACACTTAAATTTAGCAGATTTATCAGATATATTTTTTAATTTATTGTTTAAGTATTTAATTAATGTGCGGTTTTCTAAAGTGCTAAGAAAAAACTAAAACAAATTCCAGCAAATCCAGCATATCCTTAAGTTTCCTGTGCTTTACACATCAATTACTTTGGAGAATTTCTTTTTGCAGCTAGTTAAAAAATACTTCTTTGTACTTAGCCAAGTTTAGTGTGTAGAAGACAAGCTAATTAGCATAAAGGATGACTTAACCAAATACATATAGTCTTGCAATTCTGCACTCGAAACTACACGTACATTGAGTGCAGGAATTTGGGAAATCCGTTTAATTTCCAACAGCAGCCGGAAGCAGCAAAGTCAATTTGAGTTGAGTTGAGTTGAGTTTGGCACAAATATTTTGGCATAAAGGACAAAAGGAGTTGTGTGTGTGTGTGTGCTGAGGACACTGTTCAGCTATAAAGCTGTGAAAGTGAATTCGAGTCAATTGTGGTCGTGTTTTTGTTAGTCTTGCGGTTTCAGAGCCAAGATACAGCCAGGAGCAGGTATTGCAAAGGTGAGAGAGAGACTGATGACAGCAGACTCTGAACCTCAGTTTCAGTCTGATTCTGAAGCAGAGGCATTGTGTGTGTGGGTGTGTGTGTGTGTGTGTGCACAGGTGTCATCATCCTTCGGGTAAGGAAACCTTGTTGGTGTAAACCACTTAAAGGCAGCGCACGCGCTTCCCAAATTTCTCACATGTCGCCGCCTCAGGACCTCAAAAGTGCCATTGCCAGCGCCTCCTTTGTTGGCCTGCTAATGAAAGCAAAACGTTCTGAAATATGAATTGAATCTTCTTGAGTGCATTTAATATACATTACGCTTTTGTGTTACGCTCTCCTTACCTTGTTAATATCCTGGTGCCAACGCCATTCGCCTTCCTGCTTGCCAAAGTCAACTTGCGAGTAGTTTGCATACAGCTTTTTGCCCCCCAAAAAAAAAGAAAAAAAATAAACCAAGAGCTGAAAAAAAATAGAAATGTGTGTGTGCTCCGTATAATATCCGCCGAAACGTTTAACTCAGATTAACAAGTGATGACTGATACGGAATTCTGCGAGGATACTCCAAAGGAATTCCTTGAGCTGTATGCTTTTTATTAAATTAAAGCAGGACTGGGATCAGGATGTGCTGAAGGATGTGTTTTTGTGTGAGTCTTACGCCTTATCCAGCAGCCAGTTGACAGTTTCTTTTAGCTGTTTTAGCTGTTGGTTTTACGAGTATGCAGTAGATTAGGTTGTTGTATCTTTGTTGGTTAAGAATAAATAAAAAGTTACTTAGGCCAACTGTTGGTAAACTTTATAAGAATAGTAGTGAAATATTTGAAGACTAAATGAAGTTAATATTAGAGATAGATAGAATTAAATATTATATTTTATTACCAAATGGAAAAACGGAGAGAACAAATATTGGAGTTTGTAATAAAAGGGAAATATAACTGAAATTAATTTTAAATTTGTTCAAATATTTCAAGTATTTAACGAACAAAGCTGAAGCGAATGCTTAAATAAATTTATTCTATACACTGTTTTCATAAAGACTAAGAAATATTCAAATTCAAGTTACTTAATTAAACTTTTTTATGGTTGAGTTTTTATGTTGATATTTTAAACAAAAATGTTAATTTTCAATCCCTGAAAAATACTTTTTTAACTAAACTAAAGTTTATATAAGAGATAATTATTTTAAATCTCTGCATCCTTCGGTTAAACTCATTTAAAATGAAACAATAATTACCAGCATCAATTGCCGGATTCATCTTTCAGATTTAAAAACCACACACTCGACCATTACAAAACGCATTGACCCACAAGATAGAAATGGGAATTATGCAAACATTGTGCACAAATGTCATTAGTTAAGCGAGGATCAATGTACCCATATTTGAACTCTGACCAGATCAGCGTTAAAGAGAACAAAATGCCAGCAAAATGATGCCAATTTTTGTTGGCCAAAAATAACCGCAAGATGTGCACACACACACACACACAAATCTTAAGGGAGATAGCAAAAGCAAAGAAAGAAAAGAAAGAATTTCAATTGCGAAAAGAAAGTCGATACCTGGCTATATTGAACCCCTCGATAACGGGGCATATGGGGTAGCTACGTTCTCGTTCTCGTTCTCGTCTTGCCCCGAAATGGGACATAAACAATCTCATTGTGCGCACTCGAATCAAATGATGTGTGAGATATCAATTGTCAAATTGACAATAGAAATTGACAGATCGGTATCTGTAACGTCTCTCTGGGCTGCTCACACCGTAATAAAATTAGAAGTTTATTGATTTGTCTTGACACATTCGCATAGCAAAAATTTCCCAAACTGAAAATTTTGGTATTGAGAGTCCTTCCGATTGATGTTTGGCCTGAACACTTTTTTTATCCTTATTATCAATGGGTGTGGCATCTCTCGGTTCGTTTTTCCTTACCCCTTGCTGATTTCTTCGTTGTTCTATAAAAATTATATGCAATTACATATGAAGCAAATATAAATTTTTATCTACGAGTATTTTGCAGAGTCTCATAAAGTTGTACACTTTATGAGCCCTGTAAATATTTTGATAGCTCAACGCTAAAAATTCGTTGAATTTGTTGAATTTCCGCTGACGATAGCAAATTATGTTTTTTTCTCAGCCCGTATTTCATTATCATGTTGATGGCAATGACAATGTTGATGTTGATGATGTTCTTCAAAATTTTCTTCACTTCCGCAACGAACGTTCAACGCTTCCGCTTCGAGTGTCTCTCAACAGTTTTGGTCTACGCCCCATTTTTAACTTTCCATTTCAATAAAATTGAAAAAGTGAAAAATTAATGGAAATAACTATCATTAATAGCATGAGTTGCGCTATTTGAAGTAGAGTTCGTCTGCAACTCTAAGTTCTTTCATGTCTTTACTAATTATTATTAATGCTTTCATAAATGACTCTACCAAAAGTACCATTGATGATGCCTCTGGGTTTGTAATGTGGCTAAGTCTGCTGGTTCATAGACAAAGTGGGTCAAACTCGAACATTTTGGTAGGGTTGAGCATTTAGTTTGGAGCGTGAGAAGTAGGTTCCATTCGGAAAACTATAAAGAAATCTATTTTATCGAACTTCCGTAGTTGCCTAAAGAAAAGTTTTGAAGAGTAATTTGGCATTCTACAAAAAACCATTAAAGTTTTTCTATAAAAATTTCACAAGTTAAGAATAGATTTACTAAAAAATTTAATTAAAACCAAAAATCATTTAGAAAACTAGAAAATAAATGTTTTAAAAGGAAAATTTTTGTACCAGTTTTCACTTTTATTAAATCTTCCTTATAGAAAGTTATTATAAAGTGAATGCCATAAAATTTTCACGTTTTTCCTACAACTATTCTTTGCCAAAGTAAGAATCTTTATAGAAGTAAGAATTAAATGTCTGTTAATCCAATTGCGAACCCTTTTATCAGAGAATGTCTCTGCGTTACACTTTTCCCATAACTATTCTCACTTACTTACCTGATGATCCTTTGTAAAACCGTTGTAAACCCATACTAAATTATGCAAAAAACCGAGAAGAAAAGAAAAAGAAATGGGAGAACACGCTCTATATCGTGTTTGGAACAACTTTCAAGTGATCAATTCCCAAAATACAATTTTTGACACTTTAAAGACGAAGAGAGTGAAGAATTCGCCATGGTTGTCGCATCTGAAGGAACTTTCACAGATCCTCCGGAACGCGCACATATCAATCAAAGTTCGTCACAGTGTCGGGAATTATGTCACTCGCTTACTCAAATTGCAAGTCTGACGGAATGTCGGAATATCGGTATGACGAAATGATGGAATGACGGTTAAACTGATTTGCATAGCAGCTCGACTTTTCCTCAACTGGCAGATGTAAGGATGGTGGTTGGAAAAACTAGTGAAAAAAAAACTGTTTAAAAGTTTTCAGTTTTTTTTTGTGATTTTCCTAACTGCTGTCAGCGCATCAATCATAAATTTTATGTTTTCGTGAAAGAAGACACCTTTTAGATAATTTTCATAAATTTGTAGCTTAAAAAAATAGAATTTTTTTCATTTTTCTTATAATTAAAAAAAAGTGTTTTTATCCTAGTTTTAATTAAAATTTGTTATATGATACTTTTTGCGTAAAAGGATAGACTTGATTGAGGGTATGTTTTTCTTACGAGCAGCTGTTGCAATATATTCTTTTTAAGTATATGCATCAATAGAAATACTTTTATTATAGAGCTAATGAAGTCATTTGGCGAAACTGGCCCTCAATTTGAGCGAATTAAATGGCAAAAACTACCCACTGAATACAGTAGTTGTTATTGAAATCGTATATCAATCAATTGTCAATATTTTATGATGATTTTATAATAGAGCAATGCCCATTAAATGTGAGGCCAGCTGTTTTTGGATAGATTTCGGAACAATGCGCCAATCCAAATCGCAGTTTATGACCATAGAAAATTGTTGTACTCGTATTAAATGTTGTCCAGCTGTTTTTCACATGTCAAATAACTTGGCATTTGGTCTGTAAGCCTCCGCAGAGTTATGATTGGATGATGGTTGGGTAAGACTACAGATAAGACCAAGAGAAAACACTAAAAGGAGCCGAGAAGGAAATCGCTTCCTGTCGCAGAACTAATTACGCGCAGGATAACAATGCTGAAACAGGAAGCGGAAACTAAAGTGGTCGCTTGGATGCGCCTCTAACTAAGCAACTAGCCAAAGGCGATGTCACAACACACACACAACAAAAACACACAACACACAATCTAACTAAGCAAATTTAAATTACGTACGCGTCACTCCGGGCGCATTCATTAAATGTCTGCCCGATAATTAACGCCCTTATGTAGGACCTCTCTCTCTCGAGGTCCAGCCAGTTGAGAATCCAAGAAATATCACTCAACAATGAGCTACGTCCGGCTGTGTCTGTCTGCCATCAACTCTCAGGCAAAAACTGTCCCTTGTGCCCATTGTGACTAATTGATTTGCTCTAACAAATGCGTCGCGTCGTTTCTCAGTTCTCAGTTCCCGTTTTCCCATTTTCCCATTTACAATTTGCCCATTTCTTCGGGATATCATTGCAATTTGTTAAAGTCAAATTTGCGGCGGCTAGTTAATAGCATTCTAATATCCGAGTTTGAATAGATTCTTACCGAATATTATTATTTTTAAAACCAAATTTTGTATGCCTTTTGAATTTCCATAGAGCTAAGAGTGTAAATATTAATTTAAGAGGTGAAACTTCACTTTTATTAAGTTCTATTATGAAGAGAAGTGCAAATAAGTTTAAGATTAGTTGTACTTAGAAATCTTGATAAATGGTTTATATTTTCTGGTCTCTGGAAGGGAAATACCAAAGGAATTTTGAAGGTTTCGATTACAGAATCATTTCGATTATAATTTTATAAAAATATAATATTCAGCTAAGAAACAAATATTTATAAAATAAAATTATAAAATTGCAGGATTTGCGGAATGGGCTCCAAAATTGAGATCAAAGTGATATAAATAATTTTCTAAAATATACATTTGTCACTCACATTTGCATAAACTGTATTTACAATTAAAAAAAACTACACTATAAAACTTAAAATGGTTGCTGAAAACTAGAAAAATTATTTTATTTGATATCTCAAACTTTATGCAATTCTCCCAAGGAAGTAATTCATTTTGATGTGTCATTCCGAAATGTGTTCATAATAAATAATATGCTTAGTCCCATGTTGTAGAGTTCAAAATGCAGCCCACGACCTTATGCACTCTGCACATACTTGAGAGGAGTATGTAATAAAGGAAAATGCTCGGAAAAACTAAGGCATTTCACAAAAAAAATTATTGACCCGTGCTGAGCATTGAAGTGTAGCAGTTTGGAAAATCCTCAAGTCAGACAGAACATTGTATGGATATGACAGATACGAGACTCACTTGGAAGACGCCGCCGCCTCGCGGAGGGAAGGAGATGAAAGGGGGTAGCGAGGGGAAGGGGAAGGGGAAAGGGGAAACCAGAAAGGAAAAACTCGCTCAAGTGGTTTTTCGGCTAGAGGAGCAACCCTTTTGACAATCTGCACTTTCTCTTGCTTGAAACTGTCAGGGATTACATGAGGATTGTGTTTGTGTATGGCCAAAACGGAGGCTGTCGGTTACAGTTCTAGAGTTACCAGTTTAAGGAATGGGTAGGGAAGTGGAGAAAGGGGTTGAGGGAAGTGGTAGGCGGGGTAGATACTGTCAACTGGGCAGCTGTCGAGGTGCATCCGAATGCTGCCGAGCTTCTGACTTATTGAAATTAATTTTTAAAGGTAGCCTCAGTGAGCCGCCCTATTGTTTTAAGGGCGCGTCTGTCTACCCCTATGCATAACTGTTCCTCTGGACTTTTACTGCAATCACTCATAATGATTATGTTGCATTGTTGTTTGGGTTCTTCACGTAATGATTCAATTAACGGAACAGCTGACCAATGGCTCTCTCTCTCTCTCTCTGTCTGTCTGTCTCTGTTTTAATTTTCATATTTATGTTGCATGTGGGAAAAACAAAAGGGGTTTTTATACAACACTTCGTTATTGTCTGTGCACTTTTCTCTGATTACAAGTCGTCTCTCTTTTGTTGGCTCTCAGAGTTGTCATAACTTTTGGCTACACAATTTATGTGAATGGGTTAGATGGTCATTTGAGATGCTCAGATGCTTTACACAGGGTTGATGTTAAATTGTAAAACTGTCTAGGTTCAGGTAAATTTAAACTACATAGTCAAAAATTCATTAGCACACAACATGTCAGAATTCAAGATTTTCCTTGCAGCTAAGAACAAATGTGTAATTAAATATTTTCGAGTTTTCAGCTTTCTCCGTAAGTAAATTTTAGAGAGAGAACTAGATTTTATTCTTAGCTATGAATCTGTTTACAAACTTTTTTTAATTTAAAAAAAGTCAGTATTTTTTAGAAATGGATAAATGTTTGCTGTATAGAACATTTTAAATTTTATTTATAATTCAAATTGAACTGATAGAAAATTTTTAAAACCAAAAGAAAAATAAAATAAAATTCTAAAAAATGTATTTGTAAATGGACAAAAATAAATTATCATTGAGGGAATTTTTAATATTAATTAATTTTTAAAAAATCATATTTTTTCTGCAACAAATAAGAAATAATAATATTTAATAAAATTTTAATTTAATATTTTAAAAATTGAAGTTTTATTTTATTGAATATCCTTTACAGTGCCAATTTTTTTTTTTTTGAGTTTTCCTATAAATAAAGACTCTGTTACATTCCAAATAATTTAACATAGATCTTCAATAGTACCTCACACAGGATCAATATAAGAAACTATATTAGAAATAATAATATTTAATATAATTTTAATTTAATATTTAAAAAATGGAAGTTTAATTTTATTGAATATCCTTTACATAATACACAATTGAATATCCTTTTCCTATAAATATAGATTCTGTTATATTGTTATTAATGGTCCATAGTTTATCAATAGTATCTAACACAGGATAAATATATAGGCTAACAGCCTGACGGGAATTCCGCGTATTCTTCACCCATTCAAGAACATTTAACAATCCCTAAACATTTCATTGGCACAGCTGACACTAGAACCGTTTCGGGTTTCAGCTTAAAGGCCATGAATATCATGTCAACGCTTTTGAGTGGCATTTAACTTGGGCTAACCTGGTTTGCTTAATGCTTTCTAGGGTATTTAAAGGGACTTAAGCTTTAATTAAAAAGTGAGAAAAGAGAAAAGAGAAGTGAAAAGGCAGCACAGCTGTGCATCCTGTTAGCAGTTGATCTACGCGATGACAGGAGTTTACAGGAGAGTACTTGGTACCCGGTATTCCCGACCCTGAGCATGTTGATGTGATGTGAAAAAGTGCAGTTAGTAATCGGATACTTTTATTGCTGAAGGGATAAACCACAAAATGCTTTGTATGCAATGGCCATCATATAATACATTTTATAAGTAAAAGGTGGCACTTTCCGCTAACCGCGACCCTCTCTCAACTCCCTACCATACCATACCATACATATATGGTCATATAAGCAGCTTAAAGCCGGCACTGCAGAACTTTATGACGAGGCAACTGTTGGTACCATTTCGTCTTTTGTTTCAGCGCTTGAGAGGAACTGAGAGAAGCCCGAGCAATGCCTGAGAAACAAAAAAAATAAAAATAAAAATAAGGAATAAGAAAAAAGTAATAATAATTGCATGCAGCGCGAATTGGAAGGAAAAAACGTTATCGGAATCCGAATGCCAACTGGCATAAATAATAAAAAGAATCGCAATACTTGGTAATAAAATTGATGGATTCGCTGCGCGCATAACGAACGAATAATGTAAACGATATCCAAGGAAGAGAAACACATAAAGTACGTAAAGTATAAGCGCCGGAAAATCAAAATCACGTTACAAAGATGTTAAAAGGTGTCCCGAAATAAAATCAAAAAAAAAGAAAGACAAACCGAAAGGAATTCCGGAAGTGTAGTTTAAGCACATTAAAGCGATAACTGTAGATTATTTAAATGGCGGCCGCAATAAGCCCATTAACGGGATTATACACGGCCAATAAATGGTCAAAGTCAGTTATAACATACGTGTATATGCAAAGCACAGTTTCCCATTTCCAGTTCCCAGTTGGGCTAGGTTATGTCTGAACAGTTAGCTTGGGTCCTGATCATTTATAGGGATGGTTTTATATCGGGGTCTCTTCTGCCTCTGTAATAAAAGGGTTACATGCTCTTTTGATAGAGTCTTGTCAGTTGCCAACTGATGTGATAAAGGATCGACACATTTTGCAAATTCCCTTTTGTTATCCTTGCTGCATGTTAAGTAGCTCTCTGAGGAGAATGCGATTTCCATTTCCCCCTTCCCCTGGACATTGTAATAAAATGTTTACAAATTTTTGCAAATGATTTTGCATTCGCAAATGAAGTTTTCTTTTTTTTTTTTTTTGCAAATGCTGTTTGTGATTTATTATAGGCTTTACGCTGGGAAAAATTCAAGAACATCTTGATGACTCTGTTAAACTTGCATAATAGATTTGGAGTTTGCAAAGTACTTTCACACCTCCTGAAAGATATTAATTATTGTCGAAATTAAGCAGGAATTTTTTTAAGTGAGGAAAGGATTAGTTGTGTTTAATGTTGTGATATTTTAATGATTCTTGTAATGCTTAAAAAAATATTACGAAATTTCCTAGTTATATTTCCTATAGGAAATAATCTACTATTAAGCAGGAATTTTTTTAAGTGAGGAAAGGATTAGTTGTGTTTGATATTGCGATAGTTTAATGATTTTTGCAATGCCTACAAAAATATTTCGAAATTTCATAGCTATATTTCGTATAGAAAATAATATAAAATAGAAAGAATATAAAAAGGACTTCTTAAAAATAAAGGAATATTATTAGATGAATTTAAATTCAGTGACATATTGATAGATAAATCTTTGTAATCATTCTAAAAAATAAAGGATTATTATTAGATGAATTTAAATTAAGTGACATAGTGATGTATAAATATTTGTAATCTAAGCGGATTTTTTAAATTTACTACTCGAAAAGCTGTTCTTAACTGAATTACTCACAATTGTAAAAATGCCTGATTTAAATCTAAATCAAGTGCATTAAAATTAAATAGCTTTTCTTCTGCTCCTAATCTACTTTTATGACTCTAAACTGTCTGCTGTCTGTTAACTGAGAGTAATCTAACCCAGTGCCACACATTGAAAATATCACACATCAAACACATCAGACACATCAAACACATCAGACAATCAGACAATCACTCAAAAGTAACTGAAAAAGGCCAAAACGCATTTTATGACCATCTTTTAATTGTCTGGGAAAAATGCATTTTATCATCAAAGTGAGATCTGTAAGCAAAAGGAATTTAAGGAGAATAGACGCAACAGAAGATTTCAACGCATTCAATGTTTTCTCTGTGTGTGTTGAGGGAATTCAAATAATAAGAAAAATACGTTACAAATAGAACGCTTCGCTGGTCGAGACAGCTCCCAACTTTAGTTAACTCCGCGTTGTTGGTCAAGTGCTGTGAAGTCGCTGAGACTTTCTGATGTCGCCCTAATTTAGCGCCCCTTTGTAATACCCTTACTGCGGGGTACTTTAATTTCTATATTAATTGTGTTGAACTTAAAGAACTCTGGGATAATTTCAATGAATTATGTTCTAAGCCATTTCATTTTACTGTAAATAGTAAACCAAATCGGACAATAACCAACTTTAAACTAGTATAACTTGCTCAAAACTCAAGCGATTTTTAAACGGAATATAATATTGATCATAATTTGGCCTTTTAATTCGTTCAGCATTTAAATTTTATTAATTTCTTAAAAAAAATTATTTTTTGATAAAATTCGATTTTGATGCTAAGGGTCCCCCCTTTGAAATTTTGAAAATTGAAAATTTATAATCTCAAGTTTTCACTTTTATTCGACTTATTATATCGTAATTAGTATAAAACAACGCTTTAAACTTATTTCTGAGACCTTTCATTTTCTTGTAAAAAATCATGTGAAATTTATACAAAAATTTGACTTGTAAAGTGGCTAGATCTAAAGTCGGACCAATTTCAAACTTTCATAATTTGGTCAAAACCGACCCGATTTTCAAACGGAATGCCATTTTGTTCATGGTTTGGCCTCTAAATTCATTCTGCATTTAAATTTTATTAATTTCTTAAAAAAAATTATTTTTTAATAAAATTCGATTTTGATGCTAAGGGTCCCCCCTTTGAAATTTTGAAAATTGAAAATTTTAAATCTCAAGTTTTCACTTTTATTCGACTCCTTATATCATAATTAGTATAAAATAACACTTTAAACTTGCTTCTGAGACGTTTCATTTTCTTGTCAAAAATCAAGTCAAATTTAAGCAAAATTTGGACATGTAAAGTGGCTAGATCAACAGTAGGACCAACTTCAACTTGTCATAACTTGATCAAAACTTAACCGATTTTCAAAAGGAATGTCATTTTGATCATGGTTTGGCCTCTTATATCATTCTGCATTTAAATTTTATTAATTTCTTAAAAAAAATTATTTTTTGCTGAAATTCGATTTTGATGCTAAGGGTCCCCCCTTTGAAATTTTGAAAATTGAAAATTTTAAATCTCAAGTTTTCACTTTTATTCGACTCCTTATATCATAATTAGTATAAAATAACACTTTAAACTTGCTTCTGAGACGTTTCATTTTCTTGTCAAAAATCAAGTCAAATTTAAGCAAAATTTTGACTTGTAAAGTGGCTAGATCAACAGTAGGACCAACTTCAACTTGTCATAACTTGATCAAAACTTAACCGATTTTCAAAAGGAATGCCATTTTGTTCATTATTTGGCCTCTAAATTCATTCTGCATTTAAATTTTATTAATTTCTTAAAAAAAATTATTTTTTGCTGAAATTCGATTTTGATGCTAAGGGTCCCCCCTTTGAAATTTTGAAAATTGAAAATTTTAAATCTCAAGTTTTCACTTTTATTCGACTCCTTATATCATAATTAGTATAAAATAACACTTTAAACTTGCTTCTGAGACGTTTCATTTTCTTGTCAAAAATCAAGTCAAATTTAAGCAAAATTTTGACTTGTTAAGTGGCTAGATCAACAGTAGGACCAACTTCAACTTGTCATAACTTGATCAAAACTTAACCGATTTTCAAAAGGAATGCCATTTTGTTCATTATTTGGCCTCTAAATTCATTCTGCATTTAAATTTTATTAATTTCTTAAAAAAAATTATTTTTTGCTGAAATTCGATTTTGATGCTAAGGGTCCCCCCTTTGAAATTTTGAAAATTGAAAATTTTAAATCTCAAGTTTTCACTTTTATTCGACTCCATATATCATAATTAGTATAAAATAACACTTTAAACTTGCTTCTGAGACCTTTCATTTTCTTGTAAAAAATCATGTGAAATTTATACAAAAATTTGACTTGTAAAGTGGCTAGATCAACAGTAGGACCAACTTCAACTTGTCATAACTTGATCAAAACTTAACCGATTTTCAAAAGGAATGCCATTTTGTTCATTATTTGGCCTCTTAATTCATTCTGCATTTAAATTTTATTAATTTCTTAAAAAAAATTATTTTTTGCTGAAATTCGATTTTGATGCTAAGGGTCCCCCCTTTGAAATTTTGAAAATTGAAAATTTTAAATCTCAAGTTTTCACTTTTATTCGACTTCTTATATCATAATTAGTATAAAATAACACTTTAAACTTGCTTCTGAGACGTTTCATTTTCTTGTCAAAAATCAAGTCAAATTTAAGCAAAATTTGGACATGTAAAGTGGCTAGATCAACAGTAGGACCAACTTCAACTTGTCATAACTTGATCAAAACTTAACCGATTTTCAAAAGGAATGTCATTTTGATCATGGTTCGGCCTCTTATATCATTCTGCATTCAAATTTTATTTTATTCGTTAAAACAAAATATTTTTCTCTGAATCTAGGTGTATTTTATAGGAATACTCTCTGATCAACTTAAGTTAGTTGCAGCGTTCAGCTTGCGTTTAAAGAAGAGAATAATTTTCTATAAGGGTATTTAATAGTCATTTTAAAAAAGTGTGTTTGTTTTGCTTTATGCTCAGTGAGTAACGTGTGAAAGACGTTGGCAGTAGGAAGTGTCTCTGACTCGATGCAATTTTGATTTGAGACCCGCAGGGTAAACTGGACACAGGTGAGTGCATCTGCCAGCGGAAACAGGTAACAGGTAACTGGTAACTGGTAAATGGTAACTGGTAAATGTTAACTGGTAGTTGGTAGTTGGTAGTAGGTTGTTCTTAGAGTTAGGGAATGGACAGATGAGGGTGCTGTTAATTGGCAGTCATCAGTTGAATTCCGCGGGGCGTTTTAGTCACTGTTTCTTCTCTTCTTTTATTTTGCCGAGTTGATTTTCAACATTGAATGCAATCAAAATATTTACAGGACAAAAATGAAAGATGTACAATGATGCAGTGAAGTGTAAGGATATTTTTGAGGCTGTGCAAAGGTGTGAAAGGACAATGTGCCCGCAAAAGTCACACAGCCAAATGTAAATGGTGGATGACACAGCTGAAGGACGAGGAATAAAGTATGAAGAATGCAAATGCTGGTGAGAAAAGAAAGGGGTTTCTTGTCCTGTTCACGAACAACAATGATTGTCCTCTGGGCACGACAAAATATTTTCAACAATTTCTCGAGTGTCTTTTTGTTTTTTTTTTTTGGTGAGTCAAAGATTTATGCAGACAAAAATGGAAATGGAAATACGCGACTTGAAATTAAGTTGTAATCTTTGTAATTTTTGGCACTTATGTCTTAAAGGGGTTGACAGCTGTCACAAGGGCAGACCTACCCCCTTCCACCTTACTTTCTCTCTCTCTCACTCTCTCTCTCTCTCTCCTTCTTTAGGGAAAGAGTTGAGAGTCGCCTCACACCTTTTTTTTCTCTCAATGCAACACATTTGTTTTGTAAATATTGCGTATTGTAATTAATGCAACGAAATTTGAATATAACAAAAACAAAATACAGCACTTTCGTTTCGACATTTTTTGTAGTCATTTTTCATAGAGCGTTGATAAATATGCTTATTCAAATTTCGCTGTCATTCAACGTAGATTAATGATATCGAAATAATTTACACAAAATAAAAGTGAAATAATTTGCATAAGGCACGGGAAGTTATGGGAATGCCATATGGGATGGTCCTTAATTAAAGGGACACGCGATCATTGAGCTCGCCCAACAGCTGCTCTCTTACTCCCCTCCCACTCTCTCGCTCGCTCTCTCACTCCCTCTCAATCACTCCCTCTCTCCCTCTCTCTTTCACTTGATATGCTAATTTATCCTGCCCACGCGCCACAAAAACAAAAACCGCACGCGATAAACTTTTGCCTCTGAATCGTCGAGGATCGTCAAGGATCCTCGTACTAAATTTAAACTGCAGCAACTAACAGCTGTCTAACTGTAAATTAAAATGCATTTTACGCAACTGCAACGGCGATGGCAGCTGTTCTAATTCAACGCACTTAGCACTTCAAAAGGACACCCCCACAAACACACACACACACCCTCACACACACACACACCCTCGCACCCACACACACACACACACTGCGCTGCAGGCTATTGTTAGAGCATCTAGGATGTTGTGTTTTTCGAGGAAAATTACGCATTTTCATGGTCGACTACCGTTTTGTTGGTAGTCCTTTCCGAAAATAGATTAGCTGCACTCAAAGGATATTGAACTCAACCAGAAAAAAAGGGACAACAGCAGCGACAATGGGTCACTTAAAGACTGTCCGTCGAGCTGTTGATGACAGGCGCGTGCCAGGACACAAAAAGGATAGACTTGGATATTTAATACCAACTTGGAAAAAAGAAAATAGTTATATAATTAAAAAGATTTAGTATATATAACAGTTATGCCAATTAATAAAATAACTAACAACTGCTGCACGTACTCCAACTTAAAAAAAAAGTAGTTAGTTTACCAATATTTGTATTATCAATTAATTTTGCACTGTCCCAAAAATTTTAGTTTATTTCAAAAAGATTAAAAAATTTTAGTATTTATGCCAATAAATTAAATAAATAACAACTACTGCACACACTTCAGTTTTAAAAAAAAAAATTTTGTATTATTAATCTCCTATCACTGATTCTAAAATTTGAGTTCATTTCAAAAAATCGGGCCAAAGACTGTTGCCAGAACGTTTTTCATGTACTAAATCAAGCAGTCTGGCAAGCCTCTGCTATTTAGAATGTGGCAACGCTGTTTCGCCGCACCGCAAAAAAATTCGCCGCATGTTATCGCTTACCGATAGCGACACGATATATATATCGAAAAATGAATGGGCGCGCTAATTAAAATTGTTGTAGCAGTTCGATCGAAATGCGAAAATGGCTTATTTCCAAGAAACAAAGCTGCCACCCCGCTTATCGAATGTATTTCCATGCAATTTTGGCATTTAAAACTGAATTAGATCTTTATACATTTATTAAGTTACACAATGATTCTTTTTATAAATAAAAATAATTATAAGAAAGTTGCCTAGTTTATAGCTATTTGGGATCGATGATTTTCATCAAAGAACAGCTATTAATAAACTAAATAGAGGACAACACTGATTCAACTGAAAATGTAAACGTGCACTTTGAGTTTGTTTTAAATTAGCTTAAAAAATTGGCAAATTCACAAAAGGTCTAGCTTTCAAATCAAGAAAAATTTTACTAAATTTTTTTAATTTAATTTATTTTTTAATTTATATTTTTTTAGGTAAAAAAAATCGAGCCAGATCCAACTTTTTTACTAGGTGGCAACTTTAAGTGTGAAGTGTGTGTAAACACTGGCAACACTAAAAAGTTGCGAATTAATTTTTGGCATTAGAAAGAAATAGCAATTGTGCTCTTTGCTGATTTTAAATAATTACGAAATTGTTGTACGTACAAGTGTAAAGTGTGTGTAATTTAGTTAATTTTGATTTGTGCTGCGCATCAGCATTGTGTGTGTTGCTACAGACACGACAAATAATCAAAAGCATTCAAAGAAACAGACGTCGTCGACGTCGCCGGACTCAAATAAACTCGTGCATATATTTTGTAGTCGTCGGTGTTACCACGACACGCTATTTTAGGAATAGGAATAGGAATAGGAATAAACAATAGGCATGTCCCTCTCGGAGTCAACATCCTGCACCAGCACGCGTGCTAGCAGCTCGGATGCGCCGCTGTGTAAACGCTTGAAATTGGATGAAGCCGGCGATGATGTGAATGCCGGTGGAGTCTCTACTGTGCCAGAAGCATCATCAAGCAGCAGTCGGCGCAACAACAACTGCGAAAATCACGACAAAGCAGCAGACGACGTTGACATGTTGAATGTGACAGAGACAGCTAGTGCTGTTACTGCTGCTGCTGTCGAAACAGACTTGTGTGTATCGTCGTCTACCTCTGACACATACACGGGCAATACAACTAAGAAGACGGCAGCAACAGCAGCTGCCGGTGGCGGGGACGTTAGTACATCGTCAGCAGTGAATAAGGAAAGTAGTGGCATTAACAATTGTGCGTCGTCCTCGTCGTCGTCGTTGAAAACGAATTCACTGGATACGGAAAAAGTCGCGCGCACTGTCAGCTCAACAAACTCGAACGTCAGTTCCACTAACAACTCCCACAACAACAACAACAGCAGCAGCAACAACAACAACAGCAGTAATAACAGTAGTGCAGTTATGGCTGCCAACAGCAACAGCGCTGCCGGAGGAGACATCGATGAATCGCTATATTCGCGCCAACTTTATGTCCTGGGACACGATGCAATGCGTCGAATGGCCAATTCGGATATCCTGCTGTCCGGTTTGGGCGGCCTTGGTCTCGAGATAGCCAAGAATGTCATTTTGGGCGGCGTTAAATCGATCACTTTGCATGACACAGCAAATTGTACGGTAAGTTTGTACATTTTTACCGATTGGTTAAAAATCAATAATTTACATTTCGCATACAAAAATTTTTAATTGCCGCGCGCGCGAAAAATGCACGCAACTTGCAAAAAGAAAATGTTATAAATATAGAAAAAGAAAAGAAAAATGTTTCACATGATTCATGATTCTGCAGAAACAACAACACAAAAAAAAAATGAAAAAAAAGAAGAAAAGAATTTGCAAACTCGCTGATTTTTCATAGAGCGGCGAAGCATTTTATAGGTTATGTTGTCTCTCTCTCTCTGCTCTGCTTGCTGCTCTGCTTGCTTTGAACGCACTTCTTTGGCAAAAAAGAGCGCCTGCGAAAAAAAAAATTTAAACATTTCTTTTTGTTTTACTCTTGCCATAATTTCCATTTTTTTTTTTTTTTTTTTTTTGTTATCTGCCTTTTGCTTTTTGTTCTCGCAGAAAAGTGTGCGAGCGAGACGACTAGTGTGTGCGGGTCTGTGTTGTGTGTGGCCGTATGTAATTTGTTTTTGCAGTGCGTTTTGTGCGCACATTCGCTTTTGTTTTACTTCAAATAATTGGGAGAAATGCAATGCATAAAAGATTGGACCATATTTATTTATTTTAGTTAAAATTACAATAAATTTCTAAATGGTCTCTTTTAGGCAGAAATATATAGTTGCCATGCAATGAAAATAAAAGCAAAACACAATAAAAAGCTAGCATATAAACGTATGTATGTATGGGTTTTTTGACAAACGGGTCACGACGAAAGTGGCTTTGTTACTACTCCTCCTCCTCCCGTTCGCTGTGCCATTCATGCGTCATTCCCTCTCTCCCACCCTCTTTGCCTGCATCAACATTTAGTCACAGTTAAAGAGTCAGCGACTTTGAATTTCACAATGTTCTGTTTTTGTTGCTGTTATTGTGACTGCGTTCGCTGAACCTTTTGTTAATCTTCTTTCCTCCTTCCTCTTTCTGCAGCTCAACGACTTGTCATCGCAGTTCTATCTAACCCAGTCGGACATTGGCAAGAATCGGGCGGAGGCATCATGTGCCCAATTGGCGGAACTCAACAGTTATGTGCGTACGCTTTCCTACACTGGTCCTTTGACGGATGAGTGTCTGGCCAAGTATCGTGTGATTGTGCTGACCAATTCAGATGCAGCGGAACAGGAGCGTATTGGCAAGTTTGCCCATGATAACAACATAGCGCTTATCATTGCCGAGACACGTGGATTGTTTGCGAAGATCTTCTGTGACTTTGGCGAACAGTTCACCATCTATGATCAGGATGGTGCACAGCCGGTGTCCACGATGATAGCGAGTGTCACACATGATGCACAGGGTGTGGTCACCTGTCTGGATGAGACACGTCATGGATTCAACGATGGCGACTATGTCACCTTCTCCGAGGTGCAGGGAATGCAGCAATTGAATGGCTGTCAACCCATTAAGATCACTGTACTGGGTCCGTACACCTTTAGCATCGGGGACACCAGTCAGTTTGATGCCTACAAGTCGGGAGGCGTGGCCACGCAGGTGAAGATGCCCAAGACCATTAGCTTCAAGTCGCTGGCCGAGGCAACGGCAAATCCCGAGTTCTTGATGTCCGACTTTGCCAAGCTGGAGGCGCCTGCCACACTCCATGTGGCATTTAGCGCTCTTGGCAACTATTTGACCCAAAATGGCAAATTGCCACGTCCCTGGAATGAGGAGGATGCCGCCAAGTTTCTGGATATATGCAAGGGCGTGAAGAGCGATGTGGATGAGCAGCTGGTGCTGCAGTTTGCCAAGATCTGTGCCGGCAATACTTGCCCCATGGATGCGGCCATTGGAGGCGTTGTCGCCCAGGAGGTGCTCAAGGCCTGCAGTGGCAAGTTTACGCCCATCTTTCAGTGGTTCTACTACGATGCCCTCGAGTGTCTGCCACAGGAGACAATTACCGAGGAGGAGGCTCAACCTTTGGGCACACGCTACGATGCACAGATTGCGATCTTTGGACGCAAGTTCCAGGAAAAATTGGCCAGTGCCAAATGGTTTATTGTGGGCGCTGGCGCCATAGGCTGTGAGCTGCTCAAGAACTTTGGCATGCTTGGTCTGGGCGTTGGAGATGGTCAGATATTCGTGACCGACATGGATCTTATTGAGAAATCGAATCTGAATCGTCAATTCCTGTTCCGTCCGCATGATGTCCAGAAGCCAAAGGCATTGACAGCCGCCTCGGCAATTCAGCGCATGAATCCCGATGTGAAGGTCACCGCACACGAGCTGCGTGTTGGACCCGAAACGGAGAAGGTCTTCTCCGAGGACTTCTTTGGCAAGCTGCATGGTGTGGCCAATGCTCTGGACAATGTCGATGCTCGCATCTACATGGATCGCAAGTGCATCTTCAATCGCATACCACTTGTGGAGACGGGCACACTGGGCACCATGGGCAATGTGCAGGTGATTGTGCCATTTGCCACCGAATCGTACAGCTCCTCACAGGATCCCCCCGAGAAGAGCATACCCATTTGTACGCTGAAGAACTTTCCCAATGCCATCGAGCATACGCTCCAATGGGCACGTGACGCCTTCGAGGGTGTCTTCAAGCAGGCCGCCGAGAATGCTGCCCAATACATTTCAGATGTGCAGTTCACCGAGCGCATTCTCAAGCTGCCAGGCATCCAGCCCTTGGAGATTCTCGAATCTATCAAGGTGAGTTACTAAGAAACCTTTAGGAGATTCGACAATAATCATTTCTATCATTTACAGAAAGCGTTGCTGGATGATAAGCCCAAGAGCTTTGCGGACTGCGTGGAATGGGCACGTTTCTACTGGGAGGATCAGTATGCCAATCAAATCAAGCAGCTACTCTTCAATTTCCCACCCGAACAGGTCACCTCGAGTGGCCAACCCTTCTGGTCAGGCCCTAAGCGCTGTCCCGAACCACTTGTTTTTAATGTAGAGGACTCGATGCACTTGGATTACATCTATGCAGCGGCCAATCTGCGTGCTGCAGTCTATGGCATAACCCAAGTACGCGATCGTCAGAAGGTTGCCGAGCTGGTGCAACAGGTTAAGGTAGGAATCGGGGTTGGGATTCAGTTGTTTGATGTATTAATAATGCTTCTTCTGCCTGGCAGGTTCCCGAATTTAAGCCACGATCCGGCGTCAAGATTGAGACAAATGAGGCAGCAGCTGCTGCAGCCGCCAACAATTTTGATGATGGCGAAGTGGATCAGGATCGTGTGGATAAGATCATAACGGAGCTGTTGAAGAACGCAGACAAGAGCTCGAAGATCACGCCATTGGAATTTGAAAAGGATGATGATAACAATCTGCATATGGACTTTATTGTCGCCTGCTCGAATTTGCGGGCAACCAACTACAAAATCCCACCGGCCGATCGCCACAAGTCCAAGCTGATTGCTGGCAAGATAATACCGGCTATTGCCACCACCACATCGGTGTTGTCCGGCCTGGCTGTGCTGGAGGTGATCAAGCTAATTGCCGGCCATTCAGACTTACCCAAGTTTAAGAATGCATTCGTCAATTTGGCTCTGCCATTTACGGCCTTCTCCGAGCCATTGCCGGCGGCCAAGAACAAGTACTACGACAAGGAATGGACACTGTGGGATCGCTTTGAGGTCACAGGCGAGATGTCGCTGCAGGAGTTCCTCAATTACTTTGATGAAAAGGAGAAATTGAAGATAACAATGCTGTCGCAGGGCGTCTCAATGCTCTACTCATTCTTTATGCCCAAGGCCAAGTGCTCCGAGCGCCTACCACTCCCCATGTCCGAGGTGGTGCGTCGTGTCTCGAAGCGACGCATTGAACCCTATGAGCGTTCGCTGGTTTTCGAGATCTGCTGCAACGATGTCGACGGCGAGGATGTGGAGGTGCCCTATGTGCGTTACACGCTGCCCTAAGCCACGACCACGCCCCCCTAATCTTAATTGTAACGGTTAAATTATTATTTAAACAAAATCACACACAAAACAAACATTTTGTCGTCGCGTTTTGGAGATGGATGTGCGTCTGGAAAATTAAAAAACAAAAACTGTGTGTTGTGGGTTTTGCATTTTAATTAACAAAGAACCACACAACCACCACATTAAAGGATAATGCAACAGCAAAAGCAAATGCAAATAAATAAAAGCAACACTAATCACACACTCACACACACACACACTCACGAGAACACACAACTAATTGGTATAGAAATTATATATTATAAATGTATGTGTAATCCTATAAGGAAAAAGGCAAATATTGAATTCGCGTTACACAAAAATACAAAGACTCGACTTAAAAACTAAATTAAAGAAAGGAATCGAAAAATCTGTCTGCTCAGCATAGGTTAACAAAAAAAAACTACAAAAAAAAAATAATACTAAAAAACAAAAATCATTTAAACGGAGCGCATTTGAAACTGATTTCATCTCGTTTATTACACATTTTTTTTTAAAACTAATTTGATATAAACGTAAAATTAATTTCATTGTATTAAATGGCGAAGTAACTGAATAAAGCTGTATATTTCATATGGTAATTTCCCCCCTCTTATACGGGTTTTTGTCATTTAACGCGTTGCAGCCGTAATCTCATTTGGTACGTAGAGCGTCTTTTGCATAAAACCGCGCATTTCCCGGGAGCTTAAGCTATATTGCGACCCCCATCAGTGCCAGGCAATCTATCCTCTATCCGTACCTCCCTCCCTCCCTACCTCCATTTCTTCATCTAGCCATCCATCTTTCCGTTCATTCTGTTTGTTGCACTTGCACTCGCAGTCAGTTAGTAAAAAGTTACGTGACACAATTAAATATTTTATGCCCCAAGACGTTTATGCCGTGTCGGTGGCTGCCACTAAAGTGCAATTGCCAAGTGAAACTCATTCCGACCCTATCCCTTCTCCCCTCCTCTCTTCTCCCTTCCCCGCACATCGTAAAGTTGTGGGCGTACTATAATTAAATATTACACGCAATGCAACTGAAGTATACCAAAGTTATGCAGCTTCTTCCAAACGTTGCGGCCTAGCTAACTTTTCCCTCAAATTATGCAGTTAATGTAACAAACGCTAAGTGAAATCCATCCCTAGGAATGACAATGGGGAAGGATTCTTCCAACAAAAAAAAAAAAAATAACGTTTCATGTACGTCATTTAATACTTTCAGTTTTCCTAAGTTCTTCCAGAAAAAACTCTGAATCGCAAGAGATTAAGGTAAGTCTTCATTATAATTAGAATTTCTTAAATTTAATAAAGCTCAAAACACAAATCTGACAAATTAAGGGTCGAAGGCAAATATACTGTTAAAATTATAATGAAATTCTTAGATTTATATTGAAGATAAAAGTTTGTAATACAAAAAAGTTGTGATCTTATAACTTTTAAAAGGATTCTTGAATCTTTTTTTCGAATAATTTTCATATGTATTATTTTTTACAAGTAGAAATTTCTTATCACTATTGAAACGATTCTGGAAAGTAGTTTCCTTTACTATAAATACTTGCAAATTCTTCGTAGTGCAATTCTAAATATTATTTACAAATTTGTTCTCAGACTTGTTCACTTTATTCCATGTAAATGCGAATGCGTTTATATGGAAACTTTCCTTTGCTTTCTTTTTTTTAGCCAGAACATATACGTATATTGACTCTTTGTGCTTTGCTCACATATGATATTAATTTTTTTCTGCGTAATATTACGAACCACTATACCGTATAAACCAAGAGACATACAATACAGTTCGGAAAAAAACTTGTATCTTTCTCTCTGATGATTGTGCGTCAGCTTTTGTGATGCGCCACTAACAAAAAATCAGTTGAGTCATAGGAATCGTCACATATAGTCACCCAACCATGCCCTTAACAGACATCCAAAATTCGTACTCTCAGATTATGAAACTTAAAAGAGATCATTCCACGGGGGGATTTTTATGAAAATGAATATCAATTTATTTTAATAAATTATATAATGAATCAGTAATAAATATATATATATAAAATAAATAAATAAGGGCAAATAAATTGAAAGTGTATTAAAAATGCCTATATATAATGCCTAGGATTTATCTCTTTTGTCTTCCGCTTCTTTGTTGATGATTTTATAAAATCTTTTTTTTAATATTATTTTCTTTTTTTTTATGCATGTCCGGTTGGAAACCTGTTGGCTAATATCCAAAATATGTTCCACGTAGCGCCGTTTTAAATGCTTGAAATAATTTTATGATGGAATTTTAAGAATGGAATTTCCATGTTGCGTGTAATAATAATATTCGCAATGGCTTTTGTTTAAATTAATTAATTCAATAAATTTTCACTCGCTGTGACACTTTTTGCGATAATGAGGCAAACGGAGAAAGGGGGCCAACATCTCGAACCTGATTAATGAACATATTCAATTGAAATCTCCAAGGTGGTACAGCTGATGGACACGGACATGTGGGATGTGGCAAGGCAAGGCGGGTTGGCGGGTTGGCGGTGAGGTCAAGGGGAAATTGCAACTGCAATTGTTATGACAAAATATTTATAATTTACTCGCATAATTAATTGCCTAGAGATTGGCTAACTCGGGGCCAGATGGAGGAGGCCAATGATTACAATTAGGTTGGCATTTCCTGTCCGCTCCAACAAACTTATACTGAACTGATCGCTTGCATGATACATTTGGCCAAAATGTGCGTCATCCGCCACCAAAATTCACTAACTACATTTATATGTGTTGGCGTTGATACTAAGTGATACTATCAATCTAAAGGTACACATAAATCGATGTTCGATATCAGTATATATATATGACGAACTGGTTCGCGGTTCAGCGTCATTGACTTCTAAGTAAACAAATTATTAATGTGGTTTAATAATTGAAAGTAAGTTCAATTTATATATATGATTAGTAAAAGTTCTGTTTAGGAAGAAATTAATCGATTTCCGGGAAGGCTTTTTTTTTAATTTCTTTGAGTATTAAATTAATTAATCAGCGCATTGTAAAACATTCATCTGCTAATTTATATGTGATTTCACATAAAATTTTTTTAATAAATTTTATACAGAATTAAACTGAATGGAACAAAACCATTTAAATCGAATTAAAACATATAATTAAAAAATTTAGCTATAATTTTTATAAAAGTTATAACATTTTAGAAATGTAAGGATAATATTTAAAAACTTAAATGTGCTTTAAATAATTTTACATAAAATCTATAAGTTTAGTAGTGTATTGAAACTTCGATTTATATTCGATAGGTATTGCATGAAAACGTCTTTTACCATTTTAAAAAAAGTAATGGGACTGTTTGAAATTTGAAATGGTTTTTGATTTCCTGCCACACTTTGGTCACCAGGTCGTCTATCGAAATGGAACGTGTTCGATTTTGCGCACCTCCTAAACTAAAAAAAAAAAACTAAAAATAAAAAAAAAATTATTTTGAAAGCTAAAAACATGTAAATCACATGAACACGCGGTGAGTGTCCATTTATGAAGCAGAATCGTATGTAAATATTTAAATTGAGTCATAAAAACATTGCACAATAGGAAGTCGCGACAGGAACAATATAGACATCCATCCATATAGGCTAGACGTCCATGCGGCGCCCACACACAAACACACATACTGGTATACTGGTTAGATAGTAAATTCGTAATGTTGCTAAGTTGTAGAGCTTGTTGCACACTCCACTCCATAATTGATTTAAGTCACGAATTGCCTCGGTCAAGATATTATTTGCCTGTCGTTCAAAGCGCAAAGATACAACGTATTTATCAACTGCAACGCAATATTGCATTATAAAAACATCCACTTCGACATATGTTTGTGTATTGACAACAACGAGAAGATAATGCCAACTGAGTCATTGACCGTATACTATCCTTAGTCCGGGCTAAAAGCATTTCTTTAAGCACTCTTTCTCTTAAGCATTCTATCAATAATTATAAAAACAAGTAATTCAGATCAAAAGATCTTTGGGTTGTCGAAGTGTCAATACCCTTGCAAATATATAATCACATTATATTTAATTTAGTATCAATACTAAATCGAATAATAATATATGTTTTCCCCACACAATCACACTCTAATTTGAAGAACCAAAGTTCTTATGCGATAAAGTGACTGAAATAATTTCCAAGAAATATATTATTTAAATTGTATTCTCTTTTTAAAAAAATACTAAATTTCTGCTCTGAAAAATCTTTTCAGATGTGTGAAAAGAGGGAACTAGTCGGAATTTAGTTTTGATCTTCAAGTTTTGTGATCAAATTTAAACAGAATATATCATAAATATTAAAATTTCCATATACGGATTTTAATCGAAATATTTTCAAAAATAAGAAATTAATTTATATAAAATCTGGTTTTTTTAACCAAAAATATTTTATCTGTGTTCCATATTTTGCGTATAATTGAATCTTCTCTGGTAGGGTATATAAAGTTAAAAACATAAATCATGCGAGTATAACGGATGTAGGTCTGATACCGAGTATCTATTAATTGTTGATATGCTTAAAGTCAAGGGTCTGATCTTGACCATGGTGACGACTAATAAGTAGGCGTACTCATCGATCGGAAGTTACGAAATGACGTCCTCACCTAGGTGTACATATCTCTAACGTCTTTCGTTGATAAGCTATCAAAATTAAATAATTTTTGGAATTTTTTTTTATAGTCATAGGCATTGTCATAGGTATTGGTATTGTTTTTATGGGTCAGTTGACAAAAGTGAGGTAACAGAGAGTATTGCAATCGGTACGCAGTCAATTTTATTTCAATTGATGATTGAACTCTCAAGACCTCAAGATTGAGTCGGTCTTCTCAGGCAATTTGGGCGTCGATGTGTGTAGTATTTAATGATTCGTAAGTCGACTGTGGTCTAGGTCAATGATTATACGTACAGTAATAAAGAAAATTCAAATGAATATGGATTACAATTATCGAAACGTACGTCAGCAACATTGATCTATTTCTGCGAATTTTAGAATTGAATATTGGAAATTTTTATTCTAACTATTTTCACAGTTAAAAATTAAGCTAATCCCTTTAATTAGCGCGATCTACGCTAAAGCTGCTCTTTACTAAGAGCAAATGTTGCTGGTTGGTTTACTCCAATAGAGCGCTGTTAAAGTGTTGCTGCTATTTTCCCAACCATGAGAGAGAAATGGCAAACTCCAACAACAAATGAAAAAAGAAAAAAGATTCATAGCGGTCTCTCTATTCATGCTGCAGTAAGCCTGCATTTGCTGCTTGCTTCAGAATTGCGCGCTCTCTCTCTCCCACTCTCTTTTGATGCTTGCGATCGCGTTGCATGCTCGCGCTCTTACGCTCCCTCTCTCTCACATTCTCCAATCAGACTAAGTCAAGAGTCAGAGCACAAAACAAATGGCTTTGTTCCGCGTCCGTTTCTCTGTCAAACTCAGTACCGGCCCGACAGCCAAAGCCAGCACAAGGCAGAGGCGGTGTAACGAGATTTTTGCTCTTCCTATGTGTGTGTTCCATACGAAAAGTGTACAACAAAAAATCAAAATAAAAAAGTATTATTTGAATATATATGTATGTAAATGTATAAAAAGCAACGAAAGGAAACGAAATTAAGAAGACGCATTGGCTGGCGAGAGAGTTGCGTGTGTTCATTTTAATATTGTTGTTGTTGTTAGTGCGCCGCCCACTTCTTTTGTAATAAAGGCGCGCACAAAGCAAACAACAACAACAACAGCAGCAACAACAACGGTGTCCATGTCCCGTGTCCGTGTATAGTGCGTGCGTGTGCGTGTGCGTGTGTCTGTGCCTGTGTGTGTGTGTGGGTGGGATTACAGCAACAAATGCAACAGCTCCTTTGTATACGAAACGCGTGTTAATTAATTGTGTCGTTGCATTTACAAAAGCAAACAAAAGCAACAACGAAAACACACACAAAATTACAACAACATTAGCTAATAGTGTTGGTGTCGTGTGTCTTAATTTCGAAATTTAAATTTAATTTATTACAAACACAAAAAAAAAAACAAAATAAAAGCGCCTGGCCCCTCCCCCTCAAGCATTTACGCCCACCCTTTTGTATGCGTCATATGTAAAAGAAGAAGAGAGAAAAAAAGGGCAAAGCCGTAGCGAAGCAGTTGCCACAACAAAAACAAAAACAAAACAAAACGAAACGAAAAAAAATATAAAGAATTGACGCTGCTTCCGCTGTCATTGCGCATGTGTGGTGTTAACCCTCGCAGGCAACAACAACAACTACAACCACAACTACAACAATAGCCATAAGCAGCATTTAAATAAGAGCGAAAAAGTTGAAGCCACAACTGTAAAAGAAATTGTTATTGCAGGCACACAAGAAAGAGCACAAGAATTAATAAAGAGCTTCAGAGCTTCACAAAACGGAAGCTGCGAAAACTAAAGCTTCTTTCCAATAAGAATAACGAGTGAAGAGTGCATAAAAGTGCAAGTGTTGTGTGTGCGAATGTGTGTGTGTGCGACTTAAACATGCACAAACATCTAAACAAATACACAGAAATAATTATTACAAAACTACAAACAGTGGAATTGAGAGGAATAACTGCACAACCTGGCAAAAGTATTTTGTTTGCATACACGAGAAAAAAGAAGAAGGAAATGTGTTACACATATGGATTCTTATTTGCCCTGCATCTGTTGGCAGCTGCAACAGCAACAACAGCAACAGCAACAACACCAACAACAACAGCAGCCAATAAGCATCAGCTGCTGATGCATCATAGCCACAATAGCCACCACAACAACCATCATCATATTAACCATGAACAGACGGGGAAACTGCAACAACTGCCACTACAACAACAACAACAGCAGGAGGAGGAGGTGGGGGCGACCGTCTCTGAGGATGTTGTGGTAAGTTATTGATCCCCTACCAGGAATATCCATAAATGTACCCAGCAAATGAAGTGGACTCTTAAGTGGGTTGCTTATAAAAATCAGCAGAAGAATTCAACTCAACTGAAATTGAAGAAGAAGAACCCAAATCATATAAATTTAACAAAATACAATTTATTGTCTTGATTATAAGTTGTATTTTTGTCAGTTATCAGCAGTTTCAGATTTATAAACAGCATTACTCGTATTTAAATAACAGTTCTCTTATCTTTGTTTTTAAGAATATTTATGCTTTCAAGAACTGAGTTTATTTACATTAATTATGGCGATAAAGTAAAAATAATGCATATATTATAAATATGAAAATTATAAATCTTTGAATGGAGTTTATTTCTTTATTCATGTCGTTATCATGCACTAAATACTCTTGGTTAATCGTATTTCTTGAGATTTCTTGTTCTTATTGAAAAATATGCATTTAAATATTAAAACTAAAAATCTTTAAATTAAGTTAATTATCTCAAACATATCGATAACAGATTTTAAAGGTTTTCTCGTATACGTTTCTTTAAAATTAACTTAACAGAAATGCATCTAAAAGTTTTAATTTTAAATCTCTAATTTATTTAAATATTGTCTCGTATTTATTGCTGAAATTCTATTGAGTTAAAGTTTTCATTAAATTAAAATTCATTATAAAAGATGCGTTTTAATATTAAAATTATTATTCTTCGAATTGAGTTAATTGATATAATAATAGAGACATAAGATAAAGCTTTTATAATTCTTCTTAAAAATTAACTTATTACAAAATATGCATATAAAGAGTTTCAATTTTAAATCTCTAATCTATTTAAATTTTACCTCTTCTTGAATGCCTAATTTCGGTTACAAATTGTTAAAAAATTAGTCTATAAAATGATATTTCAATTTTATGTTGTTTATTTTATCCCTGTAATCGTGTGTTATTCCTTGGTGAGTCATTGCATTGAATGGAGTTGGAGTTTTTTTTTTTTTTTTTATTTATTTGGGAAATCCGACACCTGCTAGTTGCACATCCAGCAATCCAATCATGCGCTTCCTTTTCATTCGAATTCATTAGAAAACTACCACCGACAACAAAACCAAAGAACAACAAAAAAACAAAAAAAAAAAAAACAAAATAAAATTCAACTCGTGAAGACCGCAAACACAAAGACAACAGACAACAAACAGTGGCAGCAACAACAACAACAACAACAACTAGGAATTGACTTCAATGTCTGTGAATGACATTTTCTTCGCTGTACTTTTGCCAATTAGAATTTGGTAAAGTTGAAAGCAAATTGCAACAGTTGCGCGACAGTGTCACACTGGCAACTTTATAAACAACTGAACGGCAACAGCAACAACAGCAACAGCAACAACAGCAACAGCAACAATATCTCATGCATTCTACACGCATCTATCTATGTGTGTGTGTCTGTCTGTCTGTCTGTCTGACTGCGTGTGTGTGTGTGTGTGTGTAGATAACTTAACTTAAGTTCACTTTCTATGTACATTTTCCGGGCAACTTCCGTTTGGGCATGCAACCGCATTCGCCTTTGCCCCCTACCTCACTACCCCTCCTCCTCCTTCTCCTTCTTCCCCTACTCCCTACCCCCTCTCAACACCCTCTGTCAACTCCTCCCCTATCATCTTGTCTTGGTCTTCGACTTTGCCGTTCGTCGTTTATTTGATTACGCGCCACTCATAAGCGCGAGTGCGTGAGTGTATGTGAATATATTCACTCCCAAGTGAGTGTATTTGTGTGTGTGTGTGCCTGTGTGTGTGTGTGTGTGTAAGTGCGTTTATTGAACCGGGAGCTGCGGCATCGCCTAGCTGGCGACACAGCCAGACGTCGACTTCGTCGTCATCATCATCGTCGTCATCATCATCGTCGTCATCATCATCATCATCGTCGTCGTTCGTAGCTTCTGCTACTGGGTCCGTCATATGGCACATATCTACTCTACTATGTATAATACATGCATACATATACACATCAGCGAGGGAGGTTCCATAAATACCAATCACACTGGTCAGAGGCATTTATGCATAGTCGAATAATTTCATCTTACTTGACACATACTTATTCTTCTAAGACTGTCTCAGATATATTTTAAATTTAACAATTTCAATATGCATTTGAATGCTCACAATATTGAATCTTTGTTTTACATTGACAATCAAATTTGTATAGAAAAATACAGCACAAAAAAAACTTGAAAAAATAGCATATTATTTATAGTTTTTATATAAAAATAATCACTTTTTTAGCTTATGCATATAAACAAAATTCGTGAACTATTCTATCTGTATGATTTTAATTTCAATTTCTATGTAGTGTAAATTCTGTATATTTTTAGTTATTTGCTTTTGCATAGTGTATAAAATATATTAAAATTTTTCTTACAGCTGAAAAAAAGAAGTAAACTTAAAAAATTAAAACTATAAGATAATTCTTACTTTTGACAAAAAATTAGCTTTTTTTTAGATCCACAGTACACTCCAATCAGTCTAAGAATCTTACTTATTTGTAATTACAGGCTGTGTATCCTTTTTAGTTATTTGCTTTTACATAGTATATCATATATATTATAATATTTCTTACAACTGAAAACTAATAATAAATATAATTTTTACAAAGAAAATTACAAAATTCTTATTTTTCACAAAAAAAAGGCTTTTACACATGTAGATTTCTTTAAAAGCTCTCACTGGGATATAAGTTCTTATTAGATCTACAGTACACTTCAATTAGTCTAAGAATTATACTTATTTTTGATTAAGTAACATCAACAATACACTCCAATCAGTCTGGGAATCATACTTATTTGTAATAACAGACCGTGTATCCTTGCCAAGATAGTTATTTACAGGAACAGCCCTCTCTTAAACACACACACACTCTCAGCTTGCAGAGAATGAGCCCTGTAGTCGTATGTATGACATATGCCTGTGCCTCGGGTTTCGATATCCTTGCTAAATAAACAATATGCGGGCTCAATTCTTCGAGGGTCGCTCTTCGCGTGTGTGTTGTAAGTAGTTTTTATTTCAGCTGCTCGACACTTGACGACAACGTTCAACGGGTCTCAATTATAATTTTCTCACTCTTTGGGCTTGGGCCTTTAATAAATGTGAAAAAATTGTCTCTTCTTTTTTATATATATATATATATATATATATATGTTTTCTTCATCTGCTTCTTCCATCATACTTGTACGAGAATATATGCTGTATGCCAATCCAATGGACATGCTGTAGTTGCAAGTTGTGGGAGGAGGAAGAGGAGGGGAGTTTGAGTAGTTCCACTTTCCAAGTCGCGTGTCTGGCGCTTTTCTGTCGTCTGACTCATCGACTGGTTCAATGTCCTTAAGAATACTTTGCACTCTCGCTTCTTGGCACGAATAAATTGCGCATATTTTTGATTAAAAAATATATTTGGTTCGTATAGACCACGCCAAGATTGCTCCGCTTCTCTCCACTCCGCCCTGAGCTTAATGAGCAACACCCACACCCCCACACTCCCACACTCCCGAATTGCCCTTAGTTAATAATGAAACGAATACCCGATTATGTTTTTAGTATGAATAACGAGCCGAACTGAAAAACTGAATGCGTATCCTAGCGGGCAGACAAAATGCATTAAACCCTCGGAGATGCAGTCCAAAAACAATAAGCGTGCATTGTGCCGGCAACAACTCCCAGATCGTATATGCAAATATACATATATAACATATATATGTATATGTATTAGTGGTGTATATATAATATATGAATATACATATACTATAAAGGGTTAACTTAGTGTGTGTGTGTGCTGTTCGTTTTGGGATTTTGAGGTCGCCTTATCTTGATGTTGCCTCGCTTGGAAAATGCATGCAACAACGTTCCATATATGTGCATTCACACACACACACACAGACGGTCATACATGGTTTATGTAAATGTGCAACATGCAGTGCATTTCCATGTGCATTTATATGTATGTGTTGATTTTATTTTCAGTTGTTATAGTTGCTGCTGTTGCTGATGTTCTTGTTGCTCTTGTTGTTGTTGTTGCTACTGACCTCCGGCGGCACGCATTTCGTGTTCTTCTATTTGTGTACACGCAGCGAGTTGGGAATTCTTATTTGTTTGCCAGCTATGTGTGTATATATGTATGTATTTTCATTGCACATTCATAATTGTTAATAATGCATGCAGACTGACTGTTGCAGTTGCAATATTGTTTCATAAATTTGTACATTTTGCAGTCGTTATTAAACGATTCAGTCACAAAATGCAGCTGGATCAGATTAAGAATATTATTCATTTTACAAGTTCATTAACTAGTTAAATAATTTAACTGGTAATGCAACTGAGAACTCAATTACCTCTTTGATAATCTTCAAATAATTAAAAAAATGATGATTAATAAATAATCATAATATTTATAACTTATTATTATGAAAGTTATAAATAGCTATTAAAATTAATTACTAAAATTATACTATTGTTTTTTATAGATAAAAACCTTCACACACAATTTCTAAATAGGATCCTAAGCTTTCTAGGAGACTTAACATTAAAAATTGTCAGCACTCTCAAAGTAATATAATATAGAAAAACTCACAAGAATTCAAAATAAAACATTTACTAAATGTCACACTAAACTGGTAACCGATCCAATGTATAGTATCTGAGGCTTAAATTGGATCCAATATTTTATAGAAGAGTATTAGACATATTTATCTTTATTCATTTAATTTTCCCCCTTTAACTACATTTATTTTTTTTAAACATCTTTGTACATATACTTATTTTTTGAGGCAGTTTATCAGTTGTTCTAAAAACAATAATATCATCAGAATAAGTCCAGTAAAAAAACTTGTAAATTTTCAATTCAAAAGTACTTTATAAATACACGTAATTTTGAAATAAATATCACTAAAAATACAAATAATTTCATTCACGTTCATGAGTCAAATCTTTATAAACTTTAATCAACTGCAACTGATTAATCCAAATGGAACATTTATCTGTCTCTTTTAATTATCTTTACTGTTGTAAAAAAAAAAGAAGATATTTATGAGTTTATATGTATGTATATTTTGAATTCAACTGCTGCTGAGCATCTTTAATTAGTTGATCGTTTAATTGCTTCCTGGTAGGGCCCTGGGCCAATCCTCGGCCACTGTTTACTTTTATGGCACACTTAAAGGCTTTTCAGCATTTCACTTTAACAAAATCAACAACATAAGAAAGCAACAAACAATACAAAAATAAAAGAGTCGAAAACAATAACAATTATAAATAAAGCCTCGCTTAATAGGCTTATGACAATTCTTGAGCGCCAGTTGAATGCACTAAGACCCCTCGTATAGCTCGCTACAAATGATCGTATAATTTTTTATAAGGCCACGCCAACTCCATATACGATAAGGAGAAAGAGACGGAGCATGTCATTCTCTAAAATGAGCAAGAGCGAGAGCGAGAGACATCAAGTGGAAGAGGGGCGACATTTTGAAACAGATTAAATGTGAGGCTATTAATTAAGTGACGACGATTGCAAGTCAACTCAACTCAAGTCAAGTCGAGTCGGGTTAATTTAAGTTTAAGCCGAGCTGATTCAGAGTATTTTTTTAATAAATCAAGTATCTGTTAAATGTAATTACAAATTACAATAAAATATTTCCGTTCACATTATTGACACTGCGTCGACAGAGACAGAGTGAGAGTTTTTGAAATAAATTTACATTTTTCAGTTGAAATAATTTGTCAATCCACACACTCAGGTGTATATGACAAATCCACAGACAACATTTGTGGAAAATGTGCTAATGAGACAGTGTGAATAAACGCAAAGCAGATAAATATATTCAATCATAATACTTAATAAGGCAATAAAAGGAAAGAATGAAAAAATTTTTATATATTTTAAGTCATTTAAATAGATTTTTACAACTAATTTGTAATTAATTAAATCGTTAACAAAAAAAAATATAAAATAAAAAAGATAAATAAATGAGAACTAAAATATAAAATTCGAATAGTTATAGACTCAACGAAACTGATTCATATGGGATTTTTTAAATTCTTATAGTGCACAAAAAAAAATATAAAAAGGTTTAGGATATGTTCTGAAAAGGTCGTAAACCGAAATAAACTCTACAAACTTCATAATTTGTATTTGTTTCGATAGTACTTGATAGATTTGTAAAGCGATAACTTAATGTATAGCCTTTTGTATAAAATTCGTTTAAATTGATTAAAAAAGTAATAAAAATAAACTTAGGGGCCATTAAAAAAAAACGCACAAATATACATAAATAGTTTTTTTTTTTTTATTAAATTATTTTAGCGGAATTTCTTTGGTGTGTTTCGCATACTAATTGCAATGCATCCTGCAATTCTTGTCGCCTGGTTAAAAGCATTTACAGTGTTCCTCTATGTTAGAGTCATGTGGCGCCCCCTGTCGGCCAAGCATGCAGTCTGTTGGCTGGGCCTTTTTTATTAAATTTCGCTTTCAATACAAAATGCAACGCGTTTTCCATTTTCTATTTAGTTTTTTAATTGTGTCACGTAGAAAACTACATACGACCATTGAAAATCCTGCTGCCTTTTTAGCTTTGGCATAAAATCTAGCCACGATTGTATAGTGTTTGTGTTGTTGTTGTTGCTGTTGTTGCTCTGTGGTTGTTGTAGGTGCAGAAAAACGATGCACATTGAAATGCAAGGAGCGGAAAAATGTTCAACACAGTCGCACAGGAACAAATAATGCCCAATTTACATTGGGAATGGCATTCAGCGAATATTTCGAATGGAAATGGAAAAAATTTATGCACTAAAAAATATTAAATAAAAGAGAATAAAACGCAAACAATTGCTGTACAAAGAAAACAAAAGAGAAAAGAGTAAGCGTACGTGTTGTGCACAGCTAATACACAGGTTTGGCAAGTAAATAGGAAGTATTTACTAAAAAAATAAAATATGCCAGATGGACAAGTAAATTATAAATATTTTAAAAAAAAAATTGACTTAATTAAAAGCTGATAAGAGCAATACATGAAACGCACAGCAGGCGATAAGCGGTAGAAAGAGAGCAGCGAATTTCGATGCATTTTTCATTTGTTTTATGTGCCATTGATTGATTTTTAATAGCATTAGGGTTGCCACACACACACAAATGAACACACACACAGTAGCACTATCATCAGCGGCATCATGAGCATCATCGTCTGGCAGCCCTCATGGCGTATGATTGATGCATTAAGCAAAGCTGAAGCTACAAACTATACAAGCACAGTTTTGTTGCCTTTGTTGTAAGTCTTGCTGTTTCTGCTGTTGCATTTATGCATTTTGCGTATCCGCATCGCATCATTATGGCTGCGTACTTAAATATGAGAAATTTGTTGTGCATACAAATTTTGACAGTCAATGTGCATGCACATTAGCCAGTTTCAGATCCCTGTCGCCGTCCCTGTTCCCGTCTCAGTTTCCCTTCTCAAGTTCCTGTTCGGTTTCCTTGCACATAACTCGTCCATCGGTCATATGCACAATTTTGGTTAGCAATGACAATCATTCAAGTAGACAAATGCAAGAGGGGAAGACTGAGGGGGTTTCCTTTCATATGGCAATCGTTTGGGTGTGGTTATGCCTAGGTGAGAGCCATCAAGCTTGTGGGTGGTAAAGTTCGAGTACTACTTCAGGTCCTATGCAAAATATGCGGTTTTATTGTACTGTACACATCTGTGTGTCGAACAACAACAACAAGAACAACAGCAGTTCGGGAAATTGTCGATAATAATGACATGTTGGCTAAAGGGAACTGATTTAATAGCTGAATGCAATGCAAACTGATGAATAGTAGTAGTTGTATGTTATAGAAGGGTAGACATATTACTTACGAATTAAGTATTCCTATTGATTTGTGAGCAAAAGAAGATGTACATAAAATTACTCAAGATACTATCTATACCATTCAGTAACAGTAAGTTCTTGAATATATTTCGTAATCTATCTATAACATTAAAAAAGAAAAATAGCAGCCTAATATTCCGTAGTTGCTATAAGTAACACTTCTCCTTTCAGTACCAATTATCAAAGTATTACTAAGTGTTGTTAACAACCAACAAATTTATTTAACCTTAGAAAAAATTACTCAACTTTGAGATATATGAAAAATTCTGGTGTTTTTATAAGTCAAAATAACACCTTGAGTTCTATTCTCAAATTACAAATAATAAAACTCAAGATATAATCATTATTACTTGATTTTTATTTTTTTTTGCTCAAAAATAATGATTATTCCTGAGTTTTATTTTTTGATGAAAATTAATCATATGTAAAATAATAAAATTTATAGAATAATGATTATTACTTGAGCTTTATAATAAAACTTATAGGGATTACAGACCCTGGGAAAAAATCTATTTCTAATAAGACTTGATTTTGGAAAAAATAATCATGAAGATTATAAAAGTGCTATCACAATTTTTAAGAAAGCTCAATGAAAACTTCAGGATAAATTCAGCTGCCCTCAAACTGAAGTGGAGCATTCAAATTTTATACTCACACACACACACTCACATACAATCTTTCTTTCGTATTTCGTAGAGCATCAGGAATATCTTTTAGCCACAAAAAAAGAAATGCATTATCGAAATTGCACAATCGTTATTGTTATTGTGGGGTAAAAGTTTCAGCTTTATCTGCTAAAAGAAGGCGACAGACGGACTAAGCGATAGCTCGAATAAGAAGAGGAAAATCCAAAGGGACAGTAAGACGATGGGGTGGGGGAGGGGTGTGAATGAGAAGGGAGGGGGACCTTCACTGGACTCTCCATTAGCAAAAAGATGCATAAAAGCGCATCACAATATGCAAATTTTTTTTTCAGTTGCCACTTTTTCTTGCTTCGCATAGCTAATGGCTGAGTGACTGCGTGTGTGTGTGTGTGTGTGTGTGTGTGTGTGTGAAGAATAAAAGTGCAATAAATTCAAGAGAGAGAACATAAATAAATATAAAGCATGTAAAAAAGAATCAAAATAAAAGCAAACATAGCACACAAAAGTGTGTTATAGAACAACAATTTGGATGTAATGTGAAAAGCGTGCGATGCCTTTTATTATTATTATTATTGTTGTTGTTGTTGTTGTTATGCTTCTCACAATTGTTGCCTTTTCTTCTTCTACTTGCCGTTGTTGTGCTGCATAAAGAATTATAAACAAAATCTAAAGCAATTGAATTTGACCCAGTTTCATAGTTTCAACCTCGGCATCAGTTGCTGTTTTTGTTTTGTGTTTTCTGTATTAATTATCACATTTTGTGTGCCTCTGATTGTAGCAGCAACAACATCAACAACAAAAAACAATTCTCGTTCGATTTATTTTTGGGCACGCGAGCTAACGGGAGTCACGAGGCACGCGTGGCAAGGGGCGGGGGCAGGGGAGCAATGGTCAACAAAATATTTGACGTTTGCCAAAAGGCATCCTCAAAAAGTCCAACTTGATTTTAATGATGCACATGCAACATCAGCAGCAACAGCAACACATGCTTTAACTGGCCTTTTCCAATGAAATGCCGCAGCATTCTTGCAATATGTTGCCACAACAAACAACACACAGCACAACAACAACGGCAACAACAACAACGACAACGCCTTTTTTGGGTCTTGCTGTGGATCCAGCAAGTTTCCTTTTTAAGTGTCGCTCGCTGTCGCTGACTTTGCCATCAATTATGTGGCATGTTGGCCAGCATCATCCTCAGTTTCAGTCTCAGCCGCAGCCTCAGTCTCAATCTTTGCGGCAACCTTCGTCATAGCCTGTGTGTGTGTGTGTGTGTGTATGTGTGTGTGTTGCAAGTGGCAGCTGCCTGCCAAAGAAGGTGCACGCCAACAAATGCCACACGTAGGTGTGCAGTCAGTTCGCAGTTCTCCGAGTGGCAGCCAAAACGTCAATGTTTATATACTCTCTACTTAATTCATAAATGGGGTATATTGGTTAAGCAGCTAATTAAGTTTATTTTATTATTTATATAATTTATTATTTGATTTTATTACAAGTTTTACTTATATTTAATGCTCTAGTCACAATAAATTTGATATAAATATGAAAATATTTGAAATTGCTTGCATTAAATATAACTTAACTTAGTCAACGTCTATTAGATTTCATTGTAAATTCATATAGGCCTTTATTGAATATAATTTTATATTTTGATTATAAATATTATTTTAAAACAACAGTGCTTTGTCATCCTAATATATAAATATATATCGGAAAGTTTCTAAAACTTGTCACATTTCTTACAATAGTAATAACGTCTATTGTAATTCTGATTTTGTTTTCAATTAGAATCTAATAAATAAATTAATTTGCTAGACTTATTAAATTATTAACTATGACGCATGGGGTATTCTGTAGTCTATCATTGCCGCCCCTTTCTCATTTGCGGTTTACCTGCTTTGCTTTAATCATCTGCGCCAGCGTAAAGTTGTCTGAATCACTTTTCGCTCATATGTCTCTTTCTCTCTCTCTCTCTTTGAGCTGCGGTTCAAAGTGCACAAATATTGGTCCACTCATAAATGTGACTTTTGGGTTTTACCCCGTTCGGATAAGAGGAACCCCAACTTTTGAGTCACTCATTGATCAGTGTGACTTGGCTAATTTGGCCAAAGACAGTAGTCATACCTGCTAACAAAATAAAAAAACAAGTTTATTGGCCCGCAGTTATCAGCGCTTAAAGATCTGGTCAGTTGGCTGGCGCCTAGACATAATCCAGCTCTATTAGCTGGTTGTCCAAATAGCACAGCAGGTTTCTTGTTTTTTATGCAACAAGCGTCGAATCGTTGTGGCAAGACTCTTTTAAGCATAGATTTGCATAAAGAAAATTCCTGAGAATTGGAGACGAATTGTAAAGGTTTATGCTTGAGAAAGATTCCAAATTTGTAGCTAAATATAGAGAATATAGCTTAGATTCCTTAGATTTTTGGTGAATTTGGCAATGGAAAATTATGCTTACTTTATAAAGTGAAATATTAAAATTAAAAATTAATAAATCAGCTAATTACTTACATATCATTACATAACATAGCAATATAAATAGAATCAAATCAGATTAAAACCGGTGTTAGTTAAGAATAGGCCGATAGTTATAGGAAAGTCATCAACTGATGCTAAGTTTATATATTTTATGAGTAATACAATTTAATTAAATAAAAATTCACGTTTTAAATCTAAGAAACGTTTTAAGAACAATTGAAAATATTATAATTGAAAAAGAGAAAACAGAAAAACCAATGAGAAAATGTAAGAAAAAATGAGATTTTTATCTATAAACAAGTAGCTGGTTTTAAGGAGTTTACTGATTATATTTATGTTTCCCCCTTATGAGGGTAAAATTGCAACAAGCTCATTATACAAAGATTTATAAAGCTTTAAATAGAAGTAAGCAGCAGCTTGTTTATTGGATTCTTACTTTCTAATAATGTCAGAGTCAACTGAATGTAATCCCCCCTTGGATACGATTAGCATTTCAAAGCAAGACATTGGCCTGCTCACAGATAAACTAGCTGAATATATGGGCAAATCAATTGAATTATTAAATAAATTGTGTTGTATATACTCGTATATAGATGGAGGGAAGGCAACAGTAGTTACCGTTTGGAGTCTCAAGTCCCCGATCAAGTCCCCAGAGAGGCACATGCACAGGCAACAGTTGCAAGTTGCCAGTTGCGAGGTCTCAGCTCTCGATGGCCATAAACACAACGTACAATATATCAATGACCATATCGGGTAGCTACGGCTTAATGTGCGCCTGCAAATGGTCTTAATGTCATAAGTTAAGACGAAACCTTTTACCCGAGCAACGTTCTTGTCGCTTGTCGATTGTCGCTTGTCGACTCCGATTTCTACAGTTGTTGAATTTGCATATAATTGGACCGACTGCCGGAGTTGGCAGTCAACTCAACTTGATTTCCACTGTCCGTTGTAGCCGTGGCAACCATATGGTGCATTTCAGAAGCGCCAGGCAGCCTCCAATTCCAATTCCAATTCCAAATCCATTTCCAATTCCAGGGGAGGAGCTGATGGAGGTGCTGCTGTCAGTGATTTCAGTGTTTATTTAACTGTCATGCAAGTCATTGAACGCAAACTTTGCGGCTTTGTTTTAAGCACAAGAACAATATCAAGAACAAAACATGCAAGGAAATATAAGAATAAAAATAATAAAAGAGTCAGCCAGTCAGCCAGATTGTTCATATACATAAATAATGATTTATTTGTTTATTGCAAAAGCGCACAAAGCGTAGTTAATCAATTTTACTTGCCTTTAAGTGACCGACCGACGGACTGACTGACGGACCAACCGACCGCATGGCCAGGAAAAACCTTGGGCTGCAGATCTCCCCGTTCGATTCATTTTAATGCACGCCATTTTCCTATTTTTCCATTTTCCCCAAGATTTTCTATTTGCTCATGTTGCTCGGGGACCTATGCAGCCTGGGAGCAGCCTCAGCGACAACAGCAACAACGCCAACAACAACAACAACAGCAACAACAGCAACAGCTGCGAGCCACGATGACTTGTTGCTTAGATTAGAGTTGAGCGCGTGACACGATATGACCACAAACTCCATTAAAAACATTACTTACTTATAAATGGGCCAGTATTAGTTTAGTATACTTAGTAAAAATCGCAATTTTTTTATACAAAAGTATTCACAATAATCATATATATATATTTTTTTTAAAAATTTCTAGCAATAGTTCAGTATTTATAGCACAAAGAAAGTTTTTTTCTGTCTTTGTATATTTTATTCTAAAAGTCATTTACTATTTTAAAAAGAAAATTAAAAAAATGGGAGAATATATTTACAGCTTAATATTAAAATTAGTATTCGTAATCAATAAATATTTTTTAGCATGCGCTGTTGGTTATTTCTACTGAAATAGGTTAAATGGAAATATTTGTTTTACTTTTACAAAAAAACAACGAACAAAATTCAGTTATTACAGATGTTTTGGCACAATTTGCCCAATATTTTTATAGGATTTTATTTTACACTTGGAAATTTAAATTGTATGCAAGAAAATTTATTCAAAGTAATATTTATAATTATTTACTCTGACAAGTTAGTGTCGAGTAGATGCTTAAAGTTTCTTCGTGCTGTGTTTTAAAACACGCACATCTTTAAATCAGTCTCTTCTCTCTCTCTCTCTCTCTCTCTCTCTCTCTCTCTCTCTGTGTCCATGGCAAATTCGTTGCTGGCGAATGCGAGTATCTCATCAGTTTCCCATAAACATTCGAACCATTCGACTTGGGGTAAAGTGGGAAGTTGGCGATATTGCAATTTACGTTCTGTGGTCTAATTAAAGTACAAGTACAACAACTAAACTTGCGGCCAGGTTAGGGAAAGGGCTAGGGAAAGGACTAGGGAAGGTACTGAGGATATTGCCTCAGTTCGAGTGCCAGCGTCAATGAACATTGCGTGTTCGTTGTTTTGTGGTCAGTTCATTTGCTGGACTTAAACTGCAGCTAAGCCCACAAGCCAACACTGTTTTAATATAGTAAATATATACGGGGGCGTCTCTGTATCTATATCTAGAAGAAGTACCCTTTCCTTTCTTATTCCCATACTCAGTCCCATTCTCATTTTCAGTCTGTATTTGTTTGCTGTTGTCTTTTGCCGAGTTTCATTTTTCTCGCATCCCACATTAATCAATGTTGATTTCAATTAATTTAACCATCTCTTCACTTGCCAGTCATTGTGGCCAGGCGTCCTGCCAGCGCCTTTTTATTAAACCAATAATACAAAAAAGGCGAAGAAAAAGTGTTAAAGGAAAACAGAGAGATCCTCCTACACACATACATTGTGGGCTGACACACGCCCATCATTCAGCTGGTGTCTATGCGCGTCTTTTATTAAAATTTGCAGTCTATAAATTTCCAAGAGGTGTTACGTTGGGTTAGTCCGCCAGTCCGACAGAGGAACTGACACGTTGTAACTTGGGCGTAGCTGCAACACATATGTTTCCCCCATTGTGTGTACATCTATTATAGTTCTATGGCTCGGCAAGCGGATATCCGTTGAAATAGAATCTGCATAGGAATGTAAATTGAAATAAGACAGCCATTTATGCGATTTGTAAAGTTTTCATAAATTGAAGCAATTCGATATACTGAAGAAATCAGTTGTAATAAAATCTATCATTAAAGACAGAAGGAGTTTTTTTGCAACCTAAACAAACTATATTTATTATATGAAAGAACTTTTTATCTAATTTTATTAATTTAATTTTCTATATAAACATAACGTAAAGTAAAATGAAATTTTCATAAATAAGATTGAATAGAGAATTATATTTCCGAAGTATTGTTGGTAATCAGTTAAGGTCTTGAAGGATTTTCAAAGCAATCCATGAATTTAATACCAAATTGACTAAATTTTTTTTAATTTTTCTATATACAATTAAAATAAATTAAGATTAAATATCCATAACTTTGATTGGTTTTAATAAAATACGAGATAATTTACACAGCTTTATTTTCGAAGTACGACGTTATTCTATCAAGTTTTATTGTTGGTAATCATGAAAAAAATGTAGACCAGATGCAAGGCCATTATCATTTGTCATGCTTGAGAAGTGCATAGAAAGGAGTGCATAGAGTGCATATTCGAGTTTCTCAATCGAGTTTTTGAAACATCTCATTCAATGCAGCAGTGAGCATTTTTTATGTGGCAACCACACAGAAGCAATGCGACCATTATATGATTGAGTTATGTTTTGTTGTCCCTGCGGCGCTGCTAACACGTAAAATTCCATCGAACCCTCTCCTGAATACCCGCCTTCCCACCCATATCATAGGAATACTCCCAGTAGTTGCATGTGGAAACCATAAATATTGTTGAGGGGTAGGGCGGAAGTGAAGGGGTTTTGGGGGTTAAAAACCTGTTGTTGTGAAGCAGGCGAGCATATCATGGCCATATCCTGTCAATTTACCCTAACCACTCTACACACACACACACACACACTCTCGCACACACACACACTCCTTGCAACTGCTGCTTGTGGCTGCTGCATTTTCGTTTTTTGCGCATTTCTCACAATTTGTTGCGCCTGGTTCGGTTTGGCATTTGACTTGACTGAAGTTGGCAGTAGGTTGAGCTTGTTGGCAAGCCAAGGACAATGTGTCGCCTCTACACGATTTGCTCCTCTCCAGGCATCTCCTGGTTAGTTGGCTGCAGATAGATGCGCTCGTTTGTTGCAGTTGCTTGTCATTTTTATAGGTTTGTTTGCGGCTTGTTTGCCATATTGGTGGTTTGGGTGGTGATACCGTGTTGCCGTGTGGTGCGGTGTGCTGCGGTGTGGTGCATCCCTTATTGGTTATTGGTCTCTGGTCTCCCTTTATTAGTTGCCGCCTGTCGTCGCTGCTGCTCTTGCCAAGAATTATGGTTGTCAATAGCCAATGGGCCGTTGCAGCCTCTTCTTGCTGCTCCAGCTGAAACAATTTGATTTGTTTGTCTCCCATCTCTTACACTCTGTCTCTCTCTCTCTCTCTTGACAGTTGATTAAAACATATGCCCCGCCCACATCGCCCACATGCAGCTATTTGTCCAAGTAATTGAGTTAAGTGACGCACAGAGCCCTTTTATTTATTGTTATCGCTGTTGTTGTAATTGTTATTGTCCATTCATAATTATAATCCAATAAAATAATAAACATATCGCATCGTTCAATTTACTTTCACACACTTTCCACATGCTGCTGAACTTTTTGTCACGCAAACTTAACTAAATTAAGCCAAACATTTATGGCAAATACTCCCACTCTGGCAATTGCTTTTATACCCATTCATTTATGGCTTTGAAAGGGTATATTTTACTTATTTTATATTTAAAAGTGTAAGTAAAAAATTCATTTTTAAATTCGGCGTAGACTTATTGTGCTTTTATTAAATAAAAAAGCTTTTAAAGCTGCAAAAACTTAAAGAGCTTTAGTCAAATTTTTTTAAAATTAGACATGGAATTGGTATATTAGCGAAATTCTAATTGTTTTAAGTGTTCCTCATTTCTAGCTTATATATTGAGCTTTAAAGCTTTTTTAAGTTACTTTCCAGCTTTGCCGCTTAGAAGCTTTCGTTTGCTAGATCTACTGGGTATCTTCTTGAACATTATTCGACTTTTTCATATCAATTCTTATTGGTTTCGCTATTGGTTTCAGTGCTGGTTATTATTATTATTATTTTTTTTTTTCATTCTGTATCATGATTTTGTTTACACGCCAAATGCTCACGTAGCGCGCGTCGCACTTTTTACTATGATTATTATTATTTTTTTCTCTCTCTTTCTTGCTTTTGATACTCACCTGTATTTTTCTTAATATTTATTTTGGTTTTGCTGTTGCTGTTGTTTGGTACATATATTTTCTATTAGACTGAATCGTCGCTTGACCACGTACGACATGCACTGAAGCCAACGGTGTTGCCACTTGCCGCCCCCGCACCCCCTTTTCGATTTTCAAACACGTAGAGCGCCAGCATATTTTCCATTTCCCAATAAAAGCGCAAAAGGCCAATGCATAAATGATTGATCCTCCCTCAATGCCCCCCTTTACCCAATTCTGCCCTCGACTCTTGGCCCACAAAATGGGAACGCAAGTAAAATAACGCGTTTCCGTTGAGCCCAAATGCACGAGGCTTGTGCAATTCATTCACTTACTCACTCATTCACTCAGTCGCACACTCATTCATTCATTCATGCCACTATCAACAGCTATTGTAGTTTATTATCGACAACGTCGACGTCGACGTCGACTTAGACGGCGTCACAGCGTGCGGTCATAAAATCGACGCTTGTCATCATGCTCAGGTCTCCATCTCTATCTATATTTGTATCTGTAGCTGTCTTTGAGACTGAGTTTGGGTTTGGGTTTGGACTTGAGTTCGGGCCGCGTTTCCTTGACACTCCTTGTTTAAGTTGAATTTATGGCCCGAAAGCTTTCGATTAACCAAATTGACTAACCTTTCGTTTGCCCGAAGGCCTCCACTTTTCATATATCAAACAGAAGAGAGTAAAAACGCTTTTCAGAAACTCATATTGATCGTATGGATTTGAATTTTACGAGCCATCAATTGTATCATAAATACTACCCTTAATTAAGCTGAGTTTTATTACTGGAAAGTCATTTAATAAATGACATTCCGAATGAAAATCGGTTGAGTTTTTGCAAAGTTTTGAGCGATCATAGTTTTTAAGGAAACGTTAACGGGTATATATGGAAAATTGGATGGTCAAATGGCTTAAGGTCGGAAAAAAATCAAATTTTCTAGTTGATAAAAATTTAAATGCAGAATCATTTTAGATGCCAAATCATGATCAAAATGACATTCCGCTTGAAAATCGGTTTAATTTTGATGAAGTTATGTGAGATCAAAGTTTTAGAATAAATGTCAAGGGGTATATATGGAAAATTGTATGGTAGAATGGCTTAGGGTCGAAAAAATAACAAAATTTTTAGACCATACAAATATAAATGCAGGATAAATTTGGAGGCCAAATCATGATTAAAATGACATTTCGCATGGAAATCGGTTAATTTTTGATTAAGTTATGAGAGATCAATGTTTATGAAAAAATGTCAAGGGGTATATATAGAAAATTGGATGGTAGAATGGCTTAGGTTCGAAAAAATATACAATTTTTCTAGATGATAAAAATTTAAATGCAGAATTATTTTAGATGTCAAATCATGATCAAAATGACAATTCGCATGAAAATCGGTTAAGCTACTTGTGAATTATAATAAAAGCTAATTGATATTGTAGTCAAGCGTGTTTAATAAAAGCAATTACAAGCACTAGAAGGCTTAAAATAGGCGAATTAACTCAAAACTTTGTGTTAAAACGGTTTTAGAATTCTAAACGCAAGTAATTTGAAAAGCCTAACGTATAAGGTATTGTAATGTTTTACTACTTATTAGCTGGAATAGTCGCTGTGTTTGGGCTATCTTTTGCCCAACTCTGTCTCTCTTTCCCTCTCACTCCTTTCTCTCTCTTTCTTTTCGTAATTTATGCATAAAGTTTTGCGCTTATAAAAAATTAATCAAGCTACGCGTTACGCGTCGCCGTTGCAGACACACATTTCCGTTCGCATTTCGTCGTCGGTCGTTGTTCGGTGTCCACTTGTCCGATTTCTCAGTTAAGAAACTTGTACATATTTTAATTGATATTGTTTTCATGTATATTTGTTGCTGTCCAATGGCTATGGTAGTTATAGGCTCTCTTGTCACGATACGTTATATGAATTTCAATGTGCCATTCAGTCAGTGTGGATTGTGTGGGCTTTCTTCGAATGCCCTCGACGACGTCGACGACAACGACAACGTAACACAAAAGCAGCGTAACGTTAACGTAACCAAATGACGCTGACGATGAAGCTGATGCTGATGCTGATCCTGACGGCTGACGTGTTGCAACAACGTGACAACTTTTATGACTATGACGCACTTTGTGACCATTTGGCAGCATTGACATTTCTTCTTTTCTGTTCTTACTTGTTGTTTGTGTCAAGTTTTCTGTTCTGTGTTGCACTTGCAATGTTGCAAGGGTTCCTCCAGTTATATAAAAAAAAAAGGAAAACATTTCTTAAAGCCAAGCAAGAGAAATAAATTTGCAGGAGTGTGAGTTATGTGGCATGCAACTGACCCGAGGAAGCAACACAAATTTATAGCTAGAAAATGTACAAACATTTTTCAGCCGAGGTGTTTATAGTTAAATAAAATTAAAAATATTGTTTTTATTTCTTTAAATATTTAAGCAAAGTATATTTAAGAAATGATTTACATTTACATTTTTTTTGGCTGCACAAATATATAAATTCTCAGCTCAAATTTAACTACTTTATCGTGTTAATTCGTATTGAGAATTTCGCACCAGTGTGTGAGAAATTTGATGATTAACTTTGGAGTTGATTCACAATCTTTGCAAAAAATAAATGGATAGTAATCATATTTTTCCCCCAATTTCATACACGTAATATTTTGCTAAAACTTTACACAATGCGTCACAATATTATTCCAGGTATTTTTATAACAATAAATTTTTCTAACGCATTTTCTCTTACAATTTTGTTAAAAAATTTATTACTCACCTATTTGTAATATGAAAGAAACTAACAGATTTCATAATTAAATTTAATAATTGCAAAGGCACAAAATAAATTATTTATGTTATGTAATTACTATAACTGATTTACATTCTTATTAAAAATGTAATCATGGAATGTTGTCCGGATAATAATAATAAAAAACGACTATGGTTTTTCTTGAATAAGCGATAAAATGATAAATAAATTAGCCTAATTAAGAATTTAATTGTTTAATATCGTTAGCAAGTTATTTAACTTGTTGCACGTCTTCATTACCAATTGCCATTTAGCCAAGTTCTAAAGAAGTTTGGTCAGTTTTCTTAAGTCTACTCTGTTCTTTATTTCTCTCTCTCTCTTTTTTTCTTTTTCTGTACATTTCTTGGCAGTTTCTTTGACCCAGCTCTAACACTATCTATATATCTATTTATCTTTCAGTTTGTTATGCATTACACGATCTTGTCAGCCACACCATTCATCAATCGATTCCCCAATAAATCCAGCTAATCGCCATACATCACGTTCTTAACGTAATACCAATAGAATCTTAACTGGTTAACGTTTCTTTGACATCAAGCATTTTTGGCGCTGATTCAATGGGATTCATTTGATATTTTCGAAGATCTTTGCATAGTTTTTTTTATTTTTGCAAATTTTTGGATTTTGCCTGCAACAAAAATTCTGTTAGCAACAACAACAACAATTGAGTTGAAAATCGGAATTTTTTCTAGTTGTTTTCATGTTGTTTTTCACATGTTTTCAACAAATTGCGTGTGGGCGTTGAGCGGGTGGTAGGCGTGGCAGTGGAGTGTGTGACAATTTTCTCATATATATCCGAAATGAAAGAGAAAATTTAATTTGCAGGTCACGTAATTTGCTGGTGTGTGTGTCTGCTGTGCGCGTGTGTGTGTGTGCCACGCCTCCACACACAAACTTCTACCCCACACACAGATCCACAAAAGTGTGTGTGTGTGTGTGTTAGTATATATATTTGCCTGTTTGTCTCTGCTGTGCATGTGTGTGTTCGTTTGTAGCATGTAAAAATATGCAAATCCAGTCTACACATATGGCCAGAGCTTTGTTTTGTCGTCGATGTCGCACACTTTACAGTTATGACTGTTTATTTGGTTGCGGGTCGTGCCCCAAAAACACCGAAAAAAACAAACAAAAATAAAAATATGCCCATCGATTGTGACCAGACTCTGAGAGGGCCAGAAACTGTAACAGAAACCCCTAAAAAAAAAAGAGCACTCTCCCTGCTTTAGGCTTAGTACCCTATAACATGCTTAAGCTTGAAGTGTATATTGGACTTGACAGTAAGATAAGACAGCAGAAAAATATAATATTCGAAATAAAAGATTAAAAAAATTATAAATATAATTATGTTAAATATATAAATACAGAAATTCAGAAATTATTTTATACGCTTTGATTATATCATTTTATTATACTCTTTAATACAAATTATTATAAAAATTTTACTCAAAATCTTAGCCGTATCTATCACACTTTTTTATGAGTATTTATAAGAAGTAATTCTTGAAATGATATATTAAATTAAATGGTTTAAATATGACCATACAATATAAGAATAATTAATTGAAAACCAACATCATTTATTAATTCTTTATATGGATTATTTTTAGAATATCTTTTTAAACATTTCTAAATACGTATTTTAACATACATTTACTTGTTTGTCTTATAGTTAGCCTAAAAGCATTTATCTATTTCATCTTTCATTGAAATTTCGTTCACTTTGAAATGTATCTGACAACTACAAGTGCAATCTCAAAGTCCAGCAAGCCCAAAAACTTTATCGTTGTATCTTTGCCTTTTTTTTTTTTTTGTGGCATACTTTTTGGCTTATTAATGTAACGTTAAACTTTGCTGTTGTTGTTATCGCTGTTGTTGGTATTGTTGTTATTGTTGTTGTGGCTGCTGCTGTGACTGTTGCTTTTATCATTAACTTTATGCAAAAAGTTTTTATGCTGGCATTATTTGCCAACGCGCCTACATTAAGCCAACAAACATTTAGTTTTGGGGCTAAAAACAACTGGCAACCATTTCAGTTGGCACACTTCCCTAATGCAACTGTGCTTTTTCCACCCCCCTTTTGCACTTACTTACAACATTTTCATCTTTGCTTTCCACTTGCAGTACAATTACCTCATGCAGTTTGATTATCTGCCCAAGTCAGATCTGGAAACTGGCGCTCTCCGCACCGAGGAGCAACTGATAGATGCAATTCGTAATCTCCAGGTAGGTGCTGCCAAGCAGATGCTGCTGCCACATGCCACATGTATATAATGCACAATTTCACCACTAACATTTTTGTTATTTTTGTTTCGTTTGTCGCTGTTGTTGCCTCCCAGGCATTTGGCAACATTCCAGTTACGGGCCAAATCAACCAGGCTACGGCCAAGCTAATACGAAAGCCCCGCTGCGGTGTGGGCGACAATAAGTATGCGTATAATTTCTCACCGGATAATCTGGCACCGGATAATCATGACAATCCACACGGCTCACGTGTGCGTCGCTATGTTCTACAGGGTGCCAAATGGGGTAAAACGGATCTAACATGGAGGTGAGTTACCAAAAACCAAATATGAATTAATTACAAATCTATAATTTAATAAAAAAATTAAACATCAAAAATCATTTGGTTACATTCAGTTAAAATGACTTAAAAAATCAGATTTAGATACTTTAACACATTATATAGGTTATTCAAATGGTTTCAAATGAAAGAAGAAGTAAAATTTCTGAAAACTTCTACAATTTATATCAAAATATAATTTTCTTAATGAAAAAAAATTACTTTAAATGGTTTCTTAAATTAATCGGATGTTATACTTATCTGTGGTATAAAATATAAAAATTAAAAATTGTTAATACTACTAATTTATACTTTATGCAACAAAAGTAATGAGTAAAAATATTTTTTATTAATTATTTTATTCTCAAATAAAAGTCTTAAATCACAAAAAAATTTGTATATTTGAAGCATAGAAAGCATTTGTTTTAATAGTTCAGATTCTGATCAATAACAACTATTTTAAGTACCTAAAATATATATACCTATTAAATAATAAAAAAAAAATGTGTTATATCACACCTCATACAGAACTTTACTGTATTCCATGCAGTACAGTTTTAACAAATATATTTTCGAATATTTTTAAAAAACATCCCGGAATATTTGGCTTTCCAACTTTCGAAACTTTAAGTGCCGATCAACTGTTTGATACTTTAAATAAACTGCTGGATTTTGCTTAGATAAAATTGGTTTTCATTATGCATTTTCCCACACAGTTGCTGCCAGTTTGTCCCCCTCTCCCCCTCTATCTCCCACTCTCCCTCTGCCACTCGTTATGCCCTCCTGTGGATGCGCATTTCAATTAAACTGCATGCAGTTCATTAATTTTGCAACGCTCATTTAGACGCGAATTTATAATTTTATAAGGCAAGCAGCATCCTGACAGTGAACGCTACTGCAATTTGTCCTCCTGCAACTTCCTCTCCCAGCAATATCTCTATCTTCTGCACTCTCCTCTCTCTCCCTTTGGAGAATGTCCTGCGCATACGCGCTTTCAATTAATTCAAAACTCAAACGTAGCGTAGCTTGTTAATTTTTATTACAGTCATTGCATTTTGTCAGTGCGCACAAAAAAAAAAAAAGTGAACCGAACTCTCAACCCCTAATGCTGCCCTCCACCTCCTCCTTCTCCGCCCCCTGCCCTCTGCATTGCATAATTTGATGTCTAAAGTGTGTTTTTATGTAAAACAAGTCGCTATTTTTTTGTAGTTGTTGTGTGTACATTTTGTTGTTGCTGTTTGGTTCTTAGCCATGCGTAGCGACGTCTGCGTGAATTGTTAATGGCTAAGTTGGCCCGCTGTGCTCGAGGATTGGGGATTGGAGGATTGGAGGATTGAGGGTCGAGGTGCCAACTTGGCGCATTCATTAAACACTTTGCGCCAAATTGAATTTTATGATGACCAAAAAAGCGTTGCCAGATTGCTGCACGTTCCCTGATTGCAGCTGTCACTTTTAATGCTGTATTTGATTTTTAATGCGCTTCAAAAATTCCACAGACAATGAATTTGCAAAGTTTCCAAAACTTCAACAGCAAGAAAAGTTTAATCAGCAAAACTGTAAATATATATAAAAAAAAAATATAATAAAACTTAAGCAAAAAGCGTGCTGAACTGTTTTGGGCAATGCGCATAAATGAGATTACACATACGACGCGTGGTGCAGGCGACTTGAAGTCAGTCAGAATAGCAGCAGCAGCTTTTAACAACATAAAAACTCCACATGCAGCGCTTTAATTATTTCTTGTGTCGTCTACGCTTAATTGGCCATTAAGGCTATGGGCAACACTGGCGAAGAAGGAGGAGGAGGTGGTAAAAGGAGGAGGACAACTCTAGCAGCGGTTGGTCAACGCACATCAAATTGACTTTACATGAAATATACATATAAAAACGGGAGCAACTTTTCACCCTCACTCCTGGTATTTCCACTTTCTAGTCAATATGTATTGAGTGACCTGCTTTTTTGCTTGCCAAACTGCATGAGTTCTCGCTTAATTGCGAACAATGGCAGCTGCCACATGCCACATGCCACAGAGGGGCACACTGAGGAGTAAGAAGCAGCACAGGAACGCAGCAAGTGTTTTTCCATTTCCGGCGGAGTGCGCAGCATGCAAATTGCCAAGCGGAAGTCGTTTTTAGTATTTTGTACTCATTTTGTTTTCGCGCACAAACACACACACACACACACACACACACACACACGCATATACAAAACACACAGATACAGAAGTGACAACATCCTGACCAGGGACAAAGTTGCCGCGTGCCATTGCAAATGCCTTGAGATACGAGTATTAACTGAAAACAGAAATTGCTGCACAACAGAGGCAGCAAGAAAGAGTGGGAGATAGAAACAGAGACAGAGAGAGAGAGAGAAGGGGACACAAATCAAGTGACAGCAGCAACCGCAGCTAACGGAAGTGGCCAAAAACTTAACTTGCGCTTTGGCCAAAATGTTTAAGCCAAATTGGCAATTGTTTTGCAATAGGGAAGGAAACAGCAGTAACCGGCAAAACTGCAAATGAAGTCTCCTACAAGTGCAGGGTATACACGGAGCCATTTGTTTATCAACTGTTGCCACTTTGTAAGGTGTTGAATAAAACTTTTTACTTCCCACTCCCCCCACCCCCCCACCACTCTCTCGCTGTTCTATACACAAAAAAGACACTTCAATGAGTCTTAATTAAACTTGTTTAACTACGCAAAAAGTCAACAGTTGCTGCATTGCCTTCTACCAACCCGCACGTCTATTTGGCTTTAACCTTTTTGACTCTTTTCAGTTGCAGATTGAGATAAAAAGGCAGTGAAAGAGGGAGAGGGAGAGCGAGAGCGAGAGAAGGGATAAAGTGAGATAGAATTGCGCATTGTTCAAATTGTTATCAAATGGAGCTGCCAGTTTAATGCATTGGCAAACAATTGTTCAACAAAAATGGCTCACAATGCACCAATAAACTCGGTTAAAAATTGTTGCACTTCTTTGCCATTTTTGGTCAAAAATTCTGGCTAAAACATTGATAAAATGTATTTTCACACTAAATTTGAATTACACGGCATTTATTTGGTATTTATTTATTTATTTATTCTTGTTGCTTTTGCCTAATCGATTTGTACTCCAGTGTTTACTTTATTTTAGCAATCGACAGTTTTATATACTGCAAATATTTTGCAGCATGCTTTTAGGCGGCATTTAAATTGTTATGGTTTCGCTGCAGTTTAAATATGAAACTTATTAGTCTTAGTATTTATTTAAAAATGTAAATAGCTAAAATCGTTCAATATATTATCAGCAAATATAATTATTATAAATTAGAATCAATTGCCATTTCAAATGGAATTTTAGAAATCATTGCAATTATTTGGTCGATAAGTATTAAACGGATAATATATTAAAATTATTGATCAGTTATGGCTATTACAATAAGTATACTAAATATTATTTGTTAATAAATTCTATCTGATTAAAAATTAGAATTCGATTGCAATTTTTTTTAAATGTTGCATACTTTTAGGCGGCAGGGAAATTTTGTCAACGTTCCAGCTGCATCATTAATAATTTTGAAACTATACTAAATACAAACTGAATTCTTAAGCAATATTTTAAATGCTTAAGGCTAAAAGCTGACACTTGCTTAAAATTGTCATATAGTTTAATAATATGCCCGTTAAAACGTTGCTTTACATAAATGTTGAGTCGACTATAAAAGTTGGTGTGGGAGTCAGTTTATAATTGGCTTTCAAAAGGGATTTTGTTACTCATACGACCTGTTGTGCCATTAAATGTTCATCTTATAGGCAAAGTCATGTAACGCTGTCAATTGGCAATGTGGCAACAACAATGTTGCAAGTGGCGCGCTGACCGCTGAGCAGTCACATTAATTGGCACTTGCGTATGTGCGGCATTAATAAAGCGGACAGCCGGACGGACAGCCGGACGGACGGACTGTTGGGAAAGCTGAGCGCAAGTTGTGCGCATTTGTTAGATTTTTAATAACATTAATAAAGTGCACAAAGAAGTCAAAGTGCTGAGCACACGCCATGTCCGTGTTCGTGTTTGTGTCTGGATCCGTGTCGATGTCCATGTCCATGTCCGTGTCCAGGCAACAGGATGAGGAAAAAAAAGGAGTCTAAAGAGACAACACGGAAGGAACTGGCAATCGAGTCACATGGCAAAGTTTGCGTTTATGCTTATTAGCAACTGGGCTGTCGTGCATGTGAGCCATTAATACAATGCAGCAGCTCAAGCTGATGCTGTTGCTATAGCAGAAGCAGAAGCAGAGACAGGGACAAGAGCAGGGAGAGCAGCAGGGACTGGGGCAGGCAGGCAACGGAAGCAGCAACATCCTTTTAGTTGCAACATAAAGAAAACGTGTATGAATGTCTTTGGCATTGGCTGGTGCTCATAAAAACGACTGCGTACATCATCCAAGGACCTCGTATTCTCGTCTTCTGTCATGTTACAATGATAAAAAGTAATTTTATGACGCACTCCGCACTACCAGACTGATGATAACCCCCCGTATCTCTCCCCTACCCCCCGTTGCACTTATTGGTTCGACAGCGTTCATTGTCTTTGGCAGACGCACACATCCTGTGTGTGAGTGTGTGTATGTGTCCTTTTGTAATGATTCTAGCTCGGGCATAAAAGGCGCTGCTTTTAAAAGTGCACTCTGTACGGGGGCGTGTAACTTGAAACCCCTAAAAACAACCCCTTTCCCCGCTCCTCATCGCAATTCCATCAATTCCTCGGTCAACTTAAAGGCAGCTCGTAAATTTTTTTTTGAAAATAAAGCAAATGGAGTCACATGAAAAATCGTCAAAAAATTCTAAAACCATTTTGAGGCGCTGACTGGATTTTAATGTCATCTGCTGCAGCTGTTGCAACATAGCGATTTTCCACAAAAACCCAAAACGAGCGGCATCGAAGGGTTAAGGAAAACGCAACGTTTAAATCAATTTCGAGCTTTGGCAGCCCCCAAAAACCAACATGTGGCAAGTGTCACACTGACTGCAGCTGCAACACGCCACAGTGGCCGCCAAAATGGCAGTCGTGTGCGTTATTTCCGTTTCCGCTCGTCGACGCCATTGTTTTTAATTTTCGCTTGTTTTTGGCCTTTTTTCAATATAATTTTAAACAACGCGTTTATAATAATTTATGCATAAAATGAAGTAAATCACACGCACAGCTGACCCACAGACAAACAGACTGACAGACAGACAGCTAGTGAAGGAGAGAGGCAGTGGGGAAGAGTGAGAGGGGAAGAGAGAGAGAAAAGCTCGTTAAATGCCGCAAACAGAATATAGCAATAGTTTTATACTCGAATTGCTGCTATTGTTGCTGCTTTTGTTGCTTATTTTTCAGCAGTCATTTGCAGTTGCTGTCGCACTTTGTTGCCCGACTTCACACCTCCTACCATTCTTATCCTTTCCCTCTCCTCTCTCTCTCTCTCTCTCTCTCACTCCACTTCATTTTGGGCAGTCTAATGGACGTCATTGGCCATAGTTTTCTGACTTTTTGTATGCTGTCAAGTGCTCGCACTCGAAATTATTATCTGCCATTAATCATGGCTATAATGTTTTGGCTGCTGCTATAAAATGGTAGTGTACCAAGTGGATCCCACCGAGCACTGTTCCCTATCCACAACTCTAGCTCTCTTCTCCCTTCTCTCGCCCTCGCTCTCTCTCTCTCTCTCTCTCTCTCTGTAAGTCAAGAACTTGCAATGGCAGGGCAATAGTAGGGTAAAGACGAGGGCAGCTTTTGCTGAAAGCTTGTCCAAAATTCTGATAAATTAATAATCTCAGATTCCTCTATTCGAATCAAGTAACTTGCTACGAAAAGAAAGGAATCACATTTGATTTTCTAAAATATGCTTATTAGGATATTAGTAATGTTATTAAAAGAATTTTTTTTTATAAAATTATAGAATATTTCAAGGGTATCATATGCTCTTCTTAATGCTCTGGAATCGAAATAAAACTGGATTTTTTTTAATTATAGACTCTTTAAGTTTAGTTTCAAGTTATCAATTTTAATTTAAATTAATACATTAATTAAATATTTTTTTTTTAATCAGACTTTTCCAGTCTATATTTTTAAATTACTTTTACTTTAACCCTTAGTTTATTAACAAAGACTTCTCTAACTGCCCACTTGTATATAATTTTGTGCATCACTTTATTACAGTGACAATTATTTTAACTGCAGGGCATTTTTATTACGACAGTTCTTGTTGTTATATCTATTTTTTTATTCTTAAGCTCCCTCCTCACTTTCCACTCCTCCCCCATATGTCGGAACTTTTGTATTTTTATTTGTTTTTTATAATATACACACCACACGCTGTGCACCAGAGAGAAGAGAAGACCGTAAAAAACTGTCGAGACTCGTAGCCATAAGGTATTGTAAACTATACATAAATAACAAGCTCAATTTAGGCTCATATTAAAATGGCAAAATAGAAATGGAAAATAGAACATACAACATATTTCTGCTAAGTCTGGCAAAAAAAAATAATATAAAAAGGTGAGGAAGGCAACCGAAACTGTGTCAACATATCAAAATGTTTGTGTGTGTGTAAAGGATTGTTTATTCTTATATGGCTGGCTGAGTTGAGCTGACTGTCTGAGTTAGCAAAACTCACACTCCGACTCAGACTCAAACTCGTATTCGTATTCATATAAAATTTATGACATTGCATATTTCCTTATGCTGGGCTAAGGTTTTGCATTTTACATGAATTTCGATAGGCAGAGATGCCTTTGTCTTAACGCTCTCTTACGGCAATCTGATACCGTGGCAAGGTGTAGCATTTCAAATTTAATAACCCACCACAGCAGTAGCTACAACAATAGCAACAACAACAACTGCCACTTGAAGCATACCTACCGCAAAAATTCGTAAGCTGCTGCTGCTGCTGCTACGTTTTGTGGCAAGCTGCGGGCCAAAAGCGTTGCACGAATTTATCCAAAAACTCGAACCTGATGCCCGAAAAACCCATTGAAAAACCATTTAGCATTGCCCGCAGGCCTACACACAGTGTGGCATGTGGGGTTTAAAGAGGGAAATTGAGGAGTCGGGGTATTGGTTGATGGGGGTAACATTCCCATGGTTCCAGCTTCCAGCTTCCAATTTCGTCCGATTCTGTACGTGTCAATGCAGTAAGCAAAGTTTGTGTGTCCTGCCTTCTTGCCGGCCTAACGGTTTTTGTGCCACATCAGTCAAAGCACCGCAACAACAGCAGTTTACTTATACACACATACACACACACACACACACATACACCCACACACACACAAACACACATACACACACGTACAAACTCACTTACAGTCTCTTCGAGCGACTGGTGCATTGAGTGTTGCCATTTTAACTATTTAATAGCTAGACTTGGCTAGTTTTCAACTATTACAATTTGAAAATTGGAAAAAATCTTTCCTGAAAAAAAAATGTTAGTAAATATTTATAGTGCCAGATAACTTAAATATATTCAAGTAGTTAAAAAAAATTCAACTTCAGATTCAACTAATCATATGCGTAATCTAGACATACTCCACATCTTTAAGTGCTTTTGGTCCTTGATAAGTTTTTTAGACAAAGCTTATAATTTGAATATCGAACACATATAAATTATTTTTGAATTCAATTATATTTAGTTTAGTGAAAAATAAGTTTTATTTTCCTATCATTTTTGTTCTTAGATTTTTGTTGCAACTTTTTTTTTTTTGATAAACATAGCCATTTTAGACCTTGAAATTTTGACAACACTGAGTGCAACGATTTTTTTTTGGCAGCAACTTAACACTCACAGCTGCCGCTTGCTGCACGGTTGCTGCCACTGCCGGTTGCAAGTTGAAAGTTGCTGCTTGCAAATTGTGCATCAGTTTTCTGGTTGCTGTTGCAGTTTTGTGTGCTAATTTGGCATCTAATTTGCAGCTTGGACAGCAAATGAGCAACTTTCAACTGTTGCCGTCTGATGTTCTGATGTTGCAAGTGCCACCTCCTGCTGAATTTGCTTTTCTGTTGTGCATTTGCGCAACTTTCAAACCATCAAAATGAGATGATGCCAGCAGCAGAGGCGACAATTTGCACATCACACACCCTCCCTGTTTCACCCAACTCTATCGACCAAATACTAACAAGAGCAGCTTTTTGTTTAGGCCAACAAACCTCATTAATGCTCATATGTTGCCCATTTGACTGTGGTATCTAGTACAGTCTGCATGCTGCTAACTAACATTGAGTGCAATTTTATTGAATTAGCAGTAATGTTATTATTTGTAATGTTATTGATCGCTCAAAGCGAAAGACTTTTATTGATTTTAACCCCATTTCCCTCAACTGTTAAGTCACTTGCATTGAGAGCGCTGTTAACTAACATTTTCTCAAATGTTAATTATTTTATGTCCTTAGCTATCAGAAATTGTTATGATTTATACAAATTTTAATGTTTTACATAGGATATGATAAGAATTGTTATCGTAACTTCAGCAAAAGATAAAAAATGCTATCATTTTTAATTGGAATAAAAGTCCTATTTTTTATTACATTTTTTTAGGTTATCTGGTACACCAGATGTTTGACTGTTAGCTAGTGCAGTTGTTAAAGTAATTATATGATTATACTATCGTATTAATCTGTGAAAGCAGGCACTTTGAATTCAGGACATCATGACGCACAGGCAACTGACAGGAATAGCATATATACATACATACATATATATTGTGTATGTATATGTAGGTTGGCATCGGCGTAATTATGTTTGCTTACGTGGACAGTGTCGCCAGCAACAGCAACAACAATAACAACAGTAACAAGGATGTCAGCTATGTGGACAACACCAACAATGTGGCTTGAAATTTGACACTTTCACAGTTGGTCAGTTGATTTGCTCGCTTGCCCGCCATGGCCTTTACACCCGCCTCCGCCTCCGCCCCTGACCACGCCCCCGCTACCCTCTTTGTCCTCGTCCTCGTCCTGGCTCAGGCTGGCGGCCTGTGCTTTAGTCCTGCCCCGGCTTGTCTGCATTTTGTTAGATTAATGTCCTGCTCAATCATCAATAGGTTCAGCGTACTGCGCCGTTTTGTTTGTATAGCACTTGTTTATCGTCCTAGCCCGAGTCCTGGCCCTATTCCCGGGTTTCTGTTCTGTTTGGGCTTCTCTGGTAACGCTTTTCTTTACGCTCTATTTTTTCGTTTTCGTTTTTTTTTTTTTTTTTTTCTTTTACTGCGCTTTATTCTATTTATTACAGCTTTCATTTTGGCTTGTGCATTCATCCTTTGCTTTGTTCTTTCGTTTACTTTTAATTCATTTAGGTTTTCTTGTTGTACATTTTGATTGATGACCACTTTAATTGCGGATATTAAATGACAAGCAAACGGCTCTCCATCCAAACACCCAACCACCTTATATACAGCCACCCAACCACCTCACACCCTGAACTCTGTCACCTTAGTGCCATTTTGTGGCTTTATTTCAGCGCTCTAATTTTTCATTGGTCAAATAACTGCCCGGTTCGCTTTTTTTTTATCGATCGTCTGAGCTCTTCTTTCCAAATAGGGGGTTTTATTCTTTAGATTCCACATATGCTGTGGTACGAGTGTAATTCGTTGAAACCTTTGATAAACAAAGTTAATCAAAGTGAAAACAACTGCAGTTCAAAGTGCGTTGTGTTTGTTTGTTGTAAACTGTTTTTAATAGGAAAAATATGTATTGTGAATTTATAGATCAGGAATTAATCTTATATTGACTTTATTTATCATCGTTAAATCATGAACTTAATTTAATACTGCTAAAGCTGAATGTTTACACAATCCGACTTATTCGAATCCTTAAATAGATATTTTTCTTTTGGCATAACATTTATTTATTTAAAATATTTTAAAAGTCTACTATTTGATAATGCTTTACATATATCAATCATCGTTTATAACATGTATTCTCTTCAATACTGTGAAGGTTGAATTTTTGAATCATTTGAAAAATTGGAATCCTTGTATAGATATTTTCCTTTGGTATAACATTTATTAATTTAAAATATACATTAATTTATTTAAAAAATCTTCTATATAATAGCAAATTAATAAAACCAACTTTAAAGCGTATTCAACTTTAATTTAATCATAAGTCAGCTCTTGAATTATTATGTCATCACTTAGCTGACAATATTGTAAAATAAGTGCTTGAGGCGCGTGCTGATATCTTAATCACGTTATCCAACACGCATAAACGCATTTAAAGTGCGAGAAAAGTCCTGAGTTATCGCTGTTTCATTGCTTTGATGTGGGCGCAAAATAATGATGAGTTTGTCAGCCGACAAACTAGAAATGGAACTTGACTATAACTACATAATAATTCTAATGAAAAATGTCAAGCTGCAAATGTGATTAGTTGCTTTGATTGTCAATTAAAGCACAACAACAAATTTGCAGAGGGAAAATCTCGTTAGTTTATGTTATTGCCAGAGTCAGTAAGACTATATATGTATGTATATATATATATAGGGTATATATATACTAAGTATATTAATATGCTGTCACAGTTGATGATGAGCGAATCCTAATTAATTTTATAGTGTGAGCATGTGTGTGTGTGTGCGTGTGTGTTTGTGTGTATGCATTAAATGACACAGCAAATCAGTTGGCTTACTCATTAGGCACATTAATTGATAAATTGATATTGGCTGGACAATGCCAAAGGGCAGTTAGGCTGGCCAAGAGCAATGCTAAGATATTTGGTAAAGCAGAGAGTTATGAACTGAACTTAACTGACTTTACGACTTTTGTTTGCCTCTCTCTCTCTCTATCTCTCTGTGTGTGTGTGTGTGTGTGGTGTGCACACACACTTTAAGTTCAAGTTGTAAAGTAAAAGTCGCAAGCTGAAAGATAAACATCAAATCGAGTCCTGTCTGGCTGTCAAATCGAACTTTGATTTGATTTGATATTTTCCGTGCAACTTTTATGCGAACTGACATAAAGTTTGGCCAGTGTTGCCAACCCTACACAACACAATCAGTTAATGCAATGAAGTCCAAAAAAAAAACAAAAATGTACCACTACCTTTTCAGTTATTTTGTGTGTTGATTAATTGTTGCGGGTTTTAGTGTCAGCAGCAAGTTGATTAATGCTATTGTTGTTGTTCTTTTGCTTTTGCCACTCATTCTCTCTCTCACACTCGCTGCTGTTTGTCTCATTTGTAGCGAGCCTAGTGTCACCAATTGTTAATTGTAGTTAAGCGTTTTAATTTTCATATGTTGCAACAACAACAACAAGTGTATATATAGTATGCAACAACAAGCGGCAGGTTAAATGCCACAGTGACAGCATAAAATAAAAATGAAGCCGAAATTCCAACGGAAACCGAAGTTAAAGCCGAACAAGCAAACCGAACTAATTAGAGGATGCGCCGACGCAGTAAAGAGCGTAAAAGAGAGCGAACACACGGCGCTCTTATAAAGCTTTCGAGTTGAGCTTTGCGTGGAAAAAGCACAGCATGAGAAAAGTCTTATACGCTGCAATGTCGCGTCGTTTCATTGAAATACGACGGCACAGCTGCTTGAGCGCTCAGTTGCTGGCAAGTTGTCGGTGTGAGTGGTTCAAATTCACTGGAGCAGCAGCAACAGCAGCAGCAGCAACAGCAGCAACAGCAACAGCAGCAGCAATATTTTGTGTGGTGGCAATCAAAGTTAAATTGCTGTTAAATGAATATGTGCGATCGACAATGGGAACGTTGGCAACACACTCCAGAAATCAGCAACGCATTCAGCAACGTCAACATAATCCCTGCCACTTGACAACAACGGAAACGACAACGACAACGACAACGGCAATGTTCAACTTGACGGAGACTGAAAGTCAGCTTCTGCCTGGCTTTTACAATAGCCCGATTAAAAAACAAAAAAAAAAAAAAAAAAAAACGAAGCGCTGAAGTGCTCAAGTGTTGGCCAAGTCATTTGTGGCCGCATTGTTTGGTGTGGATCTAAGTCTTAGACGGAACGATGACTCTAAAAGGGGGAAGAACAACGACAGCTTAGTGCAACGACGCCGTCATATAATGTCTGCTAATATTTGAAGAGTGCGCCGCATTAATTGACATGAAAGCCAGAAGAAAAATGTGAAAGCGATGCGAGAAGAAGCTGGAATGATGAAGCTGCCACAAGGACTGGCTTTGGCTTTTGGGCTTCTAATGAGAGCGCTAACGTCAAGCTCAATTCAGCTAGGTAAGTGCCGGCTTTAGCCTAAGTCTACTCTCTGTATACGTGTGAGTGTGTGTGACTATGTGTGTGTGTGACTATATGTGTGTCTGCTCCCGTATGTGGTTGTGTTATGTGCCACTGTGATTTGGTGGCCAAAGTTCAAAGTGATTTATATGCCAATAAATGCACGAGTTGCTCGCATTAATATTGCAATTGCTTAAACTCTGGCTCACTCTCTCTCTCTAACTCCCTCTCCTTATCTCTCTCATGCTCTTTGACTGCTTTATGGCAAATTAGCCTGGCTTGTAATTTAGTGTTGCATAGCCAACAGGCGCCAGACACCGATACTAAATTACATAACGCCAGTCAACCATATGGCACAAAATATAATTTGCCAAATCGTTTGCTGCTGACAATTTGCAAATTAGAGGCACACAAAAACCAATTGCAAATTTGTTTGTTTTGTCTTTGTCTTTATTTGCGTGTTGTTTTTTGATGGCCTGATGTTGCCTGGCAATCAACCATCAATTGTTTAACATATTGCACTTTATAATAGGGCATCATTTTATTGGCCTGATTCCGTTTTTACTGTGGTCATTTTGCACTTGCCTCTGCGGTGGCTTTGTGCGTTTTTGTTTATTTCGGTTTTATATAATTACGTGCAGTTTTTAAACACGTTTTTCATATGTTTTTATTGCCGTTTTTTTTTTTAGTTCGCCGTCTGCCATTTTAATTAAAGGTTTAATTTTGTATACCAAAGACAGAAATATTTCAGTTAACTGTAATCTATGCAAATTGGTTTGTTGATGTATAAAATTAAATTAAATATATTTATCGAGGTGCTTGAGCAGCATATTAATTTATTATTATTATTATTATTTAATCTGATAAATCAGACGTGCTTCGCATAAAGTCCTGTGGCTTAAGAACATAATATTTTTATTTTCATATACTGGTTACTTTTGTGTAAAATTGTAGTTGTTAAAGGATCAGGTAAAAATGTCGTTTGTTGACCTCAAAGATTTTCACCAACCCAACTAAATTCATAGAAATATTTGCCAAATTATAGTTTACTTTATTGTAATATTAGAAAACTAGACGCTACTTTTTTATTCACAAAAAAAAAAAACTATTTTTCATAATATTCTAATAGTTTTTAATTATTTATAATTAAATCAACTACTTATTAACTCATTTACAAAGCCAAGAAATAATCCGCACATTTTTTTCCTGCAACTTCAAACAATTTTCTTAAAGGCAAGTTAATTAAGAATTAATTTAAGCAAGAACAACAACAACAAGCTCATTATTAGCTAATTCGCAGTCAATTAAATTGCAGCCTTTATTCAAGCTATGTAAATATTTGGCTCAAACACTTTTGCTTTCAATGGCAAATTCAATTAAAAGCAAGACAAAAAAAAAAAAATAGAAACGAAAAAAGTAAGAATGGCCCAAAGCGTTTGCTGCCTTTTGCGTCAACTTTTTTTTTTTTGGCTAGGAAAAAATCTTTTTTAGTAATATTTAAATGGAATTACTTTTAATTAAGTCCAAAGTCCAGACGCAACCACAAAAGCCTGCAGTTGGACACAATATACAGTAACCAGTACCTACTACCAGTCTGCGAAGAGCCAAACCAAAATGTTAACAGTCTCAAATTACCAAGTCGCAAAAAAAAAATATATATATAAAAAAGTAAAAAACACGTAGAAAATGTAACGCAAGGAAGTGATTAAAATTTGACTTACCTTTAGGTAGAACTGGCTGATGTTGCTCCTTCTTTTGCCTTTTGCTCTAAGTTTGCCTTTTTCAGTTGCCTTCTTTGTATTGTGTTGTTGCTGTTTTTTTTTAATAAGTAAGTATTAATTAATGCAAAAATGAAGAACTGGAACTTAAGTAGGGCTTCTGCTGTTGCTTCTTGTTTTACAAATGAGCAGCGCTTTGCAGTTTTTTGAAATTTGAGAGCGTGACGCAAATTAAGATCCCGAATACCGAATACCGTTGAGGGAGCAGTTGAGTTGAGTTTGAGCACCGTCCGTGTCCACTCAACCAGAATCAACTTAATGAAAATGAAATTGACACCTACCTACGCTGCTTTCCTGCTGTCCTGTCCTATCCTGTCCTGTTTTTTTTTTTCTTTTTTTTTGTTGCTGACCGCAGAGCTTGAAGTAAAATTATACGCACGTCTGAAGTTACGTGAATCGTCGATGATGAGTACAGTGCGTGTCAATAGTTGAAACACCAGTCAGGCCAACCCCGTTCCGTTCCGGTTCTTATATTTTCCGGGGTCCTTTTTTGCCATCCTTGGCACTTCCGGTGCCATCCCGTTTGACATTCTGTACACCAACATCATCGCACACATCCTTGCGTGTGCGACCAGAGAAATGCTCATAAATCTTCTCAATGTGTGGTTCCTCCCCTCCCACTTTTACTCCTCTTTTCATATTGTGTGTGGTGTTATTTCGATTTCAAAACTGTGTATGTCTGGTGTGTGTGCGTGTGGCGACTTTATGTTTTATCTTGCTTTTACGCTTCCGAGCTGATGCTCCAACTCCTGCTCCGGACTCTGCTCCTGCTCCTGCTCCTGTTGCAGGCATCGAAAATGTCCTTGTCTCCCATTCCAGTTCTTGGCCATTGCCCGAATTGTCTCCAGTTATTTCGGTTTGTTGTTTAGCTCATAAATCTGCTTATCTGGCGAGTCGTCGCATTGGTTGCGCACTGCCTAAAAGCTCAAAGTTGCCTTTGGCTTTTGTTTTTCTATACCCTGTAATTAAAGGGGTTCAAACTAACAGGTAAATTGCAAATTTTATAGAAGGAAATATTCAATTAAAACAATTTCTCAATTTTAAGATAAATACTAATAAATAATTATTATTTAAACACAAATTAACAATAAGATATACCTTGGGAAATTTGTGCTATTTAAGTACTGATAATTAATTAGCAAGCAGATTTATTAATGTTAAATATGGGTTAAAAAAAACCCTTAGATGTTTAACCAAGAATGATAATAATCAAATGATTTCCATTATTTTCTCTAACTGATAATATTTTCTTAGCCTTTATGTTTATTATTTTTATAAAATATACAAATTAATAGCATACTGCAACAGTATCTCTTTGATATTTTGAAATATAGATAGAATACTTATTTTTTGAGAAAATTAATTGATAAGCAATTATGCAATTAATATTTATTTAAATTTAAAAATTCAAGTGCAGGGTATTTTCAAGTCGCACATGCTGCGTGCACAGTGGTTGCTTTCAAGCTGTTGGTTTTTTCTATTTGGCCAGATTGGTTTAGATTTTGGGTGGACTGAAACCAGCTGCGGCGCATTAAAGGATTTTGCAGCAACTTGACCCTGTTGCAGTCATGCATAAATTTGTTAGATTTGCCCATTGACAAGCAGCAAAACCAAACCAACCAATACACAAACACACAAGCACACATACACACTATAGAAATAACAACAACAAAACGACAAAACAATATTGTGCCAAAATTTCGGAAACCCAAAATGGTCGAGCGCCTAAAAGTTATAAATATTTTTGGGGAATTAATTAAGCCCTTGCACGGGCGACGGCACCAAGAATGGAGCTGGAGCCAGGGGTTGGTTGGGGGGTAATGAAAATGGAGTTCGCTCTTCTACCCTCCCTTTGAATCCAAAGTATGTTTGAAATATGCACGAAATGAAATTAGTAGCCAAAAGATAAAAACGTAATGAAATCAAATGCGGCCTAAATATTTTGGAACCATTTTTGGATTGTCCCTGCTGTGGGAAAAGGAATAATAGTAGAAAGGTCTCCCGCTTCCCTCCTCTCCGGCCAGAGCCAAGAAAATTGAAATATGTGCGCCTATAAATGGGTTACAATGCGAGTTCTGCAGTTTACTGGAGCGTAAAGTCAAATGCGCTAATGAAAGATTGTGAAGGCAATGCAAAGAAAGAGATTATTACAGAATTTGACGGGGCAGATTGAAAAAGAAATTGGCAAAGGAATTATTTGATAAATGGATAAGATGAAATGAAAAAGGGAAAACAAGAAAAATCAATAGGTATTACAATAGATTAATAAGAGGAAAGGAATTAAATATGAGAAGAATGAAATTAATGAAATTGAATAAGTAATTATTGAAATGAAAAAGTTTACAATTGATAATTTTTTAAGCATTTAATTATGAGATGTTTAGATACAAAACATATATTGTTGCTATAGACTCTAGAGTCTAGATGCTGAGTTAAGATTTATTCAATTATATTTTCATTTCAGTGAGTATATAATTATTATGTAATTATTCTATACTAATTACTTTGGTTGGTATTAACAAATACTTAAAAATCTTTTGAATATATCGACAGATTTTTTAAGTCTTGTTTCTCAAGTGTTGTTGATATTTTAAGCTTTTTTCTTACTATTACCTTTGAGAGAAGCCAAAACTTATCTTAAATATTCAACAGTCGTCAGTAAAATCATGTCTTTCAGGTTGCTTTTGGCCAGTTTTGATAGCCACAAAATTTTAACTACCATTAAAAGTCAGTTGACTGCCGTTTAAAGTCATAAAACGGATGGATAGCAAAATGCGGTGCCATTTAATTTGAATTTTAATGTGCATTCAAAATTCTTGCATGTCCGCACGACAAAATTTTTAATATTTATTTCAAATGGTCCCGATGCTGTCAAGCCAAAGGCAAAAAAGACAGCATCAAAAAAAAAAAGGACATGACCGCAGTTGTTGAGTCGTCTGCATACGTCATCGAACTGTTGACCGAGTTGGCGTTTGGCCAGCATGTTGCCTGTTGCCTGACTGTTCTCCTGATCTCCTGTTCCTTGCTTCCTTGCTTCCTTCTGTGCTGGTGCTGGCTTTCTGGCTGCCTGTCAGCAAAACTGCACAGAGATAGCGGCAAAAGGACACGCAACTGGGCTAGGACACTGTTTTATGCATTGCATGCATTAAGGCGCAAAGTGTTGATAGGCAGCACACACAGGACACAGCCCACAGGACACAGCCCACAGGACACAGCACACAGGACACTGGACACAGATTTGTGCTGAGACAGCTCTTGGCCATAAAAATGCAGCAGGCAACGTTGCAAGCAGCTGCTGCTGTCTCTGTTGCAGCTGTGGGCGTGCCACAACATGAGCTAATATTACCTTTTGCTGCTCCTTTTAAGTCCTGCGGCTGATCCTTGAGCAACTCCTTCGCAGCATTCATCAAACGCCACCATATTGAATCAACGCAAAATAATTGCTTTTTAAATGGGTTTTTATGCGATATGAAGACGCGACCATAAATTCAAGGCGCCACTTGCCACGCCTACTAGATAAACGCCCCCAGAGGCTGTTGTTGTTGCTCCTGTCGTCTTCGTATTTACTTTCTTTTTTTTATTTGTAAGCTTTAATTTTCAGATTTATGCTCGCTGCAGCCGCAAGGACATTTTTAATGAGATTTCTTTAGCCGCTTTCCAAGAAGGAAGTACGTGGAGGAATGGTTGATGCAAAGTGGGGGGAAATAGCGAATAGCGGAGGAGAACTGCTGCCCAAGAAGCCTCAGTTTTAAGCGATGACAGGCACAGATTATGAGCCAAGCCAAAAAGTCACTGTGGTTAAGCAGCTGCTGGAAAAGTAAAATGGAAATGAAAGTGGAAATGGAAATGGGCAAATGAAGATGAAAGACATGGCAGGAGGCAGATGAATGAATGGGGATGGCTGAAAGAAGGAGGTTTGGGATAAGATTGAAGATGTTCGCTCTGGCAACAAGTTTTGCACTTGGTTGAATTTTCCACAAAAGTTTTGCTTCTTGTAGTAAATTTGCGTTTAGAAAAGCCAACGAAATATGTTAGTGGCCAGCATATTTGATTTGTTTTTCCATCTCTTGGCTCTCTCTCATTCGCACACTATCTATCATGCTCTAACTCATTTTGTCTCCCTTGCTGTTTATATCTCCGGAGACACCAAACATAATTGACTCATTTATCAAATACAATGCGAATTCACACAGTTATTTCAAGTACAAACTGCAATTGCATTTGGCTTTGGCTTTGGTTAAGACTTGATTTCAGTGCTCAGAATACTAAATAAATTTTCTACTGATATGAATCTGTCTTATATACATATACTTTATACAACTGGCAACCAAACAGACAGTGCAATAACTTTATAAACTACATTTGAGAAGAATCAAAATTTAATGCTGTTGAGAATTGCAAAATAAATTTGTAAAGATCTGAGACTGAGATTTGGCAGCTGGCAAGATAAATGTTTGAATAAGAAATTGTGTTTTTTGCTTCAATTACAAATTGAAAAAACAAAAAAAAATGGAAATTTAAAGAATTTTTCTAATATTTATTAAATAAAATTTTGAAAATCAATGAACATTAATGTTGATAGTGAATGTTGAGATTAAAAATTAATCTTTTATAAATTAACACATCCCAAAAAAGATGTTATTCATGCTTATAGCATGATATATATTTAATATTTTTTGAAGTTTGATATCTGAAAAAGTGACCAAATGTTTTTTAGAAATATATGGTTTAAAAAAATGCATAAATTTAAAAGTTAATTGCAATCTAGTCAATTCAAATATTTTGTAATCCCTAACTAATTGGAACTTGTAAGCAAAAGCAGCTTATATGAAAATAAGAGATTTTCCCTGCACAAATTAATGATAATTTCAAGCTCATTCCATAAGATACTTTATCTGAAACACGAGCTGATTATTGCTGATCACTTTCAACAAGCATAGCATAACTCTTGTACAAGTATTCATTCAAAGCATATTTGAAGCATCATTTAATAACTTTGCTGATTACAAAACTCATTCAGCATTCAGTCATTGAGTGTAAGCACTTGAATCAAACTGAGCAACGTCAGAAAAAACCCAAATAAATCGCATAGTTGCCGCCTTGTGCCACTTTGCTTGCAACACAGCACAACACTACACAACACAACACAACACAACACACATATGAGTATTTGGAAGCAGCAGCAAATTGAGCGTAACATTTGACGCATAGCAACAATCAAATACAATTTTCATTAAGAACTAAATTCCAATATTTCACAAAGCAAGATAGGGAGAGAGACATGAGAGAGAGGGAGAGAGAGAAATAGAGGGAGATAAATAGAGAAGGCCATAGATTTGTCATCGAATGTTGTTTATGTATGAACTTAATTGAGTTCAACTGAAAGTGTCAACTCATGTGACACACAGCTACGCAAATGAGACCGAAAGAGAGGACAAGGAAAAAGGGAGAGGTAGAGAAAGAGAGAGGAAAGTACAGAGACTGCTGAGAGTTAGATATAATATGGAAAAGCCTACACAGAAGAAAAAATCAAGGATTTCGGAATTAAATCAATTTCAAACGGTGTCAAAAGTTCGAATATTTCGAAATTCTTTGATTCTATATGATTTTTCATTGTATCATATGTTTTATGTTTTTTTTTTTTTACTTTTTTTAATATTAAGTCATTGCCATTTTATTCGCAAATTGTCTTTGTTTAACAATAATAATTTGAATACATGCTTAAAAAAGCATTTGAATATTAAAAATTGTAAACTTGTGATTTAGAATGATATTTTTCCTGTGTATCAAATGATGTGGCTTAAATGGCAGCCATTTAACTGCATGTGCTGACTATTACAAGTGGGAAAGAGAGAAAAAGAGAGAGAGAGAGGGGGAGGGTAGAAAAGAGTTTGTGCTTTTGATTAGCAATTTGTGGGTATTGTGTAAAGTTATATCACTGCAATGATAATTGCTGTCATCAGGCAAACGATGAAAAGCGAGACTGCGTTTAGCATATCCGCTTGCAGTGCGTTCAATTCAAACGGAAACGGAAGTGTAAATGCCGCAGTGAAGCACACATGCTATCTATGCATGTATTATGTATGTGTGTGTGTTAAATGTTTGTCTCTCTACAGTAAATGTGTGTGTGTGTGTGTGTGTGGCAACTCTTTTTGAGCGCAAGGCGCATTTATAATTAACATAATGATGGCATTTTGCTAAACAGCGTTTTCCGCACGACGCTGCTGTTACACATGTAACAAAAACACACACATGCTCACACTTACACTCACACACACACACACACACACTTGCACAGACAAAGGACACTTGAGTGTCCTGGCATACGCGCTGCATAGTTGACATGAAATGCCAACTTAATGTCAGAAAGTTAACATGCCACTTGAAATTAACAAGCCCAGACCCCCCAAAAGCAACCCAGTCACCCCCCGAACCATCCCCGCAGCACCACCACCTCATCCACCTTACATGCAACCCTTTTTTGCCTGACGCCATTGTTATAACTTCTCATGTGTGTCGGTGTGTGTGTGTCCTGAAGTGCTCGACGTGCGGCTCGTCAGGTGAGCCGCATTAAAAATGTAGAATTTTCATCTTTTAGTCAGCAATTGTAACGGTTTTTCACATTCTTTTTTTTTTCCTCCTCATTTTTTTTAAGTGCCTGCCTGTCTAAGTACTCAAGTGTTTGCACCGGAGAAGGGTTGAGGGGATTTTAGCATTGTTTAAAACTGTCGCGCACTTTTGTAACCACATATACCCCATACTCTTATTTCAAGCACATTCACATGCCTTTGTCCTATGTCCTCTGTCCTCTGTCCTCTATCCTTTGCGCTCAGCGCTCAATTATTAATTTATGCCCCACACACACACACACACCCACACTCATATTTAAATGTAGATCTTTTGCATAACTAATAATACGCAGCTGATTTATGCAACTGCCAACTAAAACGCCCAATAATCAGCTCATTTCATTTGGCTAACGTTAAAGATTTGTTCGCTTTTGTTATCGTTATCGATAGTTATTGATTACACAACAGTTTGCTGTTTTTTTTTTCAAGTTTTTGCCAATTTTGTTTCATCAAAATCTAAGAAGAATACGTGCTATGAAAACTTTTGCATACATTGGAAAAATGATATACTTCGTTGCATGCATAAAATCCAAGATGATTGAAGTGCAGTTTTTTTGTTGTCCTTTGTTTGCATACGTGGCTCACTGAGTGCTTCTATATGTAATGGTATCTCAAGCTGGCAGATTGAGTTGACGGTTTTATAAATCTTTAAGTTGGCAGCTGTTTGAATTGGCTCAAGTAGTGAGGGAATAAATCTAAAAGGGGTAAAGTTATGTATACCATTTGTAAGGGAAATTGGAATTGTTTTAAAAGTGCTTCAGAAAGTTGTCAAAATTATTTTATATCCTTAAAGATGGTAAGCTTAACATTGAATTAGAATATATAAAAATATTTAAAATCATCCAATATAAATCATATAATAAAATATTTTTCGTATGAAACGTATTTCCGAAAGTAAGCTAATTCATAACAAATTAAAGATTTATGTTAATTTATTATAATTCAAGCAACTCTTAATGAATTCTACGATAAGGCGGCTTAATCGAATAAATATTTCAGCTGATTTGACTTGATTTTGTATTAAATTTTCCACGAAAATGAATCTCAACAAGAAAAATAAGTAGCAAAATTGCGCGCTCTTAAATACTTAGATCTAATTTAATATTCGCATTTCTAAGCAACGCACAACAGAATACAAGAAAAAAAAATTAACTGCCATCGTTTTGGTTTTGGCTCGAAAAGAAACCCCAAATTGGTCGTTAGCACATTGCGAGGAAGCGAAGAGAAGGGGCACAAGTCGGGGTTATTTGGAGTTGTAGATTGGGGATTGGGTCGAACATTAAAAAGGTTGCTGCAAATTACACGTGACGTGATGATGTTGATGTTGATGATGATGGAGTTCACGTTCCAAAATGATCATAAAATTAGCGCAGAAAAAAGTAAAACATATGAGACGCGATTTGAATTTGACACCATTAGCTTCATTTGGCCAACAGACGAAAGGGGGGCGGAGACAAAAATGACGCACCAGGCGCCAAAGTCATTTGCATACGCGACACAAACACACCCACACACACACACATACTCATACACTGATACACCCACATAGGGGTTGAATTTTTACTGCTGTGCAGTTTTTATTGATGCCTGCTAACAAAAAAAAAAGCAGCAGAAAAACACGCTGACTGGCATACTAAGCGAGTTTTTATGCCACATGCTGATAATAATAATAACAACACACACACACACACACAGACACACCGGCATAATTATTTGAGCCCGATAGCGTTAATTATACAGTGTCCCAGCCTAATTATGATTTGTTGCCAAGCAGCAAACGCAGCGGAAGTGCGAGCAAAAAAAAGCGTTGTCTACTTTCAGGCGCAGTCATTTTTTTTTCACTTTTCAAGTGTGAAAAAGCGGGGAAAGGAAGGGAAATAGAAAGAGGGGAGTGGGGAGTGGGGGCAATCAATAGGCCTATTGTAAGGTGGGCGAGTCGAAACGCACTCGAAACTTTGTGCGCAATCTACAATCGGTGTGTGTGTGTGAGGCATGACAACGTTTAGTACGCCACTTGAGGCAAACAAAAGCCGAGCAATGTATCTGACGGATGCAGCTATAGCTATAGCTATAACTGTAGCTACAACTACAACTACAGCTACAGCTACGGTTGCAATTATGTTACAAAACGTTGCAATTAAGCAAACTCTAACAATGGCTTGACTGTCCAAGCTACAGACAAACGTCTCTAACTCTAACTAAATATATATATATGGGAAAGTGCCAAGAAAAAGATACGACAAAAAAAAAACGAAGAAAATGATAGAAGAAGCATAAGAAGAAAGATGAAGAAGAATATTCAACGCTGCCACAAGCAACTTCCGTTGTCGTTGTCGTTGTCCTCATCAACACTTGAGTGCACTTTGTGTGTAAAAAGCAAGTGTAGAAACAAGCATTCATATTGTGTGTGTGTGCAATGCTGTATACATTTATGTGTGTCTGTGTGTGTGTAGCTGTATGTGTTGAAACGTGTTCAATTGATATTTCTACACGCGCCGCTTTTGCTAAAGAAAAAGTTATAAATAACAAGAAGCGAGGCAACTTGAGCCAAAAACTGCAATATTGCTGCCCCTACACTGAGTGCCAAAAAGACGCAGACAAGTCTTAAAATACACAGACACACACACACACAGACACACACACACACAGACACACACACAGTCGCATACTTGAGCGTGTGTAAGTAGCAGCAGCAGCAGCAGAATGCTGAATAGTCAAAACCAGCTACTCAACTGCAACTCTCAACTCTGAACTCAACTCCCACCTCAGCGTAAGCTCAAATAAGCAGCTACTTTGGGGCAAGTTTAAGTGTGGCAAGCCAAACAAGTGACTGCTCCCTTCCTCCTCATATTGATTGCTAAGATCTCCTCAAGAATCTACCTAGAATATATGAAAAAAAAAGGATAACTTTTACCCTTCAGCATAATACATTTTTAAAAATAAAATTTTAATTAAAAACAAGGCTGCAAATATGCAAAATTTTGTAGAATGTATAATTTCATTATTACACTGAAATATTTTATAGTATTTGCTTAAATGCTTTTCAATATTTATAATTTTGAAACGCATCCAACTAAAAATTATGCATTAATATTTTCAACTGTCTTAAATTAAAGCTTAAATGCAAAAATAAACATTAATTAAATGGAATTATATAATTCTAAATCCAGCCTTGATATAAGAATTCACCGCTTTCATTAAGTTTTCTATAAATACATTATAACCGAAAAAACTTATTACCAAATACTTTTAAAACGAAAAATAAAACTTAATACGAGAATTAAAATTGCAAAATCCAAATTTCAACAATATAAAAATAAAATTTAAAATTGAGAAACTGGCTAGTCCTTCTGTTCAAGGATATATTTACGTATATGCTTTATAACACTAAACATTTCGTCACAAAATTATAATACCCACTGCAAGGGTATGAAAATAGAAAAGTCGAGGTGAAAAACTTGGCTCAAAAATTGGACGTGTTTTCATTTAGCTGTCACACGTCCCAAAAACCATTTACCTGTACCATCCCCCCTCACTTCGTGCACTATCCAACTGCATATTGAAATTTTATTGCATTTGCTGGCAAAGGGAAGCGGCAGACAGGAGAAATGGAGTGAGGGGCAGGGTGTAAGGTGTAAGGTGTAAGGAGCAAGGGACATGCAGTCAAGCGGCACAAATTCAAACATTTGTATTGCTGAAATTGAAAAAGGTGTTGGGGCTGTAAATGAAAAATTACTCGACGTCCAGATGGGAGACAGGTGGCAAGGGGCGTGGCAAGGGGCAGGGCAGGGCAGGGCAGGAGACAGGACGAGACTAGGTTCGGAGGCATCGTTCGCTGATTGCCAAACGGCGAGTGGTCAGCATTGATAGCAAACTTTTTGTCTTAATTTTTTGTTGTTGTCTAGCCAATTGTCAGACAGGTGAGCCAACAGCTGGAAAGGAGTTGGAGGATGCCATCGAGCCTGGGGAGAAGGAGAACTGGCAACAGAACAATGCACAGCATTTGTATATGCCAGCTTTTAGTAATTATGGCAAATGTTTTCCATTTTTCATATATACCAAATTCAACTGATATATATTTTAATTGTGATATATGCTAAAAAAAATAAAAGCGTATGTTTCATGTTTCCTTCTTCTTTTTTGTAGAGTTAATTAAATGACATTTTTCCATTGATTTATGTTGTTCTATTATAAATGACATATTTATCATGTTTTTCACTTTTCCTGTGTTATTAATTAGCCAACACTTTTTTTTATTCATAATTTGTATAAATTGTTCAGATATTGACAAAAGTCATTAAACTTTTTTAATGATTTTTCATAAATAGTGCACATATATGGCAAGAGTTTTGCATTTAAAATCTGTTATTTGATTTATTTGATGTCATGTTCCAATTTTAAATGATTACAGATGTTTTATATTAGCAAATTTTAATGCTGATAAATATGATGAATACTAATATTATACTAAAGTTTTTACTTTATTTAAAAGTTTACAAATGATATAAGAGTAATTCTAATAACGAGATGCTATAAAATCTCATGCTGCAGATCCATCCAATTATATTTGTTTGTATCTGTATCAATAACCCCTTTTTTCAATGCAGCATGTTAACTTGAAAACTGTCATCAATCTGGCTAAAGTCGCAACATGTAACAAAAATCATATTCTTGTCATTTTATTTTTTATTTTTGGTATATTTCTCTGTAGCCATACGAAATGTGCAACATTGTGGGGCATGCAGATTGTGCCTGTTCGCTTTTTGTTATCTCTGTCGCTGTCTGCGTCTGTTTTGTGCGTGTTTGCGAAATTTATCTTTCATTTTGACGCCGCTGCTGTTGCATTTATGCAAACATATGCCGCGTGAAGGGGCACAAACAAAAACCAACAAAAAATAGAAAAAAAGGTCGACTGAAAATCACGCGTAGACAGTTGAAAAAAAGTTTGGCTAGCTAAACTCATACCACAGCAGCTAGGCAGCTGTCAGCAGTCAAATCTGCAGCAGGCACAGCACAGAATGAGGCAAGCTCGGATGAGGCATGCAGCATGATGACGTTTCTGTTGCATGACACTTGGCTTTCATGCTCCGTTGTTTGTTGAATAGCTTAGGCGTTAACTCTCTCACGCTCCCTCTTTGTCATACTTTCTCATACGCTCTCTTTTACTCAGCTTACGCACAAAAGTAGGCTATGTCTTAGCTTAATCCAGCGTAGCTTTAGCTTAATACTTTCTGGATTTATTATTCATGCATAAAATGATAAGAAAAAACAGCTGTCTTTAAGTTAAGCAAATTTCAATAATTCTAATTTTAACAAAAGCAACAACAAATATTGCCGAATGACAAAAACTTTGCTGCCTGATGAGGGCCAACAAAAGCTGGCAACATCAATTCTCCCATCCCACAGCCTACTCAATGTTTGCCAAATGTAAACAAAGGCATAGACAGCGAGGTAAAAAGAGAGAAGTGAGTGCAAACACACACACACACACACACACACACACACACACACACACACACACACACACACACACACACACACACACCAGTCTGTCATTTCATTCAACTTCCCCGCACTAATGTAAACGTGCAACTCATGTCGTTTTGTTGTTTTGGCTTTTTCATGCACCATTTATATAACCAGGACCAACGTCTGCTCTGGCAGCTGTTCCGGCTCCAACATTGGCTAACGTTTTAAGCTCCCCTCGTGCCCGCATACCCTCGCATTCACCCCTATGTTGTAGGCTCGCTCTTACTCTGGCTACAATTTGACGTGTGCTCGTTTATCATTCATTTTGCGCTCGCTTACATTACGAGTCTTTCCAAAAACTGAATTCAACTGAACTGAACTGAACCTAAAACATTAAATTTTAGCACGTTCTATGTTAACGTGCGCTCATTTTGTGTTGGTATTGGCCAATGTCTTGGTATTACGCACGCCATAAAGCTTAGCCATCATCCCATATCCCTTATCCCGTTCAGGACATCGTTCAGCATCGAAGCCATAATGAAGTTAAGTGACGGACGTCAAGGCGGCTTAACAATTTACGAAAAAAAAACACACGAAATTTAACAACAAAAAACGTATATAAAGGAAAACAAAACAAGAAATAAGAGAGTAATACATAAATAAACAATAAAGTTCAGTTGAAGCTGAAGCTGACCTGCTCGGGAGTGAGTTGCCGAGCACTCATAAGGACTAAAGGCCTAAGACCCAGATTTGCAGGTTGAGCGCCTAAAGACAGCCTAAAGTTTGAATTAATTGAAAGTGGCAAGTGAAATGTTGGCATTGAAGCATTTAAATCATTTTTGAGAGTTAAAATTAAAAAATAAAATTGTTTACCTTCTACTTTATCTTCTTCTCTAATTTAAACAAAAACCTGAAAAGATTTTATGCTTTTATGCTTAAAAAAAACATTATAAATATTTATTAAGCTAGAAATATTATTTGCTGAGATAATAAAATGACTAATACTTTAAATATTTGGTGAAAAATACAAATAAATGTAGCATTTTTTGTTTGTATTGTTTATAATAAAAAACTTAAAAATAATTTCAATTTTGCAGTTACATAATTCTGTTCGATAAATAAATATATTTTCTTGATATCAAAAAATATGTAAAACACTGCTGCCTTTATTTTTTGCTGAACAAAAATCCATCAAAACTGATGGAAACAGATATTGTATTTTTATTTCAAATTATTTTATATTCGATTTAAATCTAACGATATTTGTGAAATTTAAATATAATAATATTTTCATTTGCGCAACTGATTTTTATTTAATTACGCACATTGAAAAAGTTTTTGCGCTCTTAGCGTTTTATATGAATTTATATTAGCGATTTATGCAGCTGCCGCTTTTGGTGCTTAACTTGCCACATGCCTGCCACGGCACTTGCCACACGCTAAAAAAATTTCGCTACACTCATAGTTGAAATAATTTTGTTTATAGCGCAAACATTTTTATGCTTTTGGCTTTTTGGCGAAATAAAAAGAGAAAAAACAGCAAAAACAAAAACAATGAAAGAGAGCAGCGAAATCAACGTCGCGTCGTTGGCCATTAATTTCAGCGTCAGGTGCAATTTCATTACGCAGCAAAAGAAGATGAAAAAAACAAAAATAAATTAATAAAAAAGTGGAAAATGAAATTCCAACGCAGCTTATTTATTTATTTATTATTTATACCGAAAAAGCGGAAGTAGCGCAAAGCTTTTAAACAATTACAAAGCGGCCAGGTGAAAACCAGGTGACCAGCACACACACACACCTTCACACATACCGCCAAAGAAATCAAGTAGCGCACTTTGGCGACATTTAAAATTCAATAATCATAATTAAATAGCAAAAGACGAAAGACCAAAGGCCAACGGCAAAAGGCTGTTAAATCGCTGCCAGGACTCTATCCTCTTCTTATTCGTTTTAAACGCAATCCTGCGAATACCGAAAAACCAGAAATATGAACGGCAGTTGGCAATCGGACGGAACTTTTAATGTTTCTAACTACTGCAGCGCAAGTTGTCAGTTTACGCTGCGTTTACTCGTATTCCCCTTCATATAATGGAAAACTTGTTTCGAAACTTTTAAATTAATTTTATTTTCGCCAGCTACAAATGTCGTCCTTTTGTTGAGCTCTCTTTCTTTTCTCTTTCTCTCTCTCTCTCTTTCTCTAGAGTTGTGTCAAGGGTCCAAGCTAGCAATTAAAATAACAATATTCCATACAGTTGGGCGCTATCTATTCATTTGTATCTTTGTATCTATATATCTGTGCTTCACTTGACATCCTTACCAGCTAAGCCAATTGTCTGGCAACTTACAGATTTATTCAAAAATTCACACACACACATACACATACAGATACAGAAGAGAAGACAAAGAGCTGCATGAAAATGTGCAGAAAAGATGCACAGATAATTTGATTGAATAAGAAAGACGGCAAATACAAATATGTATCTATCAGATACTTTCTATATACATTCATATTTTTTCAATGAATACGGCAAAGTTATAATTAACTTAATTCGAGATAAGAGCTTGACTTTTCATGAGCCGTACACTGTACAAAATTAACAGCGACTTTTGATATTTATAATGAGTTTTGTATACCTGCATCTATGAAATTACTGTGAAAATGAAGGTCGAAACAACTTTACTCTTTTACGTAGTCTCCCATGGAAAGTCAGTCATGCATTCAACTGTAAAAACATGCTTGTGGTCGAACTGAATACGAAACTCCGTTCAAAAGTCTTTGAAAATATGTTGAATATTTTTGTAGTTTGTGACAGAAACTTTCAATTTGTAAATTTCCGATTTGCGAGTCAGAAGTGAGAAAGTTTTTTTGCATTTTCTTCACTAAACTTTAAGTTGACTTCTGGAGAAATGAAACATCTCCACTGTGCCCTTATCATGATTGGCGCTAACTCAGCCCGTCTGGATCGATATGACCTAAGGCAGTCGGCAATGTTGGACACGCAAACCGGTCAGTCCACAGTTCACAATCCACAGTCCACAATCCACAGTATGTTGTCCCTTTTGGCCCCAGGGCCACACAATCTGGTCTGGTCAGGGTGTTGTGCATTTTTAATGTTTGTTTGCTGTCACTGTGTCGCAGTATATTGTTTTTTTTTGTTTATTCGTACCGTTGCCGCAATGTTGACGCTAGTTGTAGAACACGCACACTTTGACCGATGGCCTAGGGATAGTTCTGGTGCTCGACTTGTAGATTACCTAAAAAAGTAACTTATCATTTGCTGGCTATGAAATATTCAGAATAGTTAGTTAGTATTATAAAATATATATATTCTTAGTAACAGAATTTTATCTATAAAATTGAAACTATTATGAATTTCTTAAAAAAATTTACAAGTTTGTAAACTAAAACGCTTATATAAAGAACAAATAAATTGGTAATCATAAAAAGCTTCTATTAGAATAAGAAATCAATTGAATTTAATTATTATAATACTAAATATGATCTATAAATATTATTTAGTTAATGCCACCCTTTTAATACACGATTGCAGGGTATTAAAAAAAAGAGACCAGCCGGCAAAGAGTGTTTGTGTGCTGTGTTAACACAACAAACTTACCAAATTGCATTTTGTTTTCCTTTCGCCTCAGTCAGTCGTTGTCTAGCTCTATAAATATCATATATATATATATATATATATATATATATAAGGGAGAATGAGTATATAGCACATCAAGTAAAGTCGTTTTAAGGGCGTGCCATTTAAACGCTGGCAATTAACAAAGTAAACTGCGAGTCCTTCGCCATTCAAAGATGACATTTGAGTGAATTTGAGCCAAACCCTTATTAATTTTTACACATTATTTTGCTCTGTTTCTTTGCAGGTATGTATCTATTGATGACTTGTCTGGTTTCTAACATGCAAACGCCATTTTGGTTGACAGCATTTTGAAAGGTAAGAGGGGTAGTTGTGGTTGGGGGGGTGGAAGGGCAATTTCCGGCGCCCGCTTTAATGCAGCAATTTTTTAACTTTTCATCTAGTAGATGGAAGCTGTTACAAAAGTTTATAACATGCTGTCATTATGGCCAGGCGACATTTTGTGATACCCTCCCCATCCACTTCCTCTTGCCATACTCCTGCCACTTGGCATTTCCGCCATTTTGTTTGCGCTCTTCTTTCCTCCGCGGCCCGCTAATTTCTTCGACACTTATTTTTGTGCTTTTGCGGTAAGTTTTTGCGGGCAAAGTTTCAAGTGTTGCTTTCTAATGTAATTAAAGTGCTGCGGCGACAAAACGTTGGAATTATCGTGCCAAACAAATAGAATAATAATAATTTAATATTGAGCTGGTATTTAATATATTTAAGCAACTTGAACTTCTTAAAATTTAAATTCGTATATTGACTTGTAAGTTTCCTAATCGAATGTCAGACCAGCTTCAAACTGTCATAACTTGGTCAAAACCTAACCGATTTTCAAACGGAATGTCATTTTGATCATAATTTGGCCTCTTATTTCGTTCTGCATTCAAATTTTATTAATGTCTTCAAAAAATTTATTTTTTGATAAAATTAGATTTTGATGCTAAGGGTCCCCCCTTTGAAATTTCGAAAATTGAAAATTTTAAATCTCAAGTTTTTACTTTTATTCGACTCCTTATATCGTAATTAGTATAAAACAACTCCTCAAACTTGATTCTGAAACCTTTCATTTTCTTGTAAAAAATCATGTGAAATTTATACAAAAATTTGACTTGTAAAGTGGCTAGATCAAAAGTCGGACCAACTTCATAATTTGGTCAAAACCGAACCGATTTTCAAACGGAATGTCATTTTGTCCATGGTTTGGCCTCTAAATTCATTCTGCATTTAAATTTAATTAATTTCTAAAAAAAAATTATTTTTTTACAAAATTCGATTTTGATGCTAAGGGTCCCCCCTTTGAAATTTTGAAAATTGAAAATTTTAAATCTCAAGTTTTCACTTTTATTCGACTCCTTATATCGTAATTAGTATAAAACAATTCTTTAAACTTGATTCTGGGACCTTTCATTTTCTTGTAAAAAATCATGTGAAATTTATACAAAAATTTGACTTGTAAAATGGCTATATTGAAAGTAGGACCAACTTCAAACATTCATAATTTGGTCAAAACCGAACCGATTTTCAAACGAAATGTCATTTTGTTCATGGTTTGGCCTCTTAATTCATTCTGCATTTAAATTTAATTAATTTCTAAAAAAATATTATTTTTTTTCAAAATTCGATTTTGATGCTAAGGGTCCCCCCTTTGAAATTTCGAAAATTAATAAATTTTTATCTCAAGTTTTCACTTTTAATCAACTCCTTATATTGTAATTAGTATAAAATAACACTCTTAACTTGCTTCTGAGACCTTTCATTTTCTTGTCAAAAATCAACTCAAATTGAAGCAAAATTTGGACATGTAAAGTGGCTAGATCAAAAGTTGAACCAACTTCAATTTGTCATAACTTGATCAAAACTTAACCGATTTTCAAAAGGAATGTCATTTTGATCATGATTTGGCCTCCAAAGTTTATTCCTTATCAAATTTAATTTAGTTCGTTAAAAAAATATTTTCCTCTAGAATTTTACTAGATGATTATTTTCATGCTAAATTTCTTAATAGTAAACTTTACATATTTTCTATTATTTTTGTTATTCAACTTATTTGAATTTGTTTAACTGTATTCATGAGTGAATTAGTAGACGATATAAAAATAAATAGCTTTAAAGCGTTATACAACACGGCTGCTGTTTGAGCCCAATCAACAACTAATTTGTAGCATTAAATAAAAATCAAATAAAATTATCAGTGCCACGTGTAAATGCTCAACAAATTGACATTTGGCACACGCAACACAACACACACACACACACATATCAAGGGATGGGGAGGAAGAGTAGTTACCAAAGCATACTTGAAGGCGTCAAAAGGCGGCAACAAATTTGCTGGCTCCGTTTAGCCACTTATGCTTACTGCTCACGTAGGCGATAATGTTTGCCTGCCAAGTGAGCTGAGGAAGAACAAGAAGAAACGTAGTAAGGGGTGGAGTAGGAGGAGGAGGAGTAGGAGAAGGAAGTGGAGAAAGATGATTTGAAGATGGAGATGGAGCGGCAGCTGTTAGTCCTTAAAAACTGCAAAATAGTGCGACGTGCCACATGTGGCAACGCCTAAACGTCTGCCACATGTCGAGCAGCACTTAGAGTATTATATTATATGCGTGTGTACACACTGTTTAGCTGTCCACTTCTATCATTATCATCATTATGATCACAATCATCATCATCATCGTCGTATGCAAAATTTATGAGAACTGGCTTCTTTTTCTTTCAATTTATTATAAAAATAATTTATGGATGCGCCTCTGTGTATGCAATACATTTTTCATGCGCTCCCAATATAATTACCCAATTTGTTCATTAAACTGACCTTTATGTGCATATCCATAATGCACACACATACACAGGCATAAATGGCTCTACGATTCAATTAAATATTGACTTTATTACGCGACCCGCAGTATTCAGTTATGGTCTTTACGTTCATAGACCATTCCATTCAATAAGTTACAGTGGTCACTGGTTAAACAGCACTATAGCTATGTGTCTGACATATAAAGTGTGCAAGTTATAAAAATTAACAGATATTGTTAGAAAAATAAATTGAATTCTTAATACATTTATGATTTATTAAGAGATTTAAATTTAAATAATAATAAAAAGTAAATAATTAATAAAAAATGAACAGATATTATTAGCAATATAAATCGAAATCTCATATAAAAGTCAAGATAAACCATCTTTATCAATAATTATTTAATAATACTCGTTCCACAAGTTAATTAAATATCTTTTGCGAGTACCCACTGTACTAGGTAATAAAGCATGCCTCGATCAATGTCTCTTTACTCATTCAGATGCCTATTTATTCCCATTTCTGGCCACGCATTCGCCGCATTGTCACGCAAGCCACAGAATAGGCTATATAAAATATATATATATTTTTCGTATTTATATACATAAAACTGCTACAATGCCAGATATTTATCTGGCTTTATTGACAATAGCGTTTTGTCGATTGTTCAAATAAATTATGCCCTTATCAATAAAGTTTGTGCTGTACTGTGCGGTGTCTCTTGTCCCTTTTTCCTTTTCCCTTATCCCTGCTCAATCGCACACATCGATCGTTGTGTTGCTACGTGATGTTGACTGTGTAACTGGCACAAGATTTGTTATGAGCCAGGCCAAAATCAAGTGGTTTTATGTTTATGCGTATTTATGAGCTGTTGAGGCAAGCAAACGCAACTCCATAAATCTTTAAACAGTCTGAAATTTACACTGAATTTACTAAGTGCTGCCTAGGGGAAGAACTGTAAGTGGGAGTGGCAGGTTGGGAGGGTGTTGAGGACAAATCAAAAAATCAAATTGTTTAAGTGATTTTTCATTTTGCGCTTTCACCTTGTTACGTTAACATAATTTCAGCGCCACTTCAAACAAACAGCAGCAGCAGAATAATGTAAAATGGCAGCATAAGTGATTTGCTCCCGTTGTTGTAGTTGTTTTCAGTTATTTCTGCTGTTGTTGTAGTTGTTGTTATCGTTCAACTGCCCCCACTTTGATGTATATTGTGTTGTGCACAGTTCGTACAGTTTGTACAGTTTACTTTCTCCCTCGAATTCACCCCAAAGCAGCCGTCATTTAATTTTTATCGTGCGGAAGTTCTAAGTGCAATGTTTTTTGCCATCGTTGTTGTTGTTGTTGTTGTTCTTGTTGTTATTGTTGGACAGGTGTGCGAGTGGTTTGTCGATGTATGTGTGTTCGGTACTCAGGACGACATTGCTTAAAAGCGCGCTAAAATGTTCAATTTACGTTTGCTTTCTTTTTTCCCCATCTCTTTGCTTTCTTTTTTCGACAGAGCGAGAGAAACATTGGAAATAAATTGAAAATGTTGGCTCCCCTCATAAAAGCTTGTTGACAATAATAACAACAACAGCAATGTGTACAAAATATACCAAATAAAATACAGAAACAAAAAAAAACACACACAAAAGCTGAAACTGAAGCTGATGCATCATCTACAATGTGCAATATAAATTTGTATTTATTTATTATGATTTTCCATTTTTGCAAATTCAGCAATTTAAAATGCGTTGACTTCGTCTCCATTGAAATTGGCTCTACTTCTTTTATTTTGTTGGTAGTCCTTGTTACCGCCCCTAGTTTATTTGCATATATATTTTTTTTTGGAACACAGAATAAAAAACAAATACAAAAAAAATTAAATGGTATCCGTTAATATATTCGCGTTAAAAAACAAGCAACACAAAATTTACATTGGCCATTGGCAACCCAATAAAAATAAACACTACAATGTGATATGGTATGATAAGAAGATTTTCATACGTGATGGGATATCATGGTAAACCACTTAAGAATTGTGGAAAATAACAAGTTATTGAATAAAAAATTGAATCTAATTGTGAAACACAAGTTAAGCTAATGCTTAAAGTTACAAAAATTCTAGTGTTCTTATATCTATAATATATTTAACTTTAAATATAGAGATATTTAATCGTGATATCATTTAAATCATTATGATTAAAAGAGTTTTGTTGAATAAACTGTGGAATTTTTCTGTTTATTCTTTAGAAGAAGATCTAGTCAAGAACTTATTTGCCTTATAAGCTTCTCTCACTTTGAGTATTTGCACTATTTTCTATTATATAATTTTTCATATTATCTCTCTTACCAAAATGACAAGAACATGCACAAATATTGTGTTTAATAATGGGCATAAGCAGTACAGTACAAAGCATACTTTATTTTCTTATGATTATTACACAGAGTCTGAGTACTTCTCTGGCTCCTTTAGAATAAAGCCATTTATGCCTCCAACATACTATACATACTATATTACATATATATCAGAGAGTGTGTGTGTGTGTATGTCCTCAACAGAACAAGCAGCTCAATAAGCTAGACCGCAGCAATAAGAAAAGAGAAATTGGTAGTAAAAAAAATGGAAAAAAAAGAATGGAAAGCCAAAGGAAAAACACTTCCTACAATTTTACTATACATGGAACATTTGTGCGCATATTTTAAATACAGCGCATTATGTTTTGAGTGATTTACGGCACAAGGGAAAGCGCAGCAAAAACTGAAGAAACAATAAGAAAATAAAAATAAAAAAAAAATGTATAAAAAAATAGCATAATTTTAGGAGTGTTGTTGTTGTCCTGCCGCTGTTGCTGAGAATGATTTGTGTTGGAAACTTTGCACAGACAGCAACGAGCTAATGTTAATGCAGAAAAGTATGCTATACAATTTGTTGCCACTCTTCCTGGTTGCCCGTCCGGCAGCCCCATCACTGGATCCTTACTGCCCTCCTGATGCCATTAATGTCGCCAACAAACTTTAGATAACTAATTAGACGAAAGGCGAGTCAGAGAGTGTCTCGGCCATAGTTTTGTGCTAACCTTAGCGCAGCTAATTACATTTAATGTGTCGACTAAGCAACTCCAAAGTGTGGATAGATGGCTAACGCTTATTAAACAACTAACAAAAACGGCAATAGTTGCAATATACGAATACCCTGTAAACTCGTTGATTCTATCGAAACAGAAGCTTGAGTAAACTTGACATAAAAGTGGAAAAAAATCGCTATAAAAATATTGTATTACTTTAAACAAGAGATAAAAGTCACAGATGAAATTTTTAAGGATGAGGTTTTTTGAGTAAGAATATTTTTTGATTTTGAATCTTTAAGATCCAAACTAATCTCAGCTCTAATTTTCGATTTTATATTGAATACTTTACATCAATTTTTTTAATTTATATTATTATTTATCATTATCAAAAATAATAGTAAAAAATAATTCTTATAATAAAAATCAATATATAATTTTAATTTTACAATTTTTATTGTAGAATTCCCAACCGTTTCGGTCTCCGCTTAACTCAAATCAACTGTAGGCTCAACATGCTTTGCTCAGTGTCATTTTACAGGGTATAGGCACTTGCTGGCAAGGCACGTAGCTCCTACAGCTGTGACTGTAACTGTAGCTCCTTAAGTGTTATGCAGGAGCAGTCGCCTGGCAACGTGTGCTCAACTTAATTATAACTAATTTGTGGCATATGTAGGGGACAGACTATGGACAAGGCAAGTCAGAAAAAGAAACAGCAAGAGATAGAGAGAGAGAGAGAGAGAGAGAGAGAGAAAAAGTGAGAGCATAGACAGGTAATATAGAAAAAGTGCCGAACAATTCGCAAGTTTTGCGGCTCAAGTGGCCATTAAAGCATTAAAGCCGAGTCACAAACGCCCTCTAATGATATAGCAATTAGCCAAGTCTGTGTATATGTACATATGTGTATTTGTGTGTGTGTGTGTGTGTGTGTGTTGTGGCATATGCTGAAATTAAGCGTCCCAAAACTATGCAACGTTAATCGCATTTATGCAAAATGTGCGCGCATCGCAATCGCATTTGCATATTTATTAACGTTGATTTCAACGAGCGAGTCCTTTGAACTTTATTTGTAATCGCAACAAGGCAACATTGGCAACACTGGCAATCCAGGCAACTAACGTGGCCAACCAACTAACCAGCAAAATGATTGAAATTAAAACCACAGGCGTACATAAAAAAGCGCTTACGCTTAAAAGCTGTTGTTGCAACTCTGACGTTATATTCCTCTTCTGCTGCCAGTTTGGCCAATGAATTCACGTAACCGCATAAAATCAAACGAAATAAGCCAATGCCGGCAAAAGTGGCAACAAAATGCACTTTATATAGCTACGAGTACAACATAGCTCCAGTCAACTATACGTGAGTCCCAGGGCAATCCCAGCTCCAACTCCGACTGCAAATTGTACTCTTACTCCCACAACCAGAGAGGTGTAATAATGGCCAACGGCTGTCCCGACACGCACGTGCCTGCCAATGGACCAAATGTTTACGGACAGGACGACAGGAGATGGGAGACGGAAGAAGGAGGACGGGAGACCAGGAGGAGATCAGGACACGGTCACGAACAAGAACGCACAATGAAAATGCAGCATCTGAAAAAGTGGAAAGTGGAAAGTGGGAACATGGAAAATGCAACTAACCGACCAAAAGCAACATTTTTTTTTTATTTTTGCCTGTTGCCCATAAATGTTGCCAACTAACAAAAAATAAATTTGAGAAAAAAAAATCCCTCACACTGCCTGCAAATAGTAGAGCAACAAAATGCGAACAAATACTCGTTGCACGAAAATCAAGTTGAAATTTGTTGAGGTTGAATTGCAACGTTGAACGTTCCACAAAATGCTGCAGGCAAACCAAAGCAAACTCACCAATAACGTTAAGTGGAAAAGGGAAAGGGATAGGGATGAAAGGGGTAAATGCAGGTGTATGACTAACGATCTAACTATACTGTTTAATTTTCAAGTGCTGGCATATGTGTTCTCATTACTATTTTCAAATTGTAATAAAAGCGTTACAATTGAGTCTCAAATTTCGAATATTTTGCTAATAAAAAAATATTTTAGTATATGAAGAGAAGTTTTAGTTCACATCCCGTGAAAAATACAAAAATATTAACTAACATAAAATAGGAAGAAAAGACAAGTTCATAGTACAACTTATAACATATCATAACTAACTATAACATTTCTTAACAATTACTCTATTAAACTAATACTTTTTTTTGCTGAAAGTTTTCATATTATTTTTGGAAATAATATTATTTAATTTTTAGCGACTGTTTAATAAAAGTTGCCCCTATACTTTGGTAAATTTAAAATTTTAAAAACTAACTAATCAACGAATTTCGTAAGACATATGAATTCAAGCTGACGATGTTTAAGACGAGTCTGTCGACTGTTTAAATCACAAGCAAAGCTTTGAGCGATGGGGCGTATACGTATTTCCATCATATTGCATACGAAATCGATAACATATGTTGCAACTCTTCAAACAATGTAAATGTGGCTGATTTTAATGCGATTTGTGCTCATGTACTTAACTATTTTGTTCTACTCAATTGCCGGCCAATTGACTCTGGCCCAGACAACCGACAGACAGACATTGAGGTTTGGGGCTTATCATGCGGCAAACTTACAGGCAACTATAGGAAATCCTCGCATGCTCCACGAAGTACTCGTAGTTACTGCTCAATGGCTGCCAGATTGCCTAGCTCAACGGCAGACAGACGAACAGACAGACGGACAGACAGACGAAGAAGACAGACAGCCAGTGAAGACAATATAACCCAAATGCAACTGCCAATATTACTTAGTTACATCAGCCAACTTTTCCCATACACACACACACACACAAACACACACAGAGAAATATATATATGCACATATATTGAATATGGATCGAACTGAATAGAATAGAATCGAAACGGCGTAGAGCTAACGACATAAACGACATACGTGCTGTGTGGCAGATTGGCAGATTGGCAGAATGGCACACAAAAGGAGGTAAAACTTTAGCCCGGAGAAGATGAGGAGCGAGTCAGAGAAAATCGTCAAAAAGTAAATATGCAACAAACAATGGCATTATGCAACTGTAACTTAAAGTGCTCAGCGTCGTTGCAGAGAAACTCTGCAACAATGGACCCCAAAATCCGATTAATGCAGCTGCTGCAGATCTCTACCCTCTACCCTCTACCCTGTACCGAGCAGAAGAGCTGCCGTTGCTCTTCACTAAATACAATGAATCGCTTCAACACACACACACACAAATATAAATATATATACACACACTCACATGGCACAGGGCCAATAAACAAAAGGACAAATGCGACGCATCGCGTTGCCCCAAAGCCAATCAATCGCTATGGCACCCCAGAGAGTAGCTTTAGGGGCAACCGTGTAGTGTAGTGTAGTATAGTGTGATGTGGTGCAGTGTATACAACATGAGTACATGAATGTATGTGTGTGTTTGTGTGTCTGTTGTGCTGCAGAGGCGATTGAACGCAACCTGACACGCGACCAGTTCAATGCACGTTTCCCTCGCATAGGTCAAACCCCAAGCAAAGTAATAGATTTTTGTCAAACTCGTTCTCGTACCAAACAAAAGCGACAGAATAAAACTGATGAATCGACTACAGAATGTAGCCAAAATTGTTTTATAAATAGCAGATACTCATATTTAATCTATACAGATTTCACGTTTGGGAAATAAGCAATTTAAATATCTGTATTCAATTAAACTCATACAACATTTATTTAATTTGTGCACAAAAAGATTATTTAAAATACAATAACTTGCAGTTTACTAAGAAAACTATCCTAATTTTAATTTTTTAAAATTGTTCTTAACTTTCACATCATTTTTAACTGTTCTCTTATTATAAAGAACATGTAATTGACAAGTAAATTCATAGGAAATGCAATACAAATTGTTATATTAAAGAAGAGTAAGTTGTGGCTCAATAGATCAAATTGTTTGTTAGCTTGTTGCCCTCAAAACATATGCAATAAATACACACACAACGACAGAGAGAGAGAGAGAGAGAGAGAGCGAGAGAGAGGCAGAGAGCCACACCCTTCGGAATGCAGTTAGAGTTTGGTGAGCGGATCCATTGGCTTAATTCAATTACATAAAGCAACCAGCGAGCGTTTGAAAACTTTAATTTGTATGCAAAGTCAATGCGAACAAGGAAGAGCAAGAGGGATGATGAGGAAGAGGACAGCTTGTTGGAAAACGGATGCGGGCGTTGGAGTTGGAGTTGGCGGGATTGTCAATGCTGTCAGGTCCTTGGGCACTCGGGCGCCTAATCCTTTGAAATTGCCACACAAACAGCAACAGCTATAAGAGCAACCGAGCAACACAACACAAAACCGAAATGCCAATAGCAATACCAACAATACCAATACATATGAATACATATACAGTGGCTTAAGCGCAGTCATGACGCAGCTTATATTACGCATACGCCGCGTGCGCGCGCTTCAGCTCGTAAATATGCAGACAAAGAACATAAAATGTAATGCGTAAATGCGCGTGAATATTGCATAAACGAATTACAAATGTTAACGGCTTGCCATTTGCCTGCTACTCAAATTAGTTAAAAAGCCAGATACAAATAGCGACACAGATACACAAAATATATAAACAGACATATACAAATAATACTGTCACATATAAAAAAAAATAGCAACAGCAGCTGGAGTTAAAAAATTATTTTTCTCATTTCCGTAGCGTGCAGAAAATATTTTTGCGATTTCCGCAACACACCCCTTACCCCGCCCCCTACCCCGCTCCTCAGCGGAGCTGGTAAAGCGTCACAGCATGAAACATAAATACAATAGAAATAAACGCGTGTCGCGCATATTGCACATTGTACAATGTTGTATATTTATTTACAACAACAGGCGAGAGAACAGCAAATAAAGGGGTTGACAATTTGTCAGCCTCCCATTTAGTCAGCCAGTTAGGCCATACTATAAGCCCCATAGACCATGAAAATGTGCTGTGAAAATTTGTTATGCGCTGCATTAAATTCATGTGCACACCAACACGCAACAGCGCATACCAAAATGAATGCGAATATATATAACAATAAAATAGTGCTCTAAGGTACTGGATTAATTCGATTTAAGAACGAATTGTGGATACTCTACAAGATTTTAAAGATATTAGATATATTTTAATTTTAATTCAAATAATACCAAACATATTCCTAAATATCATAATATATTAATAATAGCTGAAAATTAGAACATGTCAAGAGATTGCTTAAAACAAAAAAATAAATCTCAAATAATTAAATTAAGCATTTACTACACTTGTCAAGTCTGAGAAATAATTAAATATTTAATTATATTTCAATTATTTGAAATTTTATCTTGACTTTCAACACTTGAAACTGACATAACTTGGTTTAAATTTAATCGATCTTAATACGGCTTAGCTATAAAGCTATTAAATGACTTCTTGACGAACTATGCAATTTTTTTCTGAAATTGGAGATAATTGCCAGTTAACTGAAACTTCATTTAAGGCCGCCCAAGCTGTTGTCTTAACCAAGTGACTCTGTCTTAAGGTTTAGTTTAACAAGCTGTGCAAAAGGCAAAAGCGTTGAAGCAATGAAATGAATTTGCACGCGCTCATAAATATTTTACATATGCATATTGGCCAACATCTACACACACACCCTTCCACACACACACACACACGCACACACAAATATTTTCCCACACATACTCCCTCCACAACGGAGTCCAATTGTAAGCTGCCTACAAATGTGAAGATGTTAGCTGCTGGCACGTGAAATGAATGCATATATAATACTCCCACACACACACACACACACTCACATGCATACGCACACGCACACGTATACGTATACACATACACACAAAAGCGCGCTGCAAATTATTGTGACATAAAGTGCTTTGACAGCGACACCCAGCGCCAAGTAACGAGCCTCTGCAACTGAGACTCTGGCTGACATTTAAGCTGATGTTGTTGTTGTTGCTGCTGCTGTTGTTGTTGCTGCTGCTGCTGTTGCTGACATTCATGCGCAACATAATTCACAGCATACTTTGAGGGTGGCTGCCATTGGAAATTCAAATGCTGAGCTCTTTAGTCCCGCACTCGTATGCATATGACATATTTAAGTGGGTTATATAACGCGCACAGTGTGAACGCATTTTTGCTCATTAAAGCAGCCAGACAACCAGACAACAGACGACAGACAGCAGATGGCCGATGATAGTAGAATGACAGAGGGAAGAGGGAACAGGAAAGAGGGATGGGAAGGCAACCGGCAACAGACGTGCCGCAAAAATGGCTCGAAAGTTGCCAGTTAATGCAAGTTATGCATATGATTACATCATATATATACTGACGACTTTTATATATCTCATATATATTTCTTACTTATATAAGGTCTCTTTTATTTAAGCGCCTTAGCTTCAGGGCATACATTGTCGGCATTAAAAATAAATTGCATCTCAATGAAATACAGCAGAAAGTTGCGAATTTTCCATAATTTTTCCTTATGTCATTTACAGCTTTTAATGAAGCAACAAAATGACTCGACTATGAGATGATCTGTAATAAAATTTCATAGTCTGAAATGCAGAAAATACTACCAATATCTTTACTTGTCATTATATATGGTGTATCGATTTGATTGCATACAAAATATCATTTTTATTTAATTTCTACATACATTTCAAATTATGTAATTTCAAAACAACAACCTTTTGTACTGACAAACGAGTTGAACATGACTTTTAATTTAAACCATGGCCATTGTAGCTTTTGCAAACTACAAAATGTATTTACTTTATTGTAATCGTCTTAAACATTTACTGGCTATTAACACCATCAATGTGAAAAGCCAAGTACGAGCGAAATACTTAATTTAAACAGCACACAATACACAGTGCTTTATTACGAAGATTGCACGTGTATATTTAATTAAAAACTGACAGTTTTACTTAATTAGTTGCTGATTGTACAATGTACATGAAATTTCCCCCAGCGGGCTACTTTTGTTCATTTCACATCGAAATATTCTATATGTATATAAGCTTCAACACAATTTCATCTTTCAAATTAGCTGTCAATATGTAAACTCGTGTCTTTCGCTTGTCTCATTGCCGTGTCTTGTAGTTTGCATTAATTTATGGTAATTAGAAATTAAATTTGGCAACTTCATTTTGAGTTCGCAACATTTTTTTGTCCTTAGGGGCATTTTTGACACTTTGTAAATGAGATTAGTATGAAAGAAAAGTTCACTTGATATTTTTACACAATAATAAATGTATTAAAATGTTTCTGTACTTAAGTTACTATAGTTTGGTTAATTTTTAAAATATATTCCTCTTTACTGGTATATTTTAATCAAAATTTGTTCAATCTGTTAATTGGGCTAGTAATCGTCTAAGCTTAAATACACGCTCCCTTTCAATACTACTTAATTCTCTTAAGATTTCCTTAGTTTTGACTGCAATTTCTTGCTTGTTCTCAGCTTGCTGGCTAATAAGCTTAACACATCTGCATATCTCCTAAAGCTCCACTTAAAATCTGCGTCGAAAAGCAGCAGTAATAACAACAAAAACAAGAAAAATGCTGTCAAGTAAAACACTTTTGCCTTGCTGTTGTTTTCTCGCCTCTGGGGAACATTTTGCTTCTAGATTTTTTTTTTTTGTTTTTGTTATTTCTTTCACTTTGCCTTATCCAAAAGTAATTATTTTCCATTAAACGTAATAATGATGTCTAGAGACTGATAACAGCCGGATCTGTCGGCATTTCTGTTGTGGAATTGTGGAAATTAAATTATGCCGTTTGTTTTTCCTCGGCATTTGTAACGGACGCCTCGGGACGCACGGACACGGACACTCTGCCGTTGTGTTTTCATTGCCTGGGGGCTAACTTTGTCACCTCGAATAACTTGTGACAGCAATACTGTACAGCCAAATAAAAAAAAACAAGAAAGTACTTCAACAACAACAACGACAACAACAAAAGCAACAACAATTGCTGAGCGGCCTCGTCGAGGTTTGTTAAGCGCAGCCATAAAACGGCTCAGTACACTTGATCGACGCCACAAATGACTTTGGCTAGGGTTGCCACACTCACTCATCCTCACAACGCGACACGACACTCCCTGATTTCCCCACCACCGTGTAGTCCTGGTCTAGGCCTGGGCCAAGTATACGCCTCGTTGGTTTCCTATGCGTTTATCAAAAGCATTCATAATATCTGCGAAATTCTGTAGCGTCCCCATTTTTCTATGTCCTCTGCACATTATAACAAATTTCTCGCTTGCATAAGCAACACACTCAACAAATATACGGCTGAGTGTGTGTTTGCTTTAGTGATGAGCACGTGAGTGTACAAATTATAATCACTGATATGATCATATTTTATAGAAAATATATAACATACTTTAAGTAAAGTAATTGTTTAGATAAAAATAGAATATGGCAATGTATTTATTTTTTCAATTTTAAATTTAGTTAAGCCCAATGAAGCAGCGAATTTAATATCATAGGGGTTCTACAATATCTAACATTTAAGAAACACTGAAATCTCGAACGGTTGTTTTTTAAAGCAATTCTATTCAAAAACACTACCAACTTTCTTGTACTTGAACATAGAAACAAACATACTTGTCAAAACAAAACAAATTGAATTTGGAATTATCTACTTCAACATCATTGCTCTTTAAAATATGTTTAGCATTAAATGACGCCCCATTTTTTTTATATTTTCAATTGTTTATATCCAGGCAAACTATTTTTGAGCTCACGAGCTCATCTCTCATATAATTTCATACATGTAAAACATAAAACGCTGGCTAGGCTACCAGTCGCTATATCACTGCATAACAAATGGTCGACCCAACACACACACTCACACACACTCTCTCACACACACACATACACGCTGAGAAAAGCGTCATGGCGGCAGTCCATAAAAATGGAACGGAACTGCAAGTAAATTAACAGGCAGGGAATATGAAGGAGGCACAAAGCTGGCATAGAATGGAGCAGGGAAGGGGATGGAAGGGTATAGAAGGGGTTGAGGGATGCGGGAGGTGTCTGGTAGTGTTGTATGCGCCTTGTTTTACATAATCAACCCCAGCACACACATATGTGCAAGTGCATTTATGTGTGTGTGTGTGTGTGTGTGTGTGTGTGTGTGCATATGATGTTGGCTACTTAAGTTACACAATGACATTTTTCAATGTGTCAGAATTTTATTGTTGCAACTTGGGGCATTGTTGTTGACAACTGACATCTTTCTCTCTGCAGCTGACAGAGCGTCATGGTTGCAGAAAAGCAACTGCAGCTGCTTCTTCTTCTACTGTCTCAGTTGCTGCCTCTCTCTCTCTCTCTCTGTCTCGCCCTCTACTCTCTACCCCCCATTTTCTTCCACAGCTCTTTCTCCGTTGTTGCTGTTGTTGCTGCTGTTTCCGGACTTCGGAGCGTAGCTGTTACTGCTGTTTTTGCTGTTTTGTCTTGAAATGTTGACAACTGTTTTGCCACTTTTGCCGTAATTGAAAAAAGTATTCAAATATTGTGTGCTATCTGCAAGTTGTATTCAGAATATGTATTGTATACTCAAACAGATTTTTATATATTCGGACAATAAACTGGTTCTAAAATGGTTTAGGTTTATAACATGGCAAATTTTATAGTTCGTCAGCATAATAAAACAAATACGAGAGTAGAGTATTTTTATTTGTCAAAACGTTAACGTTTTTAAATTATGCCATTATGCCGGTTCAAAAAATTGTATTTATATATTATAGCTACACTGCTGAAATTATGATTTTTGTCTTAAAACAAAGTATATTTCAAGCAGAAAATTATCCTAGAAGTAGAGAATTAATCCTATAAGTGTTATATTAAGTAAACCAGTCTAAGAAAAAACCTCAATGCTTACCTGTTTAAACTATTCAAATCTTTTATATCTCATTAACATATGTAATTTATTCAAATTTGGCAATACTATAATAAGGTTTCAATTTATAGTTCACACTCTTTCATATAAGGTAGCAAGTTATCTGCATTTTGTGAAGGTATTATATTTCCAATTCAGTGATAATATTTTCAATTGCATAACATTTATTTGCTGAGCACAATAGAAATAATCTACACGATGCACAACTTGCAGCTGTCTTTTTTTTCCACTTCCCACTCAAAGTGTAGAAAATATCAAAGAAAACTTAGAATTTGGCAAAAAGTAGCTGCAATTGCATTGCATAGATAAGAATGCTGAGTGAAGTTCCAGAGCTATAAGCAGTGCATTACTATTCGCGCATTCATAAATATAACACCACGCCCCCTTCATTCTCTCCCCCTGGGTCCACCGCCCACAATCTTTGCCTCTTTTGCCTTTGCTTATTGTTGCATTGCGTTGAAACTGCGAGCCAACTAAAGCAATTTACAGTTGCTAAAACAGGCAAACTGAGGCATGCAACTGACCTGCCAAGAAGGAAGGAGCAAAATGGAGAAACAGCCAAACCAAACAAATGGAAAAAATTCAAATTATCTGCAAGGCAAAATAAAGGGAGAAGTACAAAACAGCAACAACAACAATAACAACAAGAACACGAAGTGTGTGCCAAAGTTGAGTTCTTTGCACACATTCTGGCACTTGAACATTTTTCTTATTGTACTCCGGCCAAAGGAGCCGGAGTCTGGTTTTCCATTCCATTCATACACAGCCAGGCAGAAGTAGAGAGGAGTTCAAAAGGGGAGGGGGATTGACTTTGTTGGAATTTCGGTGGAACCAAATTGCGCGCACTGTTCTCTAACGTGTTTGGCTTAAGTTGGCTTGGTTTTTTGGTCTCGGTTGGGGTTTTTGGACTGTTTATCTTCAGAGTCGGGGGCCATTTTTTGGCGTTTTATTTGCATGCCAAAAGGCAAAACACATATACATGCATATACATATACCAGCTAAGTGAAAAAGTGATTCTGCGTTATGCTTTCCTTTCTTATACTTCTGGCTCATTTTTCCCTTCTTTTTTTGTTTTGTTGGGTTTTGGTTCGAAGTCAGGCAACTTACTTTGGAGGCTGCTTAATGCATGAGAGCAAATGAAAAATGAACTTAATACACTTGCAAACTACACGGAACTCGGTTCGGGTAATTGCACGCTGATTTACAAAATGGCCAAATACACACAACAAAATACACACACTCACCAAGACTCTCTCACACACAGATACTTGACTATTAGCGTGCTTAAAGCTCAAAGTTTTCGCTTTAAGCCTACGTAAAAGAGCCGTAAAATGTTTTGCTGTTGTTTTCTTCTTTTTTTTGGTCTTCTTGCGGCTTTACGGTCAACTTTTGGCCAAAACCCGAACCCCCTTCCTCTTATTGTCACTACTCCTTGTTTGAAAAAAGTTGACAGCTGGCATTTGCAACAGTTTAACAGTTAAACAAAATGTCAAGAGCACAAACATATTGAAATGTAAGCAATGTGGCAGTTGTTTCCGCTACCTCTTTACCTCTCTCTCTCGCTCACTCGCTCTATCTCTTTCTCTGTCGTTTTGCTGGTTTTTTGGTTTTGGTCAGACTTATGGTCCTGCTCTCTCTGGTTAACCCCATGAAGCTCTGTGGCTTTTGCCACTGTGCAACACAATCTGACAATTTATTCATTGTGCTCTACATTTCGGCTTAATCCATTAATGGTTTCAACTACAAAGCGTTGACTAATGGCCTTGACGTTTCCTTCTGCCATTTTTTCTCTACGCTCATGCTCTTTTTTTGTGGTCCAAAGCGATATTTACAAACTCGAAGAAATATACATTGAGCAGTTGAAAGTAATCTTTAGATTGCTTTTCATTTCAATTTGTCATGCAAAAGCCGAAAAGTCAGCAATCATTTGATTACAATTCACTTGATTTTACTTTTTTATAAACATTTTAGAAATGATTTAAATCGTTGCTCAAAGCAATATATTAAGCTTATTCGCTTTTGGCCATAAAAAATTGCTTGCAAATTGAATATTTTATTGTCAAATAAATACTGATTATCAAAGGCATAAATTATAATATTTTTTTTTATTCAAAGTCAACTAAGAGTAGTTGTAATATAAAAAATAAATGAAATTAGGAATTTCAATTCAATAAAAAATATAAGCTGAAAGAAACTAATCAAAGATTCATAAGGTTGAAGCCTTTATTAAATACTTGTTTTTGTAATTTGCCAGTAAAAATAATATACACCTTATTGCTAACTAAATAAAACAACTTGGCATCAAATATAAACAAATACTTTTAAATGCTCAAATCATCTTACCTTCTCTATCAAACTAAATAAATATGAAATAAATAAAACGAATCAATGATAAATAATATATATGCTGCATTTCTTATGCTATTTCCTTTGTGAAGTCTCTTAAGTATGTTTTTTTATGCAATGGAATTCCATTTTCATTTGAAATTCTCTGTTGAAAAAAAGCATTGCCTACATTTAGGAGCAATAAGAGTTGCAATTGCTTGCAATTTGCAGTTAGCACAGTTGTGTGTGGAATTTGAAATTATCGCTTAGCCGGGCTGACAGCTAATGCACTTAAAACTTCACAAATGTCTTGTCAATGTTTAAATGTTTCGACTGTGGCCACGCCCACAGCCCAAGCGCCCCAAAACGACAGCGTCAACGACTTGAGTGCAAAATTCAATTAACTTGCTTAAGCACACACACACACAGAGATGTACAGCCTCACACTTATGTTGCATGCATATGCAATGGTTGTGTGGGTGTGCTTGTGTGTGTGTGTGTGAGCTATCAATTTCATGTCCAATCAAGCAGGCAGCCAGGCAGCAGGAGCAGCTGCGAATGAAACTGCAGCATTGCCTCGTAAAAGCCATGTGGATTGCCCAAAACCCCAGCCACTTAAGCAGATGTCAACTTCATTTTGCATATGCCAGATGCCACATGCCACATGCCACACACCTCAACTGCACTACACTGCCACTTAAAGGTGCACAGCCATCAAATTTCTTCAATTCTCTGTCGCGCCAGCCAATCAATCGAATCGAAGCAGCTGCGGTTTAACTTTGTGGCTGTAACTGTAACTGCGGCTAATTGTTTGCTTGCCACACGTTGTTTAATTATTATAGTATACTACATAAGTCCAAAAACACGCCAAATACATACTCAAATCGCAATTAAAGCGCTTTGCATAATAAATTAGACACCAAATATCGCAGTCGTTGCGGTTGCGGTTGTCGTTGTCGTTGTAGTTGCATCTGTTCAATTGGTTTGGCTGCCTCTCATGTCATTGCCAAATGGCCTGTCAAATAAGAAAGCAGTTTGTCCAAATGTTACCGCTACCGACAAACAACACAACAAAGTTTGACATTTTATGATGGCACCACAGTTACAGTCACCACAACAACTACAATGCCACCCACACACACACACACACCCCTTTTGCCTGTCAATTACATCAAAATTGTGAATTGTTCTCGTTATGCATTTGACATTTTCGAGTCAATATAAAACGAAAATACCACACACCCAAAGAGGGTTATAAGAAAGATAGAGAGAGAGAGACAGAGAGGAAGAGACAATCAACTATGGCTAACAATAGACGTATATACCTTTTTTGCGTGCCATAAATAAATAATCAATGAATTTATACCTTTGCCATCCATTCGTCGTACAAATCGACGTATACGTAATATGCTGTACAATTTATTTGCCCTGCAGATGAAAGAGTAATTTGATTTTGTTGTGATTTATACGAGACATTGGCAGCTGGACAGCTGAATATATATCCATGTATGTAATATATGTATAAAAGTGACAGCCATCCCATCAGATATAATTCAAGATAGAGATTGGGGGAATATGAAAGTGGCAGCAATTGACACACTTTTCTGAGAAATGACATGTAAAGATGGTCAAGTGTTGCATGAACAGCCATGAAATATATATTTCGAGTAATTTGAGCTGATTTTACTACACTTTTCTCAGTATTTTTATATAATTTTCCTTAGTTGTTGGGATTTGTGAAAGCTGCAAATGAATAAAATTTGTATAATAGAAAACGTTTTATACTTAGACTTGAAATAAAAAGTTAAAGACCTTTTAAATACGTTTTTAATACGAAGCAGTAACTGAAAATTAATTATTCAATGGTATCAAACACTAATTTTTAAATATTAGAGACAATTATCACTTTATCAGCTATCATTAAATCTTTCTGCAGCTCAAATTGATTAAAAATTCAATTACCTCATAATTATTTATAACATCAATTGTATTTAAAAGGCATTTATTAGTGGCTTAAACTCGTTTCAAATACACCTGTGCTGTGTATTTATTTCACAGCACTCAATTTTGGTTGTCTGTGTGAACAGTTGTTCAGTTCATCTAAAATTCCATGTGTTTGGTTTGCTTTCTCACCTCAGAAATTTTATGTCAATTGCGCATTGATTTATTTTCCTAGTGATATATTATTTATTTATTTATTTATTGCTTTTGCTCATTGCCTAATGTCGTGACTAGAAAGAAAATTAGTTTTGATTTTTCGATAGACTAGCGTGACCACACGGCATTGCAGTTCGAGAAAAACATTTAGTACTTCAATAAATAAGAGTGCAAAAGGAGTAGAAAGAGAGAGCTCCAACGATAGATAGCAACAAAAAACAAACTAAAGTCAAAATGCACGACAAGAAGAAAATTCCCCGTGCGCATAAATTGCTAAAACAAAAACAGACAACAAAAAAATATAAAAGCTGAACTAAATAAACTAAATAAAATAGCAAATAGCGAAGAGAAAGGGAGAAAGGGAGAAAGCAGCTAACAAAATGAAGGCAATGCAGAAACTCGTGTTAACTACACATTTGGGTATTTGTGTATTAACACTTTGGCAGTTTGAGGAGCAACTGAAGCAGGACCCAAAGAATCTCCTGGCCAAGGACTCTGCTGTTGTTGCTCTGCGTCCAGGCTAAAGTTTAATTGGCTAGTTTAATTGTCAGCAAATGAATGAAAAAAAACTAGAGAAAAAATAGAAAATAAAACAAAGAAATTTAATCAAGCAAGGAACAATCGCAGCACACACACACACACACAGATTCATATAAATAATAATAAAAAAGAAAAAAAAGTGCAAACGTTTATTGGATTTAACGAGCTCTCGTTGTAGTCGCATATGTAGTACTATATGTGGCAAAAGTGCAGGGGAAGGACGAGGTGGTGGGGGTTGGGGGGAATAACATGAAAGCACTTTTAGCATTGGCAGCGATGGCAGCTTAATTTAAATGTCACCTGCACTAAACAAATACCAGGGCAGAAGGATCGCACAAAGACAGACAAAGAGACAGACAGCAGGGCGATGATATTGTTAGTGACACTCTTTCAGCATTAAGTGTGTACATGACAAATATACACACACACACATGGAGAGAGTCAGACAGTCAGATAGATTGGCTGCACTTCAAAAGCCACTCAACATTTCAGCCAGGCTCAAACAGTAGCTGGCCATGTGGGTTGTCAGCTGCTTAAATATTTTGATTAAATTAAAATAAATAAAATTGTACATTTACTGCAGTATCTTCCTATCAATATGGCCAAAAGAAATCATTATAATGCCAATAAAAATAAATTATTTCAAAGTCCAAACGCAGCATTTCTATCCCTTAGTCAAAGAGATTGTTTCTCTTCCCATATATTCAATATATACTATATATATTGAGTATTTTGTGAGGGTAATGGGCCGCGTCTTGTGGCTCATATCATTATGCATCATTAAGTTGATGGGCCAAGAGCAAACACACACTTCGATTTTATGGCCAAGTCCAGAACAGAACAGAACAGAACAGGCCACGCCATATGTCCTTATTCATATTCGTATTATTTTTTTTGGTTTTTTTTTTTCGAGCGCCTTCTGTGCTCGCTATTAAACGCATATTACTCATCGAAAAGTATGTAGTAATTTTGTCGCTTCTGTTCGATTGCCAAATGACATAAAGAACGTAGTTTTCTATGTACAACTTATAGTTAAGCTAATAATTTGATAGTTAGCATGTTTAAGTGTGTGCCATGATAAGACGTAGGACGTAACACAAGCATTTTGATAACCAACTAAATTATTGGTAATTAAATATGCCATTACGTAAGGCTATGTCGTAAACTACAACAACAAACACAGCTTAACTAATTGATTTTGCTTGTAGAAGTATTCCCACAACGTGACGTAAGCAACTGTGTGACGTAAGCATAATATACTAATTAATATTGTCCTTACAAATAGTTGTGAATTTTAATTAGAAATTTATTTTGCCGAAATACTCTATTTCCAAATAAAATAAATAGTAAAAAACAAACATTCTCGGTACGCAACGTATGCAATTGTGTGACGTAAACATTATATCAATTAGTTCTTGTGAATTCTAATTATAAACTAAATTTCGTGAAAAACTCTGAAATTAAATTCAAAGAATATTGCAACACAAAGCAAACTTTCTCGGTACGTAAGGTCAGCAAATGCGTAACGTAAAGATGATATATTATTTGATATTGTCTTCACAAGTTTTTGACAATTCTAATTATATATTTATTTTGCTGTATAACTTTACTTTTTAATTACACAAAGCGTACAACAATAGATTTCAATAAAAAACGCTTAATGAAAATTGTTACGTTAATAGTTTACGTAATCAAGAAACTTAACTACAGCACGTAAATCACTTGAGCATAACGTAAAGCGGAAAGTAAGACAAATTACTTGGAAAAGTGCAACTATATTTGACACAGCTCCCAAGCAGTTGATAACTTAACGTAAGTGCTTACGTCATAGTGTGCACAACTGTACTTTTTTGCTGATATTACTGCTGCTGCTGTTTTACTTTTTTTCCTTTTTAGCTATAACTTTCCATCTTTGCGTCAAGTTTTTGGCACATTTGCTTGACAAATTGTTTTGTTTGCGCCGCTCGACGTCGGCAATCGATATATATATTATACATATATATTTTAGATGTGACAATATACTACAAGAGTCAGTGTATATTTGACGATAGATATGAGCAATGGGTGTGGGCAATATAAACAGCAACAGTAACCGTAACAGGACACACCCAAAAATAAAAATAAACTAACTAAGCAAAGTAGTTGTCACAGCAACCGAGCATTTTGTTAGCTTACGCTGTCGGCTAAATGAATATAAATAAGACTCTATATAGAAAGTAAGAATGTTGGGTTTTACATACATATATATGTATATATATATATATATAACGCTTGTATAGATTGACTACAATTTCAATTTCTTTATTTTCTTCTCTGTTTTGCAGGTAAGTCGCTGCTAAGACGTTCGCTCGTTTGGTTATAAAATCAAAGTACGTACTTCTTTTTGACACCAGCTCACACACACAAACACACATACACACATACACACACACCAATACGAACACACACACAGTGTCAACAATGGCGCCATTAGACGTCTAAGGTATAGAGAGATGAAATCAATATAAAGTCGAACGTATCCTGCTGATAGCTGTTTAATGTTTACAATATGTCTTTATTTCTTTTTTCATTCTCTCACTCACACTCTCACTCTCAGCATTTCTTCACTTCTCAATTGCCAACCATTTCATATACTACATTTGCCTTTGACTTTACCTTGAGGCCAACGCCTGAGCAGTCGTTGCCATTGGCAATCCTCAGTCTCAGTCTCAGTCTCAGTCCGTCCTGTGGTCCTTTTTCCAGCTATGCAAAACGATTTGATAATACCAAGCGTTATGGTCCTGCCCAGCAGCTGCAGTTGTTATGATAGCAATATTCAAATGGTAGCTGGGCAAAGGGGAATGTAGATTGCGGGGTGGGGAGGGGTGGGGATGGTGGGGTGAAGAGAGACATCGCAAGGGTCTCTATAATGCCAAACAATTTAGTGCAGTTGCTGCTGGTGTCGCCTGACAAAGGTAACCTCCATTATCCGATTTGCATTTAGGTTTAGGTTGAATGCGCTCAAATGTGCAATTCAATTTAAGCAAACAAACAGTGAGAGGGGTGAATAACGAGAGGAGAGTAGAGGAGAGGGGATGCAACAGTAGCTACTGCTGAGTTTTGGCATGCAGTTAACCAGAAAAGCAGCGCAAAAAGCAGCTTAGCTCCTGGGGCCAACTGCACAGACCAACCCAAACAACAACAACAACAACAAATACAACAAAAAGGTCGACATGGCGCATAAAAAATTCAAAGTCAGTGAAACGCAACTTAAGCTTTTTTTTACACTGGTTACCAAATGCAGAAGGGGGCAAAAACAGAGAGGGGAATTACACAAAATCAGGATAAACACACATGTACAACAGGACACACACACAAACACACACACACACACAAGCACCCACACATACACATACACAAAGCGAGAGGCGGAAAAGCGAAACAGGATGTTAGCACATAAGCAAAGTAGATTAAACACCGCAAAACAGGCGCTCAATGAGTCACATGCAAAATGCCAGCACACAAAGTTGAGATTTTCTCTACACTTTTTTTTGTATTCATTTTTCCCTTTTACCCCATTCTCTTTATGTATTTCGTTTTTTCTGGTATTTTATTTTGAGTCCGTCAAAGCCGACAAAGTGCGCTTAAAATTGTCAAAACAAAACGAGTCAACGAGTCCATCTGAATAGAAGTAGAGTAACCTCCATGGTTTGGACCACCGCAATTTGCAAAACTCATACCAAATGATTTCGCAAACAGTTTGCATAAAACTTTTGCCTCACACAAAACTAACTTTTTCGTTGCATACAAATATTTAAATGTATTTCTAAATCACAAATAAGCTTTGACTTTATTTTAAATCATATTTTATTACGAATACTTTACTTGTTATTTAATAATGCTACACAAAAATTCGTATTGGTTAGAATACCGACAGAGAATAGATTTAAAAAATAACTTTTAAATATTTAATTACAGCAAGATACTGACTGTTTAATTGGTTTGAAAAAAAATGTACTTAGAATGCAGCATTTATTCTGTCAATTATAATAAAAGTTGTAATTAAAATATAGCTAAAGAAAAGAATTTAAAATTCAAGTATTATGTGTCATGAAAGCTGAATAGTCTTATTTTAATAAATATAAAGTCCTTAAATCAATTTCTCTGCATTCATTTACAATCTAACAATCTTTTCTTTCTTAAACTCCAAGATTCCAATTAAATTGCTGACACATAAAATATAGAAAAAGCTAATTTGTTGAAGTTTTATTGCTCACATGTCTTATTTAAATCAATTTTAAGAGTCCTTAAATCCTTTTCTTGGCATTCCTTTAAATCGCAATCCAATAGGAATTCAAATTACTATCTGTTAATCATACATAATATGTCAAGTCTTTAAAATAACGTGTAATATTGTGTTACATTAAAACACAATGATTTTGGGGTCTATGCAATTTATTGAGGAATTGCAAATATTTGTGTAAACGACATAACAATTATTGTTGACTTTATAATCCAAATTCTACATTTAGTATGCATGTGGTGCGAATTAAGCAATTGTCTGCCTATGTAGATACATATAAATATTAAATATGCATTAGCTTTAGGTTCACTTAACTCACACACACACAGACACACACACACACTCGCAGACTCTATAAAATGTTCACCATTCGCCCAATTTGTATGCTATACATTTTTTATTTTAAATATATTTGTAATGCTCTGTAGCAGAAATTCAACCTCAAGCTCTGCTACAGCCACGTGACGCCGCAATGTGTTAAATTTTTACAGTTGAATTTGTTATGCGTGGCTCTACACTGAGAGAAAATTGACCTACTAAAATAAAGTTCAATTGAACTTGAATAATATATTTTCGATACTTGATATTTATATAAGTAGGAATTACTCAAAATGAGCATACGATTTATGGAATAAAGAAATATAGTTCAAAATGTGGCGTTTTAAGTACATAATACTTGATTTTTTTGCTCAGTGTATGTGTGTGTCTGTTCATTTGTGTGTGTGTGTTGAGTAAATTTGAATTTGATTGAAAAGCATGTGACATAGCGGCAGCAAAGCGCGCTCAGCTTGAGGCTGCTCCTTTTTACCTGAGCTTGTCGCTTCCTTTTGATGCTGCCCGCGACCCTCGTTTCCCCTTTGTGCCCCCTTGTGCCCTCTTATGCCCCTGCCTCCTCCCACTGCGACATCTTCTTTGCCTTTGCCTCGATGTCGTCTGCAGTTTAGATAACGTTGAACGGTGCGCATCATTTGGCGCCCCATCTTGACTGCTTACTTTGCCACACGTTGCGGTACGGTTGCGTCTCAGCTTGTCAAATGGTTTTGTATAGATTTCTGGCCCCACCAATACTCCCTCCCACTCCGATTATGCCCATCGAGTAACACTACTCGACTAACTGGGCCCAGACCTTTGTGAGTTTTTGTGACAGCTTGTTAGACGTAGTATGTATTCTAGTTTGGCATAGGGCAAGAAAACAGCAAAGGGATGGGGAAGAGGATGGGGAAGAGGAAAGGGAAGAGGAAAGGGAAAGCAAACCAGAATGGGAAGGGGAAGTGGAAGTAGCAGTGGCAAAGCATTGTGCAGCAAACTGACAACGATGAATGTAAGCGATTTATTTTATGATTTATTGCTTATACTCATTGTATTCGCAACCATGGATTTACTATACATATACCTACAAGCATATATATCCATTTAAGTATGTACAATACAATGCGTATATATTTATTTGTCACATTGTTAACACTTGCAAATCATTTGGATATTGATATTTCCTATAAAGAAAACCATTAAAAAAAAATACCGTAAATTATAAGCTACTATGAAACTGATGACATTAAGTGGTTGATGAGCTCCACAAAATCCTCCAGACATCCCCCAGATTTAACAGAAATATATGTATACATAGAAGATACTTCCTTCTCAACAGAATCGATATACCCTCTTCAAACGATAGACTACAAGACTGTGGCAGTTAAAAATTTAAATTCAATCAAGTGTCAAATTAGTGGGGATTTTAAATTTAAGCGTCCCTTTTTTTTATTGCCATTCAACTCATAAATAAAACATGCACCTGCCACTCAATTAGGAACCCTGTGGCACAGTCGGAGCCCAACTGGACCAACTGAAAGGCGGCGGGGCGTGGCAGTGTCGAAGTGCCAAGAGCTACAAATCAAAATGTATAAAACATGCAATTTGTTTGCCAAAAGTCACGCGTAACTTGCGACCCAAACTTCTCCAGGGACAAAAGCAACAGACTTAGCATAAGAATCGAGAAAGAGATAGAGACACAGAGAGAGAGAGAGAGAAAGAGAGATAAACTGCGACAGAGTATCTGACAGTTTGAAACGCATCAAACTGTATGCAAATGAAGTGTTAAAGTTAGTGAAAAGTGCAAAAGTGCCAAAAAAAAAAAAAAAAAAGTATTAAAAAAATATAACTACACATTTTGTCTTGCTTTGACTCACTCAACCTGGGTGTGATGTTATTTCGATTTGGTATCCATCACAACCTCCTTGAGTGAGCGATAGCAGGATAGAATATCCACTAAGCTTAACCGCTGACCAATGAAAAATTATACAACAAAAGTTCAGCTTGCAAAGATAAACAAAATTGGCTTTCAAAATGAAGCAAGAAAATTAGATTATTTTAAAAACTTTTTCAAGTAAGCTCTGATTAAAAGTTGTCTTAAACTGGAAAACTTTAATATGTATCCAAGAATAAATCGTAAATCAATAAAAAAAAAGTGTGATAAATTAAGGGTAAAGAAAGCCAATCTGATTTTTCCTTTCTCTCTCTCTCCCTCTGTGATTTATGAATTCATTGCATTAGAAGAAAAAAAAATAATTTATTTATTTATTCAACTAATTTCAAAATTTTAAAGAATTCATCTTTATTTCCAAGAAGTATTCTATTTATAATTTGTTATCATTCAAGATAATATGTAGAAATCCTAAAGTGTTTATTCAATTTTAATAATGGAAACAGTGCCCATCTCATGTTGCTATTCTAATCCCAAGTCTTCAGTGAAATGTCTTACAGACACACAGATGCTCTTTCTGACATCCGAATAGCCAAGTTCATCACAAATGCATAAGGCTCAACATTTAAAAAGGCCTCGGGACAAAAGTCAAGCTGCGTATGCATAATAAAATTTTGAAATGCCAATTTAATAATGCTTAATGGCAAAAATCATTTTTGGTAATAAATTTATAAGCACATCCTTGGCAATATGATGAGGCGACGTTCCATCAATCCCCCCCTCTAAATGTGTGTCTGCATGTGTGTGTGTATATGTGTGTGTGTGCCCCAGGGGCAAGCACTCAAGTTGAAGCTGTAGCATACTTCTAGGCAGTGGCAAAGAGTCTTGTGGCAAATATTTACCTTTTGGGAGGCATGTGAAAATAACATTTGCAATTTTAAACACTTGAGACTTGTCGCCAGCTGCTTGGTAATTTTTCACTACCATCAATACTCAAGTGTGTGTGTGTGTTTGTGTGTGTGAGTCTGTCAAATTTGGCTCACACTAATGACAATTTTCATTTCTATACTTATTTTTTGTTGCTATTGCTGTTGTTGTTTCCGCTGGTTATTACTCTTGTGGCTACAATGTGATTATTTATTAATTAAATTTGCCATGAGACAGCAGCTAAAGTAAATTCGTTTGTTTTTGTGTTTGTGTTGGTTTTTGTGGCTTTTAGCTTTGGGCTTACAATGTGGCTCAGAATATATACTCACCACACATAGCTCTATTCTATTATTTGTGGACTTAGACCTTTGGCCTGGCTTTGCTGCGTATGAGTATTTTTTAAAGCATTCCATCGACTTTATTCATAGCCCTTTCTTTAACATTATTTTTTTTTTTTTGTGTGTGTGTTGCTTTTGGGTCTTCGTTCGTTTTGGCCAAAACCCTAAATATTTAATGTGCCCACTTGGAAGCTCAAGCGTAATTATCTCCTGTCATTCTCGGACAGCTGAAGTTATGTATGTGAGGCCAGGTGAGTCCAGGTGCCTAGGCATCCGGATACCCAGGTGGTTAAGGCTGCGATAAATTGTAGTTAAAGCGCTTATAAATAGAACTTAAAGGATAAACATTAATAGTGAGAATATGTCAACTAAATTATTCCTGCTAAGTTGCCCATTTGGGAAGCAAAGCATAGAGTGTTAATTAATGCCATCAAACTAGATGAAATTTAATTTAAACTATGATCTGTTGAGCTAAAATATTACATTTGTTGACAGCAGCAAACGATAGCAATAAAAGCAAATACATTTTTACAAAAGAAAGTCAATATCTTAATAACAATTTCATATCATATCAAATTTGAATTATTTTAAAATATATTTAATAAGCAAACTTAGATTAAACTTTCTAAAAAGCTATCTAGCGATTCTTAAGTGATAACTCTAAGTTATATTACAAATTTAATGTTGAAATCATTTCAATCTTATGGTGTGAGTTATAATAATGTTATATAAATCTCTCACACTCTCAATGAGATCTTCGATGACCCTTTTCTTGGTATTGGGAAATCAAAAGCCGTTGGCTGCCACTCTTCACTTGCCAAAATGTCAACATTACGCCAATCTCTGACAGCCTATCTCCAGTCATGTCACAAAGTATCTCCCACACATATATTTTTGATTAAAATTGCAGGTAGTTTGAGTTCTCTAAGGTGTCAGGTATGAGGTGTAGGTTGTGTATAAGGGGTGTGTGTGTGTGTGTGTGTGTGTATGTAACAACTGCTGTTGGCTGTCTGGCAGCAACGATTTGTTCGCCCTTCGTTGCCAATTGATTGAATTGAGCACATCGAGCCATGAAATGTTTGCCCGACGGCTAACAACTAAATCACCGTTGGCAGCTTTTGCATGTTTTTCCGTCTAAAGAAAAACCGTCAGCCAAGTCATTGCCTTCCAAAAAGAAAACTCTTACGAAAATAAGTCAAATTGCGGCAATTGCATACGACTACCAGATACTACACAAAATAAATCATTCTAAAATTCAAGTTATAAATTTTTGATTTTATATTTTATTTTATATATTCAATTATGTACTCAGTAATTTATTCTTAAATTTAGACAATATACGGATTTAATTTCAACCACCCAGCAATACAAAATTTAAAGAATCCTATAATCTTTGATCTAACTAAAAAAGTCTTACTAAAACCCGAAAATTAAATATTAAAATATGCTAAAAGTCAAATAAAAAACTGTGCTGGAATCAAACTTTTTATACTCCGGGATTACCGTACTTCTCAGATTATTATTTTCTTTTTCAGCAGAATAACTTCTGAAAGGAATTGCAAGTTATTAATTTACTTAGATTTGAATGTTAATTAAAAGGAATTTTTAAGCAATTTCTATTAAATGAAAAATACATTTGTGCTGCTTGTAAAAAATATATATTTGACTGTTGGTCTTAACTACCTTTTGGGGTTACACAAAGTGCTGGGTATTGGAAGATGGCGTAATAGAAATTGCCTCTAGCCGCTTTGCTGCCAGCGAAGACAACGGTAGTATCGGTGGCATTGGTGGCATTGGTGGCATTGGTTGCATTGGCGGCATCAATGGAGTTGGTGGCGCATTTTGCAATTTTTTTCCCCGAATCGCATAGATTTTTCTTTTGCCGGAGCCAGAGACAATTTCGTGCACATTTTCGCAGCGATTTTTTCCTATAAACTTCCGTCGAAAGTTTCTCTGGGGGTTTTATATATTCTTTTTATTTTTATTATTTTCATTTTATTTTCATGCTTTTGGTTTTTGGTTTTGTTGTTAGACAGCTATCGAAAAAGTTTGGGCAATGTTTGCCCATGAGCGTAGCAAACTAACAAAATGAGTTTATTTTTTGCTTAATTTCGCACAAATTAAAAACGTCGATTCCGGCTCAGTAACGGCTCCGAAAATATTTCAACAAAAAAAAGTACAAAAGAAAAGCTCGTCTATGAAAAAGTTGAAGATGCGTGCGTTTGCCTGGAAACAGCAATTTTTCGTCGTCGCCGTAGCGAAAAACTTTTTAACAGCACTGTATGGCAGCTATAAATACTTGAGCATATGTATGTGTATCGCTGTGTGTGTGTGTAAATTACATAATTTTTTTTATTAAGACTTTTCGTATACTCATATATCGTATAGCCACTTCTTAAAAGTCAATTTCAAGAACTCAGCTTAGCTTATCAGACATTCAATGAGTTGGCAAAGTCCTTAATCCTTATGCCTGAACGCCTGCAACTCAACTTAAATAAAAGTGTAATATGAGCTGATTTGCAGGAAGCCGAAAACGATTCGATTTACGCTTAAAATATATTTTTGTACAGATTCGTATATATGTTACATATGTATAAACTGGTTTACAAGTGAATGTGCACCATTAACTGCGAATACTTGAAGGAACAAGAGCATTAAAAGAATAAGTACTCAAATGGGAGTTAGATTTGATATGGAAAGGGTTTGAAGTTGTTTTTAACTCAAATTCTTGCTGGTCTCTTGAAACTTGGAACAGTAGAAATGTAGGTTAAGGAATATAAGTTATTATCAGAAGTAGAGTCACAATTCAGTTGCTTAAGCATTTTTGCGGAGAAAAAAATTACATAATAAATACATCACAAAATATTGAAAATCTAATTTTAGCCTATCAATTAAGTCATAATATAAATTGTTATTAAAAGTAGAATAAGTCACATAAATGCATAATTAAAAATATTCGAATTTATTATTTTTTCAAGGAGAAAAAATGGCAATAAACCCATCAACGAATTTTGATAATCAAATAATCAATGAAAATTCGATAGATTTCACTATACGCATTTAAGAAAAATTATTATAAATTCAACAGCTGAGTAATTTTTTTACACTAATTAAATAATTTTATTTCACTCAATAAAATACATATTAAATAGTTATATTTTATTCATGAAATAATCCTTTTTATTTGATAAATTTAAAAACCGCATAAGCTCAAATTTGATACACAAATCAATTTAATTTACTAATAAAATATTACAAAAATTAATGAAACTTAAATCAACTAAAAAGAGAGCTTTAAATACTTTAGTTGGCTTGTATAATATTACAGCGTACCTGCCTTTTTGCTCATCCCATAGCTCAGCCTATGAAATGTTGCAAATGGAGTCGCGCAGCCATTTGGCTAATTGTTCGGTTTGTTTTACGTGTAAGGCAACAAATTGGCCAAAACACACGTTTGCCAACAGCAGTAGCAGAAAGAGTAAGAGAAGTAGAAGACCAAAAGGTAGTTGCAACCCTACCAAACTCCAACACAAGCCCGTTGACTAAATAAACCCCATTGGCAGTGACATGTCCTCGGTATCCCTCTGGCTTGCAGTTAGCGAGGCGGGTTCATAATAATTTAAATGCTCGGCACACAAAGTGACATGGCAAAGACAAACAGAGGTCAAACCGAGAGGCTCCAGCTGTTGTTGTTGCTACACAGTTGTTGTTGCTACACAGTTGCTGTTGCAGCTGGAAATGGCTACGTGACAGGACACTGTGCAATGGTTCGCATTTAAATCCGAGCGCAGTAGCAACAAAATTAGCACGACAAAGGGAAACCGTCAGCAAGGTGGTAAAAGCAGAGCGAGAGAGCTTGATGAACGATGGCAGTAGGTGGAGGAAGAAGAATGAGGGGGAAAAGGGAATTGGTAGTGCAGTTAATTTGCCATTGCGAGACAACAACAAGCTTTGAGCAAATAGCAAACGAGCCACATCACTAGCAGTAACAGGGCTGAGCCTGCCACTGCCACTCCCCACTCCCCTCACCCCTTTCCCCCTCCCTTCACCCTTTATCCTTGCCCCTGCTCCGTGTAAGGACAAACGGATCAACAACTAAGCAAACAAATGGCGTTGCAATTGAGCACGTTTTGGCCAAAGCGCCGGAATCAGAGTCGAAAGTCGTAGAGCTGGCCATGGAAATGAACTGTGGCATAGAAAAACAGAACAGGACAGGACACAAACGGAGGCAGGACACAGAACACAGGACATAGGTCAGGTCAAGTGACCATGCAGCAGTATCCAATCATTTGTACGTGTGGCTAATGATGTTGCAGTCAGTTTCACATTCAGATTCAGATACAAGGCATATGTAGATTTAAATGCAGATACATCTTCAGTTGCAAGAGCAGAAACAGGTTCAGTCTTTGATTTGGCGACGTGTCAGCGACCAATGCAACCATTTGATTGGAAATAGGGAGCAGGGTAATACACACACACACACACACACAGAAAGACCATTTAAGTGAAGCGATCATGTGGGCGTGGCACCCAAATGGTTAAATGCTTCAATGCATATTGACAACAGAAAAAAACAGCAACACGCATACGCACTGTAAGCCAGCCGCAAATGAGAAACTACGAGCAGCAGGACATTTTTGCCAGGAGAAGTCAGACTTTGTGTTGTTTGCCAACAACAAAGAGTGCAGCAACAAAAAAAAAGTGGTAAAAGGCAAAGGGATAAAAAAATAGATGTGATATTAAGAAACACAACAACAGCAGCTGCCCAGGCCTGGGGATTTTATGTAAACCACACACACACACAGACACATACACATATATACATATAAAAGGGGGGCCAAAAAAATAAAAGCAGAACAAAACTTTTTGCTTTAGTAAAGAGCAACAGACGTGGCCGAGGCTACAATGGCATAAAAGAAACATAACTAATTTGCATAAAATGTTGAAACACCGAAGCAAACTAGAGAGAAAGGGAGAGAAAGATAGTGAAAGAATACTCCGAGAATCTGCTAGGAATATTGTAGCTACGAGGATAGGTAACAGACCTGGTCGAAAAACTTCTGTCCAAACGGAAATCGAGTAAAAGTCGTAAGTGAAGAGTTTCGCTAAGAGTAAGGGATATACATATATATTCATAGTCCGGCTTTCAGGTAAATTTGTTGCCAACTTTGGCACAAAAATTTCCAAAAAATACTCAACTAAGTGACAGTTTTAGTCCTCTTCCTTGACTCTACTCCTCTCTTCCTTCTTTTTGTACCCAGTCAAACTGACTTGTATATGCAACAAACAAAGTATATATATTTTTGCATCACAATCTGAAAGTTATGTGTGTGTGCCTAGGTGTATACATATATGTGTGTGTGTGTTTGTGTGTTTGGGTAAAAGTAAAGTCCCCTCATATTAGCGGTTTGTATCTTTTGCAACATGACCATGTTGAGACAAAGTTGTAGGCCAAAATGTCAGCGAACAATGTGCAAAGACTATTAAGAGTGTGTGTGAGAAAGTGTGTGTGTCTGCTTTTTTCTGTGTGTGTGTGTGCGTGTGTGTGTGTGTGTGTGGGATGCGTCTACCCAATAAAACCCGAAGCAACGTGATTACCCGAGCAATCCCTGCTGGCAAGGTTGCCAACTCATGCGAAATGCGCAATACTTTACTTGACAGGGTGCTAAAATAGCTCAAAACAGCCTTACAATAGGAGTAAGTTACATTTTCTGAATTTGCAAGGCTAAATGCCAGGGCTTTTAAAACGTTCGCTGCTCTGCTATGTATTTTGGTTACGCCCTCGCCTTCGCAAAGAGAGACAAAAACTCTGTTAACTACCACGAAAGAGCGGGCAAAGCATAATTAGCGCGATTTTTACCGTTTTTTTTTCTGTCTCTTTTGCTGTTTTCTTGGCGATCGTCCTATACTTGTAATTTTTCAATCTCAAAAAAGAAGAAGCTGCCGTCGAGTACACACGCGTTTTCAAAGTGATTGTGAAATGTGAAAAAACTTGGAAATTAATTATTTGTATATCACGTAAGTATTAAAATATATTGTATTCCTTTTGCATTTATACTTTTTATTGTATAATTAGTTATAAAATAAATTCTAACATTTCTTTTTATTTGTTATTTATTTATTTAGGAGCCGTCAAATATCAGATTTATGTATATTAATACATAAAAATGAGTGGTTCGACTTTATATTAATATGTAAGTACGAGTCGACATTATTTTATATAATACAGTGTTTAATTCGTAAAGTTTTTTTTATTCTTTTCATTTCTTAAAGTGTGGATGCACTCGCAAAACCAAGACACGCAATTGGAATAAAGAAAACCAAACCAAGACAAGACAACACACTGGGGAAGACGAAAACGTTTGAATATGTTCTATTCATAGTTATTATTATTATTATTTTCATTATGTAATTATTTATACCTCGATTGTTTAAATAAATATATGCATTTTCAATAATTCTTGTGTTTTAATGTACATTCTCGCAGCGAACGCCGCATTCCTGCCTTTTTACTGCCTACTACCTTGCATTGTAATGCATTCAAAATACCTTCCAAAGCAATGCCTTCTGGATGCATTATTTTCGAAGCGAACGCCACAGGCCTGCTTTACTGCCTTCCAAAAGAAGGCCTGCAGCAACGTTGTTTTTGGAAATGGGCGTTGGAAAGGGAAATGGGCGTTAACAGAGCCATAACAGAAGCCCTGACAAACTACCTTGCAAAAACACCCTTCTTTCAGCGTTTCACCCCTGTATAAAAGCGAATGGAAGACTTCAGATTTATCAACTGCTGACACATTACTTGCGGTGTTGTTTAAAGTAGCTTTTAGTAGGTGTAAAGTCTTACTGGGTAGTCTCTCTATGCACAAGAAAAGAATCTTAGTTTGGTATGCACTTTGAAGTACGACTTTCACTTAAATTCAAGTAAAAGGGTTGCCACCCCATACCAAAATTGTCTAAGATATGCGACAAACCACAAATTACTATTTATTTTTTCTTTTTCAATAAATTCCTTTATGTCTACGTGCAAATTCAATTTGCAAATAATTCAATAGAATTTACATTCTAAATTCCTTAAGCTGAACGATTGTTAGGACAATTATTTAATAAATAAATACCATTAATAAATATATTTAAATTATTCATATAATTTTTCAATACTTAAATGTAAATGTTTTTAAAAAATTGGAAATAACAAAGACAAAACAAAGCTTTTTGTTATTTATTTTCTATTATTGAATACATATATAGTTGATTCTTTTTAACTTGTTGTATTAACCATACGCAAAATATATAAAAATATTTAAAAGACAAGAAAAATCAAATATGTGATTGTTATTTTATCTAACAACTCTTTTATAATTTATAATAATTCCAGTTTATCTTAAGAGCACAATAAGTAAATATAATATATCATAATATTGACATAATGAAAAGGATTTTTTTATTAAAATGGAATTCATTTGGATTACTTACAGTTTGGTGAATCAGTCGATGCCGGATGCGTCCAAGATACGGATGATGGTCACAAAAGCTTTGCGCGTTTGGGAAAACAATTCCAAGTTGACATTTCGTGAAGTGTACAGCGATCAGGCGGATATACAGATACTCTTTGCACGGTGCGTATATAAAAATGGGTGTGTGCGGGGGGAGGGTAAGCCATAAAAAAGAAAATCGTTATGTAGTGTCATAAACCTTGTGCACCATGGGCAAACACATAAAATTGCACTTAAAACCAGGCAACGATAAATAAGCCAAGTATTAAACCATGAAACCAATGATGATGACGACAACTGAGGTGTGTGTGTGCGAGTGTGTGTGTGTGGGTATGTGTGGTCGTGTGTATGCCATAACCAATTTCAAATCAAAGAGTTTATGCTGCAGCTGTTTTTTTTCTTTTATATAGATAAGTATATAGAACAGCTCGTTATTTGAATGCCATTGAATTTAGCTAATCAACGCTTGATGTTCACTCTATAAATATAATAATAAGGTTTTCATGCTCTTCTTCTTTAGACGCAATCACGGCGATGGCTATAATTTTGATGGACCTGGTCAGGTGCTGGCACACGCCTTCTATCCCGCTGTGGGGCGTGGCGGTGACGCCCACTTTGATGAGGAGGAAACCTGGCTATTTGATGGCAGCAGCGATGATAGTCGTGGTAAGTGAGTGCATGTGTGCATGTGTGTGGTTAGCTCATGATTTAGTTAGTAAATGAATGCATAATTTAATTACATTTGATATTAATAATAGTAATAGATAATAATAATCATGGGCAGCTGCTGTTGCTGCGGTCACGTCGCGGCTAAAAAGCCTGCGGGCAAATTGCAGGCGCCAAAACCGCAGCCAACACTCACTAGCCAAGGCAAAATCAATAAACGTTGCATACGCAACGGCGCAATGGAGCTGCTGCACTTCAGCGAGGGGGGGGGGAACCCCCAAAAGCCCAAAACTCAAAACCCAATACCCGAAAACCAAAAACAACAAATGAGCAACTGGCGCCGACTGACTGCCTGTTTGCCTCACCGTCCTGTCCTGATCGTCCTGACTGTCCTGACTGCCTGCATGCGTTTTGTAATTTAGCGCTATAAATCGTGGCCCCTAGCAACAGCAAAAGCAACAGCAACTGACAACTCCACAATCCCACAGAACTCCCATATCCTATTTCCTATATCCCAACCTCAATGACATACCCTGAGAACCAAAGCTCCAATCTGCCATCTCCAACCTCAACCCAATGTCGACATTTTTAATGGTTTTTAATGCCAATAAAAAATTGTCAGCATGACGCGTGACGTTGGCAAACGCAGCAATGAGCATTTTTTATACCCTGTAGCCATAAAGCGGCTATAAGCGGGTTTATTACATATGTGCAAAACGCAAATTTTATCGCTTTATCAACTTCAATTGTCTCTTAAGAGCTAGAGGTACCGATTTCTCAACAATAAATTTTTTCATTTTATTTTCTCTAGTTTGAAAGAAAATTTAAAGAAATAAAACTTTGATATTAAACACAGCATCTCAGATTTTAATATCTTCAAATCAACTCAGCCAATTGTAATTATTTTTCTTAGTATCTGCAAGAGCTAGAGCTACTAGCAACTGCAGACTCTTTGCTCAACTCCAAAATAAGTCTATTAATTTTTTTATTATTATAATGATATTTTCAATATTTTCTAAAAACATCCTTAAAATTACTGAATAAATACAAAGTCAGAAGAATAGCTCATTCAGCTTACACCACATGTGTATTAGTCCAGGGTAACTGCGAGTCAAACAGTCTTATCTAAAATCTATCTTACTCATGTTTTTTGCTGCAAAATGTTGCAACGACGCCATTTTTATGCCACTTACAAAGTCGTCAAGGCGACGACAACGGCGATGTCGTTGCCTTTGTGTCAGTCGCTGTTGCCATTAACCAGTCGCATTTTACTGTCATTTTTGCAGGCACCAACTTTCTGAATGTGGCCCTACATGAACTAGGTCATTCGTTGGGCTTGGGCCACTCGACGGACTCGAATGCGGTCATGTTTCCCTGGTATCAGAACAATGAGGTGGATGGAAAGCTGCCCGATGATGATCGTAATGCCATACAGGAGCTTTATGGTGCCAAGGAGAAGGTTTGGGGACCATATCGACCGCAAACCACAACGAGTACCTCAACAACGACAACAACAAGGCGACCGCTTACTTACTATCCTAATCGTCATCCCAATTACTATCCCAACTATAATCCGAATAGAGATCGCACGAGCGACCGAGAACGACAAGACAGAGTGCGACAAGAGCGAGAGCGACAAGAACGAGAGCGCCATGAGCGAGAGCGAGCACGTGAGCGAGAACGTATAAACCGAGAGCGTGAGCAACGAGAACGTGAACAACGCGAGCGTGATAGAGTACAGCGGGAAAGAGAACGTGGGCGAGAGCGGGAACGCATGACAACAACAACAACGAGAGCAACAAAACCAACGAGAAGAACACAAGTCACAGCACATACGTACAGACCATACAACTATCCCTCTGTTCAGACCAGCAGACCATATAAACCCCAAAAGCCACGCAAAATCAAACCCGACAGCTGTATGACCAGCTACGATGCCATCTCAATGATACGCAGTGAATTATGGATCTTCAGGGGACAGGTAAGCAACGAGTAGTTGTAACGAGTAGTAAATTAACGTATTCTTTCTTTAAATGTACAGTACCTTTGGCGTATTGGTGCAAACGGTTTATATAAGGGTTATCCGACTGAAACTCGACGCCACTGGGACGCACTGCCCGAGGATTTCAACAAGGTGGACGCCGTCTTTGAGAATCAACAGCGACAGATTGTCTTCTTTATAGGTAAGTGACGAGTAGCGAGTAACGAGTTAACATTCGGCATTAAACAGAAAACTTTTTATCCAAAGGTCGTCAATATTACGTATTCGATTCGGTGTCTTTGGCGCCTGGTTATCCGCAACCATTGACCACCTTGGGATTACCACCGACACTGACCCACGTTGATGCGGCATTTGTTTGGGGCCACAACAATCGAACGTATTTGACGAGTGGCACCCTCTACTGGCGCATTGACGAGAACACGGGCAAAGTGGAGCTGGATTATCCGCGAGATATGTCCATTTGGGCAGGTGTCGGCTATAACATCGATGCCGCATTCCAATATACGAACGGCAAGACCTATTTCTTCAAGAACCTGGGCTACTGGGAGTTCAACGATGATCGCATGAAGGTGGCACATGCTCGACCCAAGATATCGTCCCGCAAGTGGATGCAATGTGCGCGCAGTGTCAACGATGTGGATGAGGAACAACGCTGGACATCGCCTTTGGTATCTGGCACCAATGAAACAACAGAAACCAACTCCGCTGACTGCCTAAGGCGGAGAAATAGTCTGATTGGGGTTGTGGTACTGCTGCTCACATTGTTGGCCTGGCATTGATCTATAAGAATTTAAATATAGCTTTAAGCTTAGGTATAGCCATGATTCAAGAGAATACTTATAGTCCGGAAAGTGAATGATAGATTTACACAGATAACGAATACTGTCAGACAGTTGTGTTCCCGAAGACAACACACAAAGCGGCCTTACAAACTGATTTTCCCAATTATCAAATTATTATTTTTTTTATAAGAAAACTTGCCAATTGTGCACACAGACACTATCTATTGGTCCAAATAGCAGGATTGTTTAATCGCATGTACTAATTTTATATAAACTTTATAAATATATACAATACTTATACAATATATACTATTAGCTATTTAGACTTAAGATTTTATAATATATAAATAGAAAGATCTACGTAAATAATTACGCACTGAATCAATTGAGAACTTCTCAGCCACAACTGCCTTATAATTAAGTACAGTATTGCTTCATACGGACGAACAGATTGGCCCGAGTCTTAGTAGCTATGAGCTGCCCGCATTTTATGATTGATTTGATTATAAACATTTCTAATTATTTATATTTAAATGTGATATTATCATAAATTTTATGTGTGCGATTGAATTTGAATAAAACACAAGAACTCAACCACAAATCCAATCGACAATTTCAAATAAAACAATTATTATAAATATTTTTTGTTAGCCTTAGTTTTATACATATATCTCTGTATATTTATAATTAAACATGAAAATATAAGTTGAGAATATTGTTTTATAAAATAAATACGAAATAATAAAACATATTTGCGACATAAACTGGAATTGAATTGAATTTTTACGCTTAATTTAATAAAATTGACATCAGAAGTTCCCTTTTTTGACACCAGATGGCAAATAACGATAGCTTAATAAATAATGGATTTAGGATAGAAATAGGAAAATTTCTTATATTGATTCAACATCAGATTAGAGTTGATACATTTATTTTCAAAAATCTTTTGTAGAAAGTTGTTGAATAGACATAAGCTTTAGCTAACAAAAAGTATAACTCTGTGCTGAATTATACAATAAACGATGAGAAGCACTTTTTTCAAATGCAGATAATATCGTGCTGTGTTTATTTATTGGAGTAAATTCATATGACGAGGTTTACGAGCTTTTTGGGCTATAAAATAATTAATATGGTTCTTTTTCAGAATGACGTGTCAAAAACGGCGATCAAACCAATTATATTTGCTATATTTGTGTCTGTATATCACATAAAATGTGGCGATAAGAAATGATAATGTGCTAGTCTATGTAAAAACCGAAAAACCGAGTGAAATACTAAAACAAAAAAAAAAAAACAAAACAGATGTATCATGTTTAACGATAATGCTCTTATCTAGCTATAGACAGGTAAATGGAAACGCTTTAGATATCTGTTTATAGCTGATAACTGGGCCTAGAGACAATATTGAGCGTAGAGTGGGTTCAGAGAAAAAAGCAGATGTTTCTAATACGATAAACTCATATTTATAGTAAGTGAGTCTTAATATTTTAAATTAGAAAGTGTCTCAGTGAATTGATAACGCTGTAATAGGTACTTAAATATTCTAAATATTTTGTTATCTTCCGTAGAACCCAACCAGTTCAATTCTCCCGCTCAGTTGCTGCTCTCGGATAGACTCTTCAATGGAAACAACTGTCATTAGTCCATGCGTCATTCCCCGTGACGACACCAAAAAGAGTGCACCTCCCAGTCCGAATATGAATCCGATTCTGAGTGCGAACGAGTGTCTGAACGAGTATCCAGCACAGATACAAAAAAAAAAAAAAAAAGGTAACGACAATTACGGATCGTTGACAGTCGCGAATAGACCACAGTCGAGTTCAGTAGTTAGTGGTTTGACATTTAAATACGAATACGGAGCACGACGTGAATAATACGAATACCCATATATATACATACATATATACACCTACATACTTGCCTCTATAAATAACCACTTATATTAAATTAAAGACAATTGTGAGTAGAGGTCGAAAATTGAACTGAGCATTGTGCTATATACTCAAGACAAGTCAAGGCCCAACGCCATATGGTTGATAGGGGTTTACCTATCTTAACCGTAACGAGACCTAGAACTATAGAACTGTAAACGTTATCTGAACGTGTTTGGTATTTACCCAAGGGTTTACACAAATCTATGACAAATGATTTGGTAAATTGAAGTATCGGTAGCCTTAGTCCCATATCTAATCGGGAGTTAAGGCCATGACAAGTGCAAATGGGCCCGGAAGTTGACAAATTTTAATAAATCAAAGTTCTATGTATAATCATATCTGTTATAGATAACTGATAATAAGCTGAACCATGTCGTCTCATCAATCCATCGATGATAATGCCATACGTCCATTGAGCGCTGAGTTGGCGCTAAAGGCGCATCAGGAACTGGGTGAGATTCCCGATCGTGTGTCCACTGATATTCAGGCGCTTCGTACTTGGATCTCAAAGCAGCCGCATCTGAAAGCAAGACAGGATGCACAATTTCTGGTCGCCTTTCTGCGCGGCTGCAAGTACAGTCTGGAGAAGACCAAACTGAAGCTGGACAACTTCTATGCGATGCGGGGTGCAGTACCGGAATTATACAAGAATCGTTTTGTGGGCGAGAAACAGTTGAGCATACTCAAAACGGCGTAAGTAGTAAAAGATTAAAAATTATTTACTAATTCAAATGGATTTATTTAAATCTTTGTTCGTGGACAGTTGCCTGTTGCGATTGTCCCAGCCTCTGCAGGTGGACGGACCACGTATACACATCTCACGCTATGCTCAGTACGATTCCAACAAGTATTCCATTGCGGAGGTGATGCAAGTGAACACCATGTTGGGTGAAATTCAAATACGTGAAGATGATAATGCCATGGTATCTGGATTCGTGGAGATTATTGATATGAAAGGCGTCACGGCCGGTCACATGTTCCAGTTCGATGTGGTGCTGATCAAGAAACTTGCTGTGCTGGGCGACAAAGCTCTGCCCTACAGACCCAAGGGATTCCACTTCATCAACGCACCATCCACCGCCGAAACGGCCATGTCCATAGCCAAGAGTCTAATGAGCGACAAGATACGCAAACGGGTGAGCACAGATTTATCCTACAGTATGTATTCCTTAAATATAACGTATTCATTTATCCTTTTCAGTTCCACATACACTCCAAACTGGACACCCTGTATCAATATGTGCCCAAGGAATGCTTGCCCGTTGAATATGGTGGCACCAATGGCACCATACAGAATGTTGTGGATACTTGGACTCAGAAAATGATTGATTATACAGACTTCTTTGAGCAGGATGCACAATACGGCACAAATGAGAAACTGCGTCGAGGTGAACCCATTAACTCCGAAACTCTCTTTGGAATTCAAGGATCATTTCGAAAACTGGACATTGATTAGTTTTTTTTTTTATCTAATTTTAGTACAAATTTTTATAATAATCCAAGTAATGAACAAAAAACATTTAAAGCACAAAACTAAATAGATTGTAAAATAGAGAACACAACAAAATTAAGCTAAACTGTTTAAAGATTCAAACAAAAATGCAGTTTTGACTAAGGCTAAGTTCAGGACAGGAACTTAGAGCTTGGCTTCAGCAGACTTCTTTGACTTTTTGTTAATGAATTCATGTGCCTGATCATGATAAGGATGGGCGGCTTCACGCACACGATCCAACCACTGGGCCACCTTGGGAAACTTCTTCTCATCCACAGTGTACTGACACAGTTCTGGAAATTGTAGGAAATAGTACAAATATTAATGGAAAAATTAATTATAGCTACTTACTTAGCTGTTCAATATCGGAGGAGCCAAGCAAGTCAGCTACTGTAAGATTCTGTCCAATCAAAAAGTTATCTTTGTCCAACCACAAGCGCTCCAGAAGACCCAAACTGCCTTCGACATTTTTGACTAGCTTTTCGACATGTTCCTGTTTTGGCTTGGGTTTAATGCCATTGACCGGAAAAAGCCAAACGTCCCGGAAGTAAGTGAGTGTGACCATACGCAGGTTAAAGTGCTGCCACTCCAGGAACTCATCCACACGTGCGCGATCCTCTAGAGACTTTGGGTACAGTTGCTCCGTCAGTTGATTTTTAGCTGCCAGATAACTAAAATAGAATAATATCTTTAAAAGCAGTCTTACTACAGTTATATAACATTTTAAATGAAATAAACTTATTAATTATCAATTTAAATAAAACAAATATTTTTTTTTAATTCAACTGAAATTTTAAGAGGTTACCGTAACATTGCCCCGCTCTCAGATAAATGGAAGTTGCCATCCACCAAGGCGGGCACCTTCTGGAACCTATTGATGCTCTTGTATTCATCGGTCAGTTGTTCGCCTGTCCAAAAAGAATGGCTTTTTAAATTGCCGCTAACACAAATTGCAGTTGCATTTAAACTCACGTTTGCGCAGCGCCACAGGGCAATCATCGAATGGTGTTTTGGCCAATTTCAACGCAACCCACAATGCACGCGATGGCGGCGATAATAGATCGTAGTAATACTTAAGTGATTGAGCCATGTTGATAAATAGAATAACACAATTTGTAGAGCCCCGATGAAAACAGCTGGGGTGCAAAGTTCAAATTGCACTGTTTTACAACACTGTTACGATGCAAGCACTTGAGCTTTGCGCTTATAGAGTTATCTCACTCGCACTTTTAAGGTGCCGTTTAGCAAATTGCGCGCGCTGATTTTGCAATTTAAATTGACAAGAAAAAATAATTGTTTGATAGAATATTGTATATTCAGGCTCAGCAAGAATTTGAAATGTCAAAATGAAATTTTCACAATGATGAAGTGGATAACGTTGCCAGTTTTATCAGCAACCTTGCTGAGCTAAAAAAAAGATAAATATCATAAACTTGTATCTGAATCCCAGATAATAGCAAAACCCAACAGTTATCAGTTTGTTATTAGCTACACATAATAAACAAATAAATTACACTAGAAATCAACGAAGTTCATTTGTTTGGTGATTAGTTTTGTTTATCTAATTTTAATAAAAATCAAAATGTACCTTTGACGAGGATAGAAGCTTAGAGCTTGGCTGAAATAGCCTGTTGGGACTTTTTGTTAACGAAAGCATAAGCCTGATCATGATAGGGCTGAGTAGCTTGACGCACACGATCCAACCATTTGGCCACCTTGGGAAACTTCTTCTCATTCACAGTGTACTGGCAAAGCTCTGAAAATTTTAGGAAATAAAATAATTATTAATGGGAAAATTAATTGTAGCCACTTACTTAGCTGTTCAATATCGGAGGAGCCAATCAAATCAGCTACTGTAAGACTCTGACCGATTAAGAAGTCATTGTCCAACCATAAGTTCTCCAGTAATTCCATACTTCCCTCCACATTTTTGATTAACTTTTCGCTTTCTTCTGCATTTGGCTTGGGCTTAATTCCGTTGATCGGATAGAGCCATTCTTCCAGGAAGTACGCGCCTGTAGGCAGTCGCAAGTTAAAGTATTGCCAACCCAAGAACTCATCCACACGAGCGCGTTCCTCTACAGACTTGGGATATAGCTGCTCAGTCAGTTTATTTGTATCCGCCAGATAGCTGCAAGTGTATAAGTTATTCGTATTGAATTTTAAATGGATACTCTATACTTAACATACCGCACAATTGCTGCGCTCTCGGACAAGTGGAATTTGCCATCTACCAGGGCTGGCAACTTCTGGAACCGGTTGATGCTCTTGTATTCATTGGTCAGCTGTTCAACTAAAATCGTATAGAGTTTGGATATTTTGGCATCAAATACCAATTGCAGTTAAACTCACATTTACGCAGTGCTACAGGGCAATCTTCAAATGGCGTTTTGGCCAACTTCAATGCAATCCACAAAGCACGCGATGGTGGCGATAAAAGATCATAGTAATACTTAATTGACTGGGCCATGTTAAAGAATTGAACAGCACAACTCGCAGAGCTCCATTTGAAACAGCTGGAGTACAAAGTTCAAATTGTTTCCTATGCTCACTTGAGTCCACTGAAGCTAATCGCTTATATAGTGTTCTCACTCGCACTTACAACAGGCCGTATCGCAAGTTGCGCGCGCTAATTCAAAATGACAACAGAAATGAATTGCTTGCAAGAATATTTCCGACACAGCAAGAACTTTAAATGTCAATTTGGTGTTTTCTTAATGATTAAGTGAATAATGTTACCAGTTTTATCAATAACCTTGCTATGCTAAAAAATAAAAATAACATAACATAAGCTTGTATCTAAAGCACAGATAATATCGAAACATAAACCCAACGCTTCGATACTTCATGGACGCTTATCAGTTACAAATGATAAGCTCATAAATTACATTAGAAATCAAAGAAAAATGCCAGTTGTTTGGTTTCAGATGTGTTTTTTTTTTGTTTTGACATTTAAACAAATTCGTTTTAATTTATTAACGTACTCAACATGGGTCGCGCTACAATACTCATTCAATTATATCTGTTGTATGTATATACTAAATATATATATATATATATATATATCATATATGTATATCTGTATGTATATATGTGTAAACTAGTATCAAAAATTAGTAGAAACGACACTTAACTAATGCAAAAATCATCGAAAAATTATATATATGCATTCTGTATGTTTGTATGTATGTATGCATGTATGTTTGTGCGTACGCGCATGTTTAAAATAAAAGCCAACAACTTAGCATAGTTTAAGTATAAGTAGAAGACGTTCATAGTGAGCGAAAATGTGGCGAGAATAATTTTGGGGCGACTATCCAAAACGTCCATCGATAGACATGGGGACATGTACTACATATTTTTGATAAGAACGACAATAAATTATAATCGACATTCATGAGGTTTTTTCTTGCCATTTGATGGCGCTTTTTGTAGTTTTTTGTTGTATTTTTGTTTTTTTGTTTTTGTTTTTTTTTGGTTTTTTGTTAATTTTTAATTTCATTTTTTAGTGTGCACTCTTTACTTTTTTGTTTTTGCTGTAACATTGTTCAATTTGCTTTTAGTTTCGATGTTGCTTTCTATGAATTGTTATAAAATATCAGGTTCTGCTATGACCAAAGTTCGCTATAGCGTTTTGTAGTACATATATGTATAGGGTATATATATATAGGGGTATACATATATGCATAGAGAGAGAGTGAGGTGTATATAGTATGTGCATGTGAATATACAATTAACTGAACTGTCCAAGCCACAGTCTCAATCGAAGTTCATCTTGCGAAAGGATCCCTCTTCTCCAGTGACACCAGTGACAAGCGACGTACTCCTTTGATCCTTCTCACTGGCCTCACGCAGCTTCTCATCGACTCCATAACGCTCATCCTCGCTGAAGTAGCTCGCAAAGCTGTTCAGTTGCGTCTCGTAGCGGGATATGGCATCGTTGAGGGATCCATTGTTGCCGCCCAGTTCCACCGGCAGATACTCCTTGCCAATGGTCTTTGCCAGTGACTCGACATTGGGGTGTATGTGCAGCTAAAAGTGATACATTCAAATACATACATATTCAATGATAATAGTGTGTATAGTATTACTCACCAGTTCCTTCTGCTTCATCACATTGCGGATTACAGTGAGCACAAATTGCGTTTCACGCGAGGCATTCACAATGTGTGTGGCCACTAAATTCGTGGGTATGCCGTGCTCCAGGAAGGCATTCATGCGCCGGAACATGCTTGCATCGAATTGCAGCAGTAGTGAATATGGTATTTTAGTGAAATCCATAATCTCAACAACGCCGGAAATGTTCCAATTATCGTCTGTATTGATCTCAATTTCGGAGCGGAAGGCATGGAAGCGAAAAATGTCGGTCACACTGTGCTTGGAAGTCTCAATGTGTCCCATGCGTGTGTAATGAATCCGCGGACCTGCAGGTCCAATTGGATTTGGCAACGTAGCAAATATGCTAAAAATATAATAACAAAATTAATCAATTGCAACATTTTATTTATGAGTGATAAGCACTTACCCGGATCTGGCCAGTTCGAGCAGCTTGTCATCGACGAGACGACTTTTGAGGAGTCCACGTTCCTTGGACTTGTAGTTGTAGAAGAAGACAATGCGCTTTTTGGCCATTTCCAAGTCCCACAGACAGACCCGCAGAAATGCGACCAAGAATTGATCATCGGTCCGTGCCTCCAGGTAGCTTTGTTCATTGATCCATGTGCGAAATGCCACAATAAGTGCATCTCTATTTGCCGCAACCTCGTTGAGCTCCGTCCGTGCCACTTCCGCCAGCTCCGGCACAAGCTCTCGTATTTTGGCCATAGTCTAGGATAACTGCAAATTTTAATATCGAAACTTAAAAGTCTGTGTGCGTGTGTGTGTGGGTGTGTGTTATTTGTTGTCCAAAAGAAGATTTTTCAGAGACTTGTGTTCTCTATCTAGGCTGATACACGACTAATAGCAAAGTCAGCGCCTGCTTCGAGGTTCGAGGTTCGAGGGACCCACACAAGTGTACATTTAACCAGAGCAATAGGAGCTATGACTCGACTGCTGTTGTTGCCAGTGCACAGTGGAGCAACACCAATTTGCATGCTGTCAAATTAATCGTTGCTGATGCAATACTCTAACTGAACTTTGCAGAAGATTAGAAATTCTGTTACAGAACAAAAAGATTATAAATCGATAAGAAATCAGGTGATGTAAACAGCTAATATCCTCTATTTCTCTCAATAAAATGTATTTTTCTTTAAAGAACATTTGAATATGGCATTTTAACAGTTACTACGCTAAAACTGTTATTAATTTGGCCCAAACTGTTTCGGTCATTAATTCTTTAAAGTAAATTCAGTTTAGAATTAAACATTTTTTGAAATTATTAAAATTTTCAAAAGTGTAAAGGACCTTGAATATACAAATAAACCGAAATTGCTTTAATTGTATACGAAAATAAAGAAATTTATAATTAATCATCTGAACTTTAATTTAATTATAATAATACATTTGAAAAATGTTTAGTTAGCTGAATTCAAATTAATTTTTATGCAGCCTTTTAATTTTTAATTTAATTATATAATCATGCACTTTTGGGACACTGTGCAGCTCCAGTTTTGCGATAAGATAACACTTAAGGTACATATAACGGTTACGCGGTTCGATTAACAGACGATATCAACAAAAGTGAACTGTTTTATTTTATTTTTGCGCCCCTTTTACAGCTGCATTGCGTCGTCTCCATTCTCCATTTCCCTATCCCCAATCCCAACCCCGACCTTTACCATATCCTAGGCTTATCATTCTTGGAACAGCTGCAGTTTATGTTCCCATTAACGACTAATAAGCATGATTCTTGAACTTGAGTCAATCTAATCAACGGGTTGACACTCTCGTCGTCAGTTGGGAACTGAGGTGAGAGCAACCGGAGTACATTGGCACCCGGATTCTGGTAAAATGGCTCTATTATCTGGCAAATGATTGGCCATAAAGGCAATAGATTAGAGCCAACTGATTATTAGGCGGCAGCAGCGGACCAATTTAGTAGTCGGACAGTTGCCACGACGCTCAGTTCAGATACAGGTGGACAGTGGACAGGTAGTTGATGCAGATAATGGCCGAGATACGTCCACTTAGCGCTGAATTGCGCCACATTGCCGAAACGGAGCTGAACGAGGTGGAGGAACGAATTCCGGCGGATTTGCAAGCTCTACGAGATTGGCTGGCAAAGCAACCGCATCTCAAGAGTCGCCAGGATGATCAGTTCCTCATTGCCTTTCTGCGTGGCTGCAAATTCAGCCTGGAGAAGGCCAAGTCCAAGCTGGATCATTTCTACACCATCAAGACAATGATGCCGGAGTTGTTCGCTAATCGACAAATGGATGAACGTAGCATTGCCTTGTGTCGCACGGGGTAAGTTCCGAAAAACATGGACAATCTCGAGATTGACACTCTTCAATTTATTCACAGCACATATGTAAGTTTACCCAAACCTTTTGGACCTGGCGGACCACGCATACAGCTGACCGATTACTCCAAATTCGATTCGAAAGTCTTCAAGATGCTCGATCTGTTTAAGTATCAAGCACTATTGTTGGAGAGACAGGTGCGTGAGGATGACAATAGCATCATCAGTGGCTATATTGAGATTCTGGATTTGTCCTGCTTGAGTCTTAGTCTTTTGGCTCAATTTGATCTCTCGCTCATCAAGAAATTGGGCGTGTTTGCCGAAAAGGCGCAACCGACGCGTATTAAGGGTATCCACTTCATCAACTGTCCCAAGGAGGCAGCCACTGTGCTTAACTTGGCCAAGAGTCTAATGCCCGCCAAGCTGCAAAATCGAGTAAGTATAAAGTTCTTGTATTCATTACAGTATGTCTTTATTGTGTTTCTTTTTTTGAGATATGCAACTATTTGTCCAAAATTGCATTACAACTTGTGATAATCGATTTATTAGTCGATAATCCTGCCTACCGTTAGGGTATTTAGTCACTTAGCAATCGCTTATCAAATAATTTTGAGTTGATAAGGTCTAAAGGCACTTGAAAAGATTTCAAGCTCAAAATAATGTCAATAAAGTTTCACTCAATTTCAGGGAAATAACCCATAGGGGTATTCATAGAATTTGCTCAAGTTTACGACGACAATTTAATTTCTTTAGAATTATTTTTAAATTATGTACTTATCAACAACTTTTGAATTATTTTTTTAGTTCTATGTGTACAAGAATCTGGAGAAACTTTATGAGGTTATACCACGCGAATATCTGCCCGAGGAATACGGTGGCAGTAATGGACGTATAGCTGATATTATAGTCAAGATGGAAAAAGAATTGATCGGCTATAATGACTACTTGAAGGAGGACAGCCAGTACGGAGTTAACGAACAACTGCGTCCCGGCAAGCGAATGAATCCCGACACTCTCTTCGGCATTGAGGGATCCTTTCGCAAATTGGACATCGACTAAATTGGAACTAAACTGCAATTGAGTGGAAAAACCAGCGATTGACCAGTGTATAAAAATAAACAAATTAAAGAACTAACAGAACTCGAAGGAATGCATTTTTAATAGATAGACATTTTAAAGAAAATAAATAAGATAATCTTATCACCATAAATAAAATTCTGGATAATTCGATATTCAGAAAAAACGAATGTAAATGAATCGCAAAAAGAGGCGGCAAACATTTTAGTCTGTTCAATATTATAGGTAAACAACGTCAAAAGCGTCAAATTCATAAGCTTTTAGTGTGCACTATCAGTGACAAGTGTTAATAGCCTTATCTATCAGTTAAGTGAATTACACAGGATCAATAAGTGGTCATGTTAATTTGCATGTTATTCAGAAGCAGCTGCCATTCAGTTGGCCCACAAACTGCAAACAGTTAGCATCTAAAATGGCTGACAATACGACAAATTACAGCAGCATTCAGGTGCGTATTACCACAGACTTTGGAACTACTATTTAATTTGAATTCTTGCAGTTTGACTTTAGCCAATGGGATTTTCCCGCAGAGCGCATTTGGTTGCACAAATCGATAGTGAATATATCCTGGAAGATCTGTACATTTGTGCCATTGATCGCATTCGGTTTATACGGTAACTTTATACTGATCTATCTGATAGTTACAACACGATCACTGCGATCACCCACCAATATGATCATTGCTAACATGGCTTTAGCTGACTTCTTTACGCTCCTCATCTGTCCAACAATGTTCATGATCAATGACTTTTATCAGAACTATCAGCTGGGTTGTGTCGGTTGCAAGCTGGAAGGTTTCCTTGTGGTAGTATTTTTGATCACAGCCGTATTGAATCTCTCAGCGGTTAGTTATGATCGTCTCACAGCCATTGTGCTGCCACAGGAGTCGCGTCTGACGTTGCGAGGGGCACAAATAGTGATCGGTTGCACTTGGCTGGCAGGTGTAATTCTGGCACTACCCTTGGCCATCTATCGGGTCTACAAGGTGCGCATTTGGCGTAATTTCACAGAGCGTTACTGCAAGGAGAATACAAATGTATTGCCCAAATATTGGTATGTACTAATCACAATATTGGTATGGCTGCCACTTGGCATTATGCTCATCTGCTACACGGCCATCTTCATCAAGGTGAGTTTAAATTCTCCTCAAATCGGTTATTTTATAATCCTTATTTTCCAATCTCAGTTGGGTCGATATGAGAAACGCGTTTTAAGTCGCGAGCATCCGTTGAGTGTCAGCTATAAACGCAGTGTGGCCAAAACACTATTCATTGTGGTTATTGTTTTTGTGGTGCTGCGTTTGCCGTTCACCATTCTGGTGGTGCTCCGTGCCAAGTACTACACCACTGACACCACAGTTGACAGTGGCATGAAACTCTTTTGGTACATCTCGCAGTATCTCATGTTTGTCAATGCCGCCGTCAATCCCATCATCTATGGCTATAACAACGAGAATTTCCGACGTGCCTATCACCAAATATCGTGGATTAAACAAAGCAAATCCCAGCGAATCCATCGTTGTTTCTATTGTGATTTCATAAAACGCAAAAACACCAAAAACGATGAAAGAAATCCAGTGCAGGAACTGGAAAATGATATATCACAGTCCACAGCAAAGGAAACTAAAAAACTGGAGGAAACTTCACAGTTCTACGGAAATCCAGATGATTCGCTGGTGTCACAAGTCGATGGAGAGGGTTTTATTTAAACTCTATCGAGTAATCAAGTCAAAGTCAATGAACAACAGCAAGACATCAAAATTAAGTTCGACACGCTGAAGATTTAATTTGATCTGCATGATCACTAAAAATTTACCATATGGTCTATATATAATAAATGTTTAATTTTCTTGAAAACTTTTCACAAATTTGACTCAGCTCATCTTTCTGATCGTCAGTCACGCCTTTTTTTTAATATGTTACACATTTTCTGACAAAATTACCTTCTTCAAGGGTATAAAATGATCTGCCTAAAACAGCTGACTGAACTTAAGTCTGCCAAAAGTTCACTCTCTCTTTCCGAGTTTCTCTCTTTAAGAGCTTCTCTAGAGCTTTGGAATCCGTTATAAAAGCTTAGCTCAGTCTGCGTTTCATCTGTCACGTGTTAAGTGTTTATCGTGTATTGAATTATTAAATTAAATATGTTTCGTATATTATTTATATTAATATTATTTTGGATACTATGGGGAAGTGTTCCTGCATTTGAGGTGCACTTTCAGGAGAGTTATCCCAGCTATCGACTGGGCTCGGATCTGGACGCGGAATCGATGCGACTGCACAAACGTGACATGCAGCAATTCTTTGACAAAGGTTTTCACATGTTTTTCAAATCAACAATTAAATTTTATTACGGATAGATTTTAAACAAGTGCAAAGAAATCTCAGTCTATGCCAAATAACTCGGATTTCATGTAGCCCGTGCCATGTGCCTCTAGAAATCTGATGAACTGACCCATGTTCATGACTCCTTCTTCGCCATCGCTGGCATTGAAGAGCTGCTCGCTGAAGTTGTCAAAGAGTCGTTTGCGTTGACGCTGCTCCGTCTTGACCAGACTAATCTTTTGCCAACGCAGCATCTTGATTGTGCGCCAATATTCCTGCACCTGATCCGACTGTCCCTCGACGCAGATGATGCCCGGCTTGCCGGGTCTGCTGAAGCCGCTGAGCTGCAGTTGTCGGGCTAGACGGACAATCTCCTGCCTCTTGGCGCTCGACTTAATATGATGCGAGAAGATCCAAAGTCGCTCCAGATGCGTCACAGCCTTGGACGGACTCTCCTCTGCCGGGAGACTCTCAAGTTCACTGGACGGACGCAACAACAACGCTTCAATCTGATCCTGCAGCCAACTGAGCAGCTGATAAATATATGGCTCCTCTGCATTGCATTGCTCCTCCAAATATTTGCTTATTTCGGTCTTAAGATGCTGCTCTTTGACCTTGCCCAACAGCGTGGTGTGCACACTAATCCTGGCCAGCTCCACCAAGGGATACAAATGTGGCAACTCAATTCGCACATCCACAACCCGCTTTCCAGGCAAACTAAGCTTGATGATGTACTCCAGATGGGAACGCAGTGCAGTTGCATTTGGATTTGTGGCCAAAAACTCGTTGAAATCCGCTACGACGCCGGCATCGAGCAACTGCAGCTCGCCGGCGCCACAGTAAATGGAACTAAGCAGCTCCAGTTCCTCCAGTTGCTGGCCAATGCAACGTCGATAGCTTTCCAGCTCCATGGCCAGGGCTGGCGAAAATTGAGAAAGAGTTGTTTTTGGTTGGTTTAGTCTCTGTCCGAACTTAAACTCACAAGTAGATCAAAAGCTGAGGGAAACACATTGGGGAATACAAATAATACTATCCTTCCTATTTATTATGAAAATAAATTAATTTTTTGCTGATAAGTACCTAATAGTTTATACCATAAACTTTATAGTTCTTGATGTCATCATTCTAAGATCATTTTCAGCCAGACAATAATACCAAAACCGCTACCGAGATCGAACGTGAAACTTTCATAATTTGGTCAAAATCGAACCGATATTCAAACGGAATGTCATTTTGTTCATGGTTTGGCCTCTAAATTCATTCTGCATTTAAATTTAATTAATTTCTAAAAAAAAATTATTTTTTGACAAAATTCGATTTTCATGGTAAGGGTCCCCCCTTTGAAATTTTGAAAATTGAAAATTTTAAATCTCAAGTTTTCACTTTTATTCGACTTCTTATATCGTAATTAGTATAAAACAACTCGTTAAACTTGATTCTGAGACCTTTCAATTTCTTGTAAAAAATCATGTGAAATTTATACAAAAATTTGACTTGTAAAGTGGCTAGATCAAAAGTCGGACCAACTTCAAACTTTCATAATTTGGTCATAACCGAACCGATTTTCAAACGGAATGTCATTTTGTCCATGGTTTGGCCTCTTAATTCATTCTGCATTCAAATTTTATTAATTTCTTAAAAAAAATTATTTTTTGACAAAATTCGATTTTGATGCTAAGGGTCCCCCCTTTGAAATTTTGAAAATTGAAAATTTTAAATCTCAAGTTTTCACTTTTATTCGACTCCTTATATCGTAATTAGTATAAAACAACTCTTTAAACTTGATTCTGGGACCTTTCATTTTCTTGTAAAAAATCATGTGAAATTTATACAAAAATTTGACTTGTAAAGTGGCTAGATCAAAAGTCGGACCAACTTCAAACTTTCATAATTTGGTCAAAACCGAACCGATTTTCAAACGGAATGTCATTTTGTTCATGGGTTGGCCTCTAAATTCATTCTGAATTCAAATATTTAAATTTCTTTAAAAAAAATATTTTTTGACAAAATTCGATTTTTATGCTAAGGGTCCCCCCTTTGAAATTTTGAAAATTGAAAATTTTAAATCTCAAGTTTTCACTTTTATTCGACTCCTTATATCGTAATTAGTATAAAACAACTCTTTAAACTTGATTCTGGGACCTTTCATTTTCTTGTAAAAAATCATGTGAAATTTATACAAAAATTTGACTTGTGAAGTGGCTAGATCAAAAGTCGGACCAACTTCAAACTTTCATAATTTGGTCAAAACCGAACCGATTTTCAAACGGAATGTCATTTTGTTCATGGGTTGGCCTCTAAATTCGTTCTGCATTAAAACATCGTTATACAAATTTTTGCTCAATTATTTCGCCGTTTACTCTATTCTATTCGTCTTCTACTCTCACTCTATTAGCCAGCTACAGTTTTAATGGCCTCGTCCGTGTGGCATCTGTGCCTGTTCCCTTTCCACTGGACATTTGCATGCTGCAGTTGCCCACGGTTAAGTATGCAACGGCGTTGCACAAAGATGCGGCAGGTGTGCGACACTTTGCCGTCTTCGTGTGGCGTGCCACAGAGCAGGATTATATCTTGTTGCATCAACAAGCAGCGCCCAAGGCTGTGGCATTGGACTGCTTGACTTATGCTGGACTCGGTTATGTGGCACTTAGCTACAATCAAACAGAACCTGTGGAACAGGCAAACGAAGGTTCACCCATTTACGAGCTGTCGCCTGATCGGAGAATGCGCACGGTGCAATATTTTGCCGAGCAGCGATTGCGTGGCATGTACTTGAGGATTAGCAGTCAGGAGTTGACGCTGCTGCAGGCATACGAAGGTGGCGCCAAAAGGCAACAGCGTTGTCCCTACTTCAAGTGGACCGGAGGCACCTTCCAACGCCTCGGCTCCATTCCCTGCAGCAATGCACGACGCCTGGAGGCATTTGGCATTGACTTTGCAGACTATGTGGCGGTGGCCAACTATGCGAGTGCCGATGGACGCACCTCCACGCACTCCGAGATCTACAAATACGATGCCACCGCTCGTCGCTTTGAGCTGTTCCAGAGACTGCGCTCCAACGGCGCCGTCGATGTCAAGTATTTCAGTCTCCCGGTGAATGAAGTGAGTCGACGACACTTTCTCATTCTCGGCAATACCGTTTCCAGTGGTGCTGTTGGTGGTGCAACCACTAAAGAGGCGGATACTGTGATCTATGTCTACGATAAGGGACAGTTTGTGCCCTATCAGCGATTGAGCTTCTATGCATTGGAACGCTTTCTACCCGTGACTGTAAGTACAATACAGTGACTCCCAAAATATGCTCAGTTTTAAAAAATAAATGATCATATTTTTCTATGTCCAATAGACACCATTTCCTTATGTTCAAAAACATATTTTATTCTTATAGGAATCAAAAATGAATAAATAAAAGTAAATTTAAAGACCAATTTGAATTTGTATCCAAATTTCAGCATGTAATTTCGGAAAAATTTCTGCTTTTTGTGGCGTGCAATAAGCAGGATGTGAAGATTTATAATCTCAACGATTGGAAATTCGAGGAATCAACGGTGCAATTCACAGAGGGCGCATTCAGCAGAGGCGTGGCACGCATGCGCAGTTACGAGGAGAATGAACAGAGCTATTTAGGTGAGTTTTAAAGGACTCATTATGATATCTGTGATTCACTCCCTCTTTTTCTAGTTATTGCCAATGAAAATATGGCCGCCAATGAGACAAATATTTTCCAGCCTCTCTACAAACAGGACGAACACGCCAATATCCTGCGGCAACAAATCATTGACTGGGCACGGGAGCAAACAAAAAGATTGGAGCAAGTGAACGTGGAGCACTTAATACAGGCCTTACAGGTAAATCAGCAAGTTGAAAAGGGAGCCAATTTATAAAAAAACTTTATATTCACAGCAAAAGCTCAAAGGACGAAAACAGAGAGTACAACAAATACATGTCAAGCGTGTGAATACAAAAACTGTAAGTTTGCAATTTTATAACTTATTTGAAGTTTCAAATTGGGAAATCTTAACAAATTATTTATATTCTAAATTATTCGAAGGCAACAGTAAAATTTTGGAATAATAGATAAAGCACAAATTAAAAATATAATAAAATCCATAGGATTTAACTATACTTTTTTTAAAGAGAAAACAAATTACAATTTTTCCCGAAGAAATTAGTTGACTTACTATATTTAAAAACAATAAATCTTTGTCATAACCCACATGAATCTACGTTATAGTTTGTGGATGTGAACCAACGGCTGACCACAAATTATTGGGATGCATTGCAATATGCAAAACGGGCTCTCGATATACTTCAACATGATGCAAGTGTGGCCCAACGTCAACCGGTTAAGCGAGCATCAGGAAGAGAGCCCAGGGAACAGCACGTATTCGATGAAATTACAGTGGGCACTCTGGTGGTGAACGAGAAACTAAAAGCGACCCGTATCAATGGAATCAACCTAGAGCATCCTGTTTACGAGTCGGTGAATGCCAGTAAAGTTTACGTAAGCGAGGAGTACAAGGAAGCGGCTGCAGGAGAAAAGCAACTGCCTGTCATGGAGCAGCTCAACTTGCAGAATCTGCAATTGGAAGGCAACCTCAATGGACTCAACTGGACGCAGTTGCTCGAGCAAACACTCAAGCGTCGCGGCAGCCAAGTACAGTTTATCAAAGCTCCCGTGGACATCAGTAATTTAAAGGCGGAGGCAATCCTGGTCAATAGCAATGAGATCAATGATCGGCCACTTGGTCAGCTCATCTCTGTCGATGGTGGAGATTATATTGTACAACAGGATGTACAATTTGCTCAGCCCGTTGAAGTGAATAAGCTGCTGATCAATCAGCGTCTCAATCACATACATGTGAATCATCAGAAGTTCGATGTACTGCTCCATCAGGCGAATCACACACAAATCATTGAAGGAGCCAAGCGTTTTGAGAACATACGCGTCCTGGAACCCATCACAATTGCGGTGAGTGTTTGATTTAGTTTAATTAGTTATTGACAATTATAAAATATAAATTTTGTATCAATTCATCCCATATTCCCTCTATTTATTCAGATAATGTTTAACATGTTTAATTCCTAGTTATCAACCTTGTTATCTGAATTCAAATTAATTTCAGGGTCAAATGCTTGGAGCTGAATTGCATGCCATGTCGCCCATGAAGGTGACGCATCAATCTGTGGAGCTCCAGGGTGATTATGTGATTAATGGAGATGTGACCATTGGGCAACTGTTGCAAGTAGAGGACTATCTGGAGCCAAACACACAGAGATCAGCAGCAAAAACGTTGCAACAGGCATTACGAATTGACCAGCAACTTGAGGATGTGAATCTACGATTTAAGCAACCGTTGAATGTTCACGACACTCAGTTGAGTTTCATCAATGCAGAGGATTTGCAGCAGTTGGTGCAGCTGAATGTGGATGAGGTGCAAGTGATTGAGGGCGCCAAGATGCTGCCACAGAGTCTAACAATACGCAATGGCTTTGGTGAGGTTAACATATTGAATGATATCCATGTGGATCAATTGTCACAGCAGCTGCTGTTGAAAAATTCCAATCAAAGCCTCAAATTTCCCGTACAACTGTTTGCCTTGGAGGTGCCACAATTGAATGCCACACAGCTGCAGCTGAATCAACTAAAACTGAAGGATTACATGCGTCACAGTGGCGAACAGCGCTCTGCTGGCAATCTGTATGTGGATCAGCTGCAGGCAGACCAGGTGCAAGTGGAGCAGCTGCACATGCATGGCACACTCTTTAACCACAAGCTCAGTGAACTCTATGAACAGGGAGCACAACGATTGCGCAGCTGGCAGCTTCCGGCCAACTTCAGTGGCACCATCCATGCCCGCAATGTGTGGCTCAAGGGGCACATAAACAATGCCAGTGTGGAGCAGGTGGAGCAGCAGTTGCAGCAACTGGCGGGCAACATTAAGTACGTGGGTGACTTCACCTTTCGCCACGCAGTCAACATAAGTAATCTGAGCTTTAGTGGCTCCTTAAATGGCATCCAAGCTCAGCGATTTGGTCAATGTTGGTTGGAGAATGACGGGGAACAGCAATTTACGGCAATGCAAACGCTGGCAGCTGTTACAAGTGATCAGGATGTGGTGCTTCAAGGACGACTGAACAACTACACATTGGAGCAGCTGGTCAGCGATAGCTACAGGTTGAATTCCTCCGAGCAGCTGCAAGCGGTCAAGTTTGGTAAGTAAATGGATAAGTATTAATCAAGAAAACATTACTCTTTACTCATTTAATTGGTTCCTTCTCTGTGCAGTGAATCCCATAGTGCTTCAGCAATCCATCCAAGTGGGTCACGTGAACGGATTGCGTGTACCAGAGGATATGCTCTATGTCCAAGGTGGCAACTGGCTGCAAGCGCCGCTCCAGCTAACTGGCCAGCTTCATGCCCAGCTGTGCAATGTGAGCAGCCTGAATGGATTCCATCTAGATGCTTTAGCAGATTATCTGAGTGGCAATACACTCGTAGATACCCTGCACCTGGAGCAGGCACAGTTTGCCAAGTCACCCAGCTATGAGTCACTCAATGGTCACTCATTGCCACAACTGCTGGATAAACTGTGGCTGGACAACGAGCATGTGGAACTAAAAGGCGTACAATTGGCAAATTGCCGATTTGCGGGTCTGCTCGACTTTGAGGTGAGAGCGGAGGGAACTTGAGACACTATACCAACAACAACAACAAAAAGTGCACTTCTCAGCAGTTTTTTTTTTTTCTTTGTTATCTTTTTGTGTAATAGGGCACTGTGAATGGTCTGCATTTGGAGCATATCGAGCGCAATTATTTTAGCCGAACGCGCAGTCAGCGCCTTAATGTGCCGTTAAGTTTCGAGCATGACGTCACTTTTGCACAACAGCTAACGGCAAAACAAGTACAGCTACGTATCAAAGATGGCGCACTTGTTGAGGGCATAGGGTAAGTGGTCGTAAAATCATTTCTTGCTGTAAATCGGTATCAAATTTCACTGCATTTGTTTACACGCTTTTAAACGGTTTTGCAAGCATTGGCCAACTACACACACACACACATGGTCCGAAAGAGACAACTCACACGCACACACACACATACACAAGGTAAAATCAGCTGTGCGCGCTACTGTTTGCAGGTGAAATTTCTGTACACGTTGCAATTGGCGCAGCAATTAAATAACGCAATTACTTCAAGTCTTTTGTACATTTTACCTTGTGTTTGTTGGAGTTTAACTCAATTTAAATGCACTTTCCACTGGCAGGCAGCAGCTTTTTAATAGTTCAACAACACTTCAGGACAAGAAAAACAATAGTACTGTTGTAGCAGGGATGCCAACTTGTTGTAACAGTCATGTCGCAACCAGAAACGGGTTGGCAGGCCTGGTTCACGGATTCTCATATTTTGATCAATTTCTAAAATGGGCTAAAATATAAAACTTCTCTGTTAATTTTTTGACAATTTATTGCTGAAAGCTAAATCAATTTAAGTTGTGCGCGATAACCATTTGAAAGACAGGGTTGTTTGATTGTTTTCGTATGTATTAACATAAGCATCGACTTATCGATACAGTATCGATGTACTAATTAACATTACTCAATCACTCTACAGTTTCATGTTAATAACATTGTTGACACATTTTTATCGGTCTAGCGTAATCAAGTACGAAAACAAGCGTTACTTTTAAACTAACTTCTTAAGTTTGATCAACTATTATAAATTATTAACAGCAACGTCTCGCTAAGTTTTGATGATTTTGTATCAAACACATTGAAAACTGCCGGCGCACACACCATCAGAGGACAATGGATCATACCGGAGGCACATGTGGCGGGAGATTTGAACAATGTTAAAATAAATCAATTAAATTTAGTTGATGACATTCTGCGTAATGACACCAAAGAGATTACTTTAATAGATGCACCCAAATCAGTTGAAAGCGCCACAATAAAACTCCTATTTGCCACGCCCACTAGCAGTGTTGGAAATGTACCCGTGGCTCAGTGGATCAACGATACGGTGTACATTTATGGGAATCACACTATTGCCGGTACAACAGTACTAGAAACGTTGAATCTGTACAACGATCTGCGAGTAATGGGACCGGTAAATGGTGTCCACTGGCATCCTGATGAGCTGCTCCTCTGCGATCAGCCCCAGCAAATTAAAGGTTCATTACTGGTGGAAAATACGTTGGCTGATGAAAATCGCATACTAAGCCACAACATTAAGGAGCTCTGGGTGGATCACATCAATGGACTGACTGTCAATGAGCTTCTGGCAAACAAGGCGCACGATCGACCCAATCTCCATGTCTCTGGTCAATTGATTTTCACCAAGCCCCTCACCGTGGCCAACTATGAGCTGGGCGATGTGCCTGCCACCACAAGTGGCAACAAGTGGAAACGTGATGCCATCACAAACGCTGTCGAGGATTTCCAGCAGCTGGGACAACAAGTGGCTGCAGTACAAAAACGCCTAACAGGTAAGCTGATGTCCATTTTAAATAAAGTATAAAGTATGTATATAAATTAGGTATAAGATTGAAATTTTTAAATATGAAATAGTTTTTGAATTGTATCATAAAAATGTATTTAAACTCTTATCTTCTGACCAAAATTAAAAAAGTTTTAAATATTAATTAAATTTTTATATATGTAATTATCAAAGAAAAATCACAGAAAAAGTGTTCTTTTTTTAAATTCAAATTTAACGTAGTCTAACCTTTTTGTATTGTATTTTAAGAATATTATTTAAATCAGAAATCGTAACGGTTAGAATTTTTAAAATTACAATTTTTAAATATGAACAAAATTAGATTAAATTTTAGATTAGTATCAAAGAAAAATCATAGAAATAACAGTTCTTCTTTTTTAAATTCAAAATACAAGTTTTCTAACCTTTTTAGATAGTATTTTAAGAAAATATATAATTAAGCCCAAGCTAATTCCAAAACACAAGAAAATATTCAAATAATACCAAAGAACTCATGTTCGGATTTTATGTTTAAATGTTTAGTTATATTTGAAATTTTAAAATTTTGAATTTGAGAATAAAAGAATCCATGTAAAAAAATCAATTTAAAACTCGTTGATATTTTGTTTTTCGCAGAACCCGCTTATGTGCTGGAAAACTTTGAGCTACTGCAGCAACTGAATCTTAATGCCAGTCACATCGAAATGCTGGACAAGAATCAGTTGGCCATTTGGCATGAAAATAGCGAGGGAGAGAAACAAGTGGATGTCTATGAATGGCAACAGCGGGAGAAACACTTCAAAAACAATCCAAGTAAGTGGGCTATAATGCGTCTTTATTTATAATATTATCATATGATTTAATGTATTCATGTATTCGCAATGAAATGATCAATTCAACTTACAAACTAAAATGACATGAGTTTTGTGGAGATGGATGACAATTTCTACGTTTATACGAAAGCACAAAGACATCGAATTACAAGGTATAAAATTGTTATAATTTAAATATTATAATAGCTTGATACATTTTCTGTGTTTCTGCATAAACGTAGCAATTCACAATAATACCAATTAAAATGAGAGTTTACACGAGCACTTAATACAGTAATTATTTGATGAACAAGTCTAAAAATTTAAAATGTTTCAAAATGATTGCTATTGTAAATAATTCTAAATGTTCATCAGCAGCAGATTTGTAAACTTTCTGTTGACTCGTTTCCAATAATGTCATAAATTAAAATTGTGAGCTGATCTTCAGCTCTCTTCTACTATGTGGCTACTTGGTTGTTGTCCACCTGGTTAAAGGTTCTACTGTATGTGGTATTTTGTTGGGTTACTGCTCCAGCTCATCGCTCTGCACATCGACAATGGCCCGGAGGATGCCCAACTCCAGTTTGGCAGCGCCGCGTCTCGAGAGTCGATTCATTACATTGGCCACATAGAGACCCAGGGACTCGTGTCGTGTGGAGTTGCACAGATTCTTGAAGAATGTGGGCGGCAGTGAGTTGTCAAAGTTGCCCAAATTTATAATCTCTGGTGTGGCATGAGAGCCAGCATTCATCTTGGCCGAATCAAAGATGATTTCATTCTTAAAGTCCAGCTCCTCAATGTGCGGCGAGAAGCCATTGGTGCTGGCCACCGATGTGGATGCCATTGTGGCAGCTGTCGAGGAGTTGGCCCCACCACCGCCTCCACCACTGACCAAATTGCCATTGAGCTGCTGTGAGGCTGGTATGGTTATAATATTAATGCCTGGCGGAGGTGATTGATTGCTTTCCCGCTCCTTCTTCACCTGCAGCAGCTGTGCGGTGGTTGTATGCACCACATTTGTGTTGGAAGTGCTTGCTGTTGGAGTTGTTGGCTCCGCAGTGGATGCACTATTTGCTTGTGCCTGCTTGGGACTTGTCTGGGTCTTCATCAGCTTCTTTTGCACTGACGAACTGGCGCATTCATCGGACAACTTGCGTTTCATTGCCTCTGGCAGTTGGATTGTGGTGCGTACAGAGGATGAGGACTTATTGCTACTCTGCTGCTGCTGTTGTTGTTGTTGTTGTGTCGACTTGTGTCCAGCTGAGATGCTGCTCGGCGTCTTCTTCAAGGTGATGCCTTTCTTTTGTAGAGCGGCTGCTGCCACCGAGACTGCGGTTGCCTGTGAGCTGCTGCTGCTGCTGGAGCGTTGTGGATTGCTGGCCATGGTGTTGAGCAGCTTCTTCTCCTCAAAGGCTGGACGCGGCGTGTCCACAATGGGTTTCGAGTGCGGTTTATCCTCCTTTTCGGGTGTGGCACTGCCAGTGCTATGGGATTTTGTGGGACTGTCGCCATCCGAGCTGGCTGAGCCCGTCGAATTGGCTGTCTGGCCATTGAGCGGTGGTGTTCCCGTGGCCGAACAGTCATCATCATCCTCCTGCTCCTGTACCTCCAGCATTTCGTACTCCTCCACCTCCTCCATGGGCAGTGGTTCCCTTTTAAATACAATACAATAACAATTACTATACAGTCTAAATTATATACATTTGCTCACTTACTCTTCCGTCTTGATCACCACCTTGGGCTCCTGATGAATCTTTTGCATCAGTCCAAACAGTTTCCACCCCGAGTTGCCCTTCAGTTTCTCCTGCTCGTATTTCTTCTGGAGCACTATGAAAATGGAGCGGGACTCGTGCACAGTCAGTTTATTGAGGCGTCCAATGCGCGCCCAGGCGTCATCCTGCTCCTGTTTGCTGGCACCAGCGTTATTCGGATGCAATGCCTTCTCCTTGGCAATGTCCGCCAGAATCTTGTCCAGCTGTATTGCCATTTTAGTCAATGACTTGCGGCCTGCGTTTTGCACGTTTTTAATAATTTTGACGGCTTTTTTGTTAACACTTTTCTTCACTTAAGTTTATGCCCTGCCGCTCTTTTCTAGCGTTTGCGCTGTTTCTTTCTGTTTCTGTGTCTGTTTCTGCTTCTGCTTCGTTTTGCAACTTCGCTTTTTCACGTATGCGGCGTCTGCTGCGACGCTGATTTGGCGGAAAAATAATTGGGAGGTCTTCACACGTTCAAGCGCAAATGACAAGATGGCTAACCAGTGACATTTGGCATTAAATAACTTTCACATATATATCGCTTTTATTTGCTGTCAATTCACATAATTTGACAGAACGGAATGTGACCATATTTTCACATAATATGCAACATAATGCAACCCAATAATCACCAAGAAAAACACCTGATTGAAAATGATATATTATAATTAATTTTTATGAATTTAAGATATGTTTTCAAAAGATCCAAGACGCTTCACATAACAAAATATTTGTTGACTCGTCATAATTTAGTATTTTCTCAACAATTTATTTAGTATATAAAATGCGATATTTAAATACTGTGCATTATGCAGACTGAACGTGTGACATAAACGAAACTCATGCAAAGGCAACTGCAAAAACTGCATGTCGTTGTGCAACACTGCAAAACTAACAAAAGAACGCAACAAAAGAGAACAATTAAATGCAAACATTTTCGAATATTTTAATTTATGATTTAATTGATTTTGTCAATGGCACCACTTGGACATCCGTCAGAGTTGGCAGACATTTAACTGTCTCCACCTTTGTCGTTCCCTGCGGATTGCTGACCACAAAGGGAAACTCCGTCATTCCATAGCAGGCAGCTGCGAATTGTCCCTGTCGATTTACGGCGATAACTGCGCCGGAGAAGTCCCTGTGATGCTTGAGGATGCGTCGAATGCCCACCTCGGCAGCCTGGCCAGGTGACTTGCCATTGCGCATGGCCTCCACGGCCAGCAGAGTGGGCAGAAAGCGCATCATAATGTCGCCATCTCCGGTGGCCACAGCTGCTCCAGCTTCGTTGTCCGCATAGCCGCCGGCACCGGGAATGGGGGAATCCCCGACACGGCCGGGTATCTTGTAGCGTGCTCCGTTTGTGGAGGTGCCCACATGTATCTGCTGGTCCACATCGATGGCTATCATGCCGATCGTGTCGTGATTCTGTTGTCCAATTTTGTATTCCGTGCGAGCACGATCCTCCTTCCACCTGGACAGAGGCGTCGCCGTTGGCGCGTAGGGACCGCATGAGAGCTTTGGATCGGGATGCACATTATTCCAAAAATTCGGTTGGCAATTTCCCGCCTTCCAGTGTTGCCACATTTGCTTCGATTCCGGCGTTATCAGCGATTCCTGTGCAAATCCCATGGCCAGGGCAAACTCGGATGCCGCATTGCCCACCAGCAAGGTGTGCGATGTGTGCTCCAGAACATGCCTGGCCACCCGTATGGCATCCCTAATACCCTGCAGTCCCGCCACCGCACCCACCTTCATCGTGGCTCCATCCATGACCATTGCATCCAGCGTCGTGTCACCCGACTCATCCGGTGATCCTCCATATCCAACGGAGCCATCACATTGCAGCTGCTCGCACTTGGTGCAACCCTCGACGACCGCATTGCGAGTCTGACGCACTCCACCCGCCGACTGCTTCAGTATGCGCCAGGCCAGCGCATTGGCGTCTGTAAAGTTCCACGTATTGATAACCATGGGCAGCAGCTGTCCCGCTCCCACCCCCGCCCCCAAACTCTTTGTCATTGCCAGTGTGGTAAACGTGGGATTCACACTGACGCCCCATTTGACAGTTGGTTTTGTTGTTGTCCTCCAGCTGAAGGATGAAGTTGCCAGAGTTGCCACTAGGCAGCAAAGCAGCCAGATAGATAATTTTAACATTTGTGATTGTGTTTATTTGGGATTCCTTTGTTTATCGAGCACTGAATGCAGCTGCTGTCGATTAGAAACTGTTTTTAAATATAGCGCAAATAAGCTAACCACACTTTTGTTGCGGCTTATCTGCTTTGCTGTTTTCATTATACCCTGTAACTACAGATAAAAACGGATATATAACTCTTATATTAACTTTTTCATTTTCTAAATAATACTGGTGGGAATAAATTTGATTTAAACTTAAAATGCTTTAAAATATAAAAAATTTTATAAATTAAATTGATTTTCGTTAAGTAAATTATTTCTCACATATAAATGATTTGCTTAGGGTATATTTAAGTCGTTGCCTGACAGCTAGCCACTTTAAAATTGTTTTTATTTTGCAGGCCTGTCAAAACTGTTGCTGCCCTATGAGAAATGGGCTGCATCGAAGCTGGAAGCGCGCTTTGGACAACTTGACGCTGATTGGAAAGTAGTTAATAATTTGCAGTTGCAGTCGCTCGATTGCCTGGCACTACAAAAAGAATCCAAAGAACTGGTCTTACACTGTCTGAGCAATAACAGCAGTAAAGTCACTATCAAAATTCCAACTGGGCATGTTAAACAGCTGTTATCTGTTGGCAATGATAGCGGTACACTTCTAGCGCTGCTTGGACACAACACAGTGGAATTTTGGCAATTGAATGGCAGCCAGACCCAGTTCCAATTCCAGCAACGCCTGGAACTAATGCAAGCTGAGCAAATGGCGCTGGAAAGGCATGAGAATCATCTCTTCTTGTCAGTTCTAACTGCAGCACCAGCAACCGGCATTCACATATACAGGTACAGTGGGCGCAATTGAACCTAAAGTGGAATCTTTCTAAGAATCTAAAATATTTCTAGGTCTGACGACAGAGCATCAATAGATTTTCAACTTGAGCAATCCTTTAACTTGGATGCAGCTGTGCAGCCGCGTCAATTGAGTTTCCTGCAGCTGTCTCATTCCAATGATCTGCTGTTGTGCCTCTCCAATGCCACGCCCACACAATCGCTGCGCCTTTATCAGCAGCAGGGCGTCAAAGGCTTTCAACAGTTTCTGGGCGATAGCACATTGCCTGGCGCCAAGTTTTTGAAAACACTGCAGTTGCCAGGGTTGCAACAACAGTTGTTGACATTGGCCAATGAATATGGCGTCTTTTTGGTGGCACCACAATTCACAAGGCTCTAAGCCACAAAATGTTGCACATTACACATTGTTACAAGTTGCAAGTTATATTTCTAAATAATAAAAATTACTTTTTATTAACGGCGTAAACTGTTTAGCTGTTTTTTATTTGTTTGTTGTTTTGTTGTTTATTCGTCGCTGACCTCAACGTTCTCCGTTTGCAAATTCTTGAATGTGGGCACGGGCACATAAGTCACCAGCGTGTACAGTTTGTTGGGTGAGTCCTCATCGTCATTGCGACGACGCGCCAGACGCACACGCAGACGGAAAGGCGTCGAACTGTTAAACAGATAAACAAGATTAGATCAAGGGTTATGAAAAATGATATGCGAGTCGACTTACCGGATACCCTTGGACCAGATGTGCTTGTTGAGGCGGGTGTCGATGCGCACATCGTTGGTGCCCATCTCACGCTCGGCAAACTTGCGGATCTCCTTGATGGCCCGAGGAGCACGCTTCTTGAAGCCAATATTGTGCACACGCTTGGCCAAGTGAATGGTGCACTCGCGGGTGACAACCTCATTGATTGCCGACTTCTTGCGTTTCTCGCCCTTTGTCTTTGCCATTGTTAATGCAATTCAATATCCTGCTTAAAAAAACAACATTCAGTTAATATTTGTATCGGACTCCAAATACAATCACAACACAAGAGCAATTCTTCAAACGCCATTTAAACACACACAGAGCTGCAACTGAGTTTAAATTTAGTTAACCAGCGTTGGCACTTTATGTTTAACATGCATTTTGCTACATTTCATTTCATTATTATTGGCGTAAATTGTGATGTTTTATGATTATATTTCGGGTAATTGGCAAAAACCCACCTATAGGAAATGAAAGCTTGACGTAAAAGAATTTGACAGCTGCGTTGAGCTGTCAGAGTAGATTATCGATTATCGGTGTTGGTTAACTATCGCATGCAACCCTGCGCAACGCAGCTGATTTTGACAGCTGCTGTCGCCGGCATGTAAATAAATAAACAATGCTAACAAATACATGTAAAGTGGTTGTGATATTGTTTTTAGCAATTAAGCATTCATTATATTATTAAATATAGTGCAACTACTGGCCGTTGGTCTGCTGTGGGGGGTGACCAACCCCTTTATACGACTGGGCAGCCAGGGTATTGAGTGTGTCAAGGACACGGGCTCCAGATATAGAAATTTCATGGCTGAACTACGTATGATTGGATCGCGTCTGAATTATTGGATACCCTTTGGACTGAATCAGTGCGGTAGTTTGCTCTATGTGTGGACACTGCAAAGCGCCAATATAACTATAGCTGTACCCGTAGCTAACTCACTGAGTTTTGTTTTTACAGCCATTACTGGGTATCTCCTAGGCGAACAAATACCTGGCAAAAGTGAGTAGCATCAAGTTTAAATAAATCTTTAATTATTTGTTTTATTTACTGCAGAGATAATCATTGGAACGCTGCTCATTTGCTGCGGCAGCACACTCATGATATGTGATAAACTGCAGCATGAACAACAAAGCATGAATATTCCATTTAATGAATAGTTTCATCTGCATTCTGTATTTAATACAATTTTAGATAAGATTAAATATTAATTGTACCATTAGTGGTATTCCCAAATACCATAGGACTATCGATAGAAACGTCGCTGTTCTTTACGTTATCTTGCAGTATTGTCATAGCTTAAAAATAGCTAAAATTTTCGATTCAGATTTTCATTCTGGCTTTATTAATTTTTTTTTTAGTAATCTTTTTAAGATTTTACCCCAACCCAAGGCTAAATTGTCTTTATTACATAAATACAAGATAGAAAACATTTCAATCAAGTGCCATCGTTATCTACAATGCCTTATGAACCGAGTCGACAAGCACCTCCATGCTAGTGATGGGCGTTTGTGGCGTTATTCCGTGTCCCAAATTTGCAATGTAGCGTGACTTTCCAAATTTGTGAACCATTTCAGTGGTGAGCGTGCGCAACTCGCTGGGATCACGGTACATATCCTGTGGATCCAGATTGCCCTGCAGTGTTATATTTGGTCCAACCTGAGCACGCGCCTCAACGGGATCCACGGTCCAGTCCAGACCTAGAACATCATAGCCCAGCTCACTTTGTTCCTTCAGGGAATGACCAGCACCCTTGGCAAAGAGAGTCTAGCCCAAAAACAATAATTAGAGGATGATTCAACAGGTGTCTGGTTAGTTACTTACAAGGGGCACCAGTGGGATTACTTTCTTGGTGAGGCGTTCGACAAGATCATCGCGTATGCGACGCAGGTAGGGAGCTCCCCACACCAGAAACTCCTCCTTGGACAAATGCTCGGCGGATGATTCAAATATCTGCAACATTTGTGCACCAGCCACGACCTGCATCTCCAGATAATCCACAATGACATCCGTGAGCAGATTAAGGAAGAGCTTAGTGTCCTCGGGATAGTCTGTAAGCCAGGCCTTGGCCTTGGACATTGTCTTGCTGCCGCCGCCTTCAATCATATAGCCCATGAGTGTCCAGGGAGCACCAGTGAAGCCAATTAATGGCACGCGTCCTTCCAGCTTGTGTCGCATCATGGTAATGGCATCGCCCACATAAGTTAGACGCGACAGAGCTCCATCGGGAGTCAGACGCTTCAGATCCTCGGGTGTGACAATGGGCTGGGGCAAAACAGGTCCCACACCGGCATGCATTTCCACCGTCAAGCCAAGTGCTTGTGGTATAACCAATATATCCGAGAATATAATGGAGGCATCGAGGTCAAAGCGTCGCAGTGGCTGCATCGTCACCTCACAGGCCAGCTCCGGAGTGCGACAGACCGTAAAGAAGTCGTGCTGCTTGCGCAGTTCCTGGAACTCGGGCAAATAGCGTCCAGCCTGACGCATCACCCACACGGGAACGCGATCCACAACTTCTCCACGTGCAGCACGCAGCAAATTGTCATTCTTGAGCGGCGGGAAGGGCTGCAATTGGTTCAGTGTGTTGTTGTTGTAGTAACCGATTGACATTCGTGTACACAGCAACAACAACAACAACGAGAATCGAAGTCCAAGAGTTTTCATTGATTTAATTGAGGGCAATGCTAGTTGTACTTGTGAATTGTGAACTTAAAACTCACTCACAAACTCACCTTTGTGTCTTTCATTATAATAATTTAAAAGTATTAATGTGTTTAATTCAGGAGCTGCAATTCTCTTGTTTATCACGGCTGATTTTGATGTAATGTTTTGTGAGTTCGGCGAAACTCTGCCGATATCAATATCGATATTTCGATAAGAAAATAACACAATATATTTATACTATCGATAATAACAACAGTCCTGTTCTACTTCAAATTATATGTGTTTCCACTGGTTTTACTATTTTATTGCAAAGTGTGCACTTCAAATTTGATAAGCTTAGGTATTTGCGACAAAATCTGTTAAAATCCACTATTAATATTGCACAATAAACGTTGATATTTTATTATCGTCAGAAAAAATATCGCTAAAAAAAATATATAGTCGCAAACAAACACAAAAAATATTATCAATAGCCCTATCCGATATATATCTATCGACTTTCTGATGCTTTGCTGAGTTGGCAGCACCATTAATTTGTTTACGTTTGGTAGCGTTGCCATCTGTTGTAGTCTCAAGTGCCGCTTTGTTTTTACACATCACTAGCAAAACTGCATTCGTGTCACAAAAGATTAAAACGCAAAAGAAAACCGACCACAGTTTATTTTCCTTACAAGAGGTTTGCTCTTCTTAAATTCTGAAAAATCAATTTAAATTAAAAATTCAATTCAATTTTAGCTAATATTACTCGCAAACATGGCTGATGAACAACCAAATCTTGTAGCTGGACACCCACCTGCTAGTAAGTGCATACGGCATTTTTTTTCTATGTGTGTGTATGTGTGTGTGAGTGTGTGTTTCGGAGAGGGAGCAGGTTTTTTTTGTTGTTTTGGTCAAGAATCAAACAATTTAGTGATTTTAATGACCCATAATACAGTGTTGGCATCAATCAATTACCCTATTTGTATTAATAGGCCATGATATGTTTTATCTTATCAGTTTTCACCTCTGCAATGGCAATTGCTGATAAAGCACACATGCATACACACACACACACACGCACTCACACATGCATATCAGCCTATTGCGTTGTGCGGCTGCTGTCCAAAAACTTTGAATATTGCGCTGACGTCATACGTATTTCTTGTATTTACAGCGAAGGCCGGTGGAATGCGTATTGTGCAGCATAAGGCACCAGCCTCAGAGCGTCCGGCCAAGGATGCTGAAGATTGCACTGGACTGACGGTAAGCTAACTCTTATACGGTTTCTCAAGAAATGTGTTTGGCAAAATGAAAAGCTTACATATTTTATTTTTAGAAAAATATATATTTTCTTGGGTTAAAAATGTTTCTAGAAACAAGTTGACAGACCGACCAAAAAAGGGTATAATGTGTGTTTGGCAAATGTATGTAACAGGCAGAAGGAGGTGTGACAGACCTCCCAAAGTATATGAGAGCTAGAGACTAAACTTGGTGTGTAGGTTCAAGGATACCACAAGCAAATCAACTTTATTTTTATTTTTGGACCGGACTACTATATCATATATATATATATAGCTGCCATGGGATCGATATGTCGAAAATTAAGTTTTAGTATGAAAATCTTCTTTGTTTTTTGAGATATCTCAACCAAACTGACGCAATATACATCTGGACTGGTATTATACATCCTGCCCAAATTTGATTCAAATCAGACCACTATATCATATAGCTGCCATAGAGACGCTCAGTCGAAAATCGAGTTATAGTATGAAAAAGTATTTAGTTTTTTAAGATATATGTATAATAGAATTTGCATTTTATTTGCTATTGTACATCCTGGCCAAAATTGGTGCAGATCGGTTCTATATAACATATAGTTGCCATGGGAACAATCGATCCAAAATCAACTTTTAGTACAGAATAACTGGGAACAGGGTATCCTACTGTCGAGCGTGCCCGACTGTAGCTGTTCACTTGTCTAAAAAGAAAAACAATATGTAAATTTTGTTATTTTTCATAAAATTTATTTCATATAATGTAATTTGATTTAATTAACCAATTAATATGTTATTTCAGCAACCGGTCAACGTGAATTCGAGTACTGTGAGCGGTGCAACCGTCAAGGGTAACACAGATTTTACACCAGCGTCCGCGCAAGTGGCCCACTCCCATAAGCCACCAAATGCCGTTCAACAGAAGCCCCAACCACACATACAACAACCTCGCAAATGAATAATCGGCAATTAAATAGGATATGTCACCACACTGACTCAAACTGTATTTGATTGCTTTTGGAAAAGCGAGATTAATTTAAATATGCCTTGTATTTTGCTACTCCTAATATTTTTTTATATATCTTTTGTTTAACCACGATTCATTCCAAATGCAAATGCATTTTACGTCAAGTTTTTGATTTGAATAAACAAAAAAGTTTATGGGTTTATGTTGACATTGTTTAAGATGTGTTGAGATAAGAGCTATTTATAATTCTAGTTGCTTATAATTCTCAAGTGTTTATTCCGTGCAGTGCTCGCTTAAATAGAGCTTCTTTCGACCTAATACTGCCCCACTGAGCTTCGGTGGTCCGGGGTGCGGACTTCAAATCCGTAGTCGACTAATAATCGAAGTGGTTCGATTCCACCTGGGGGGCGTTTGCTAATTTAATTAAGCTTGAGTTTTAAATATATATTCTATACTTTTTTGCAGAAAACAAAAGTTAATGAAAATGCACTAAAAAAATACCATATTGACCAAGGGCTTTGACCAGGGATTAAAAACAAATCTTATGTTTTGAAAATTATCAAGCATTAAAAAGATTATTTGGATGATTGAAAAATCGTACATATACTAGTTTAAGATGGAGTATCCAGGAAACTGGATTAACTTTTGTTTTTAATTTAAATTTGAAAAAAACTATAATATTTTAATATTAATTAAATAAAGTCGATAATATAATTGTGAAGAATACTAGATATACCCAAAAAAATACATTTTTATGACATATATGGTATTTTTAAAAATTATTTTTGGAATTTATTATGAAAAATGGTTTCAATACAGTTTCCAATAAGCTCTTAAATGAAATTGAACCATATTTGACATAAGACTTTTCATAAGGAATTCGCAGAATTAATTATCCAAGTCCGTAGCATGGCGACATCTACATATACGCCCGGATAATTGGCCCGTGCACAGCCGTATCCCCAGGCGACAATGCCCGCCAGCAAACGGTCGGACACCATCGGACCGCCCGAGTCACCAGTGCAGGAATCTTTATTATCGGATGCGGCACATATCATTTCGTCGCCCACAAAGTCCCAGCCGTAACCGTATTTGGCGGACGCGCACTCGTTACGCTCGATGATCTGCAGTTGAACCACCTGCAGGCTATTGGCAAATCCACTCGTTCCATTCTCCTCCGTGTAGCCCCAGCCGCTGACGGTGACAACGGAGCCAGATTTGGGACTTATGCTCGCCAGGCCAATGGCTTTCACGGATATACTGTAAGTGAGTTGTGTGGCCAGACGCACCAGGGCAATGTCGTAGTATTTTAATTTTTGGTTATACTGCTCATGGATTCTGTAGGAGGCGACAGGAATGAGACTACCTCCGGAGTTGTGATAATTGGCGCCCACCCGCACCTTCATCAGAGTCACGGATGTGCTGTCTACGCAATGTGCTGCCGTGATGATAATATACTTGCTGTAAATAGCGCCGCCACACACATGACGAGCGCTCATCTGGATGGACACCTGCCAAGGTGCATTGTAAATGGATACTTCACTTCCACCCACGATGCGTTCACTGCGAACACTGGGAGGATTTGCCGATCCTTCACCACAGAAAGAGATCAGCAACAGAGCAACGGATGTGAGCATGAAATGCCGAGCCATTTCGTCGAGCACATATGAAAGTCAATTGGGAACTGATCGCACCTTGGTCGGAGCATGTTGCAAGACTTATCGCTTGTTTAAGGGCTGTAAATGTTAATCGCCCGTTAATTGGTCATCGAAGATTATTTTCGAGTGGGTTACTCAGCAAAGGCGTAGCCAACTTTACTCGAAGAAGGGGTAAATCTTATTCATTTTGTATTTTTTATTTCTAATTGTAATCTTATTCATAATACAACTACTTACTATACAATTAGAAGTCTTTGGAGATTTTTCGCAAATTCTTCTAATATAAAATATTCCAAGTCAGATTATTATGCGAAGACTAATCTTCTATTATCTTATAAATTATTGTTTTTTAACAATTGCTTTTTATAGTTTAATTTTTATATTTATTAATTAAAATTGGATGAGGTGATCGTATTATTAAAATATCTTTACTCCTCTAAGTATGCTACACGAAATTTTCTTTGTTTCTGTTTATGCAAGCCTGAAAAAAACTGTTGATTTTTTAGGCTTAAAACAAAAATTTCTTGTTCTTTATTTTCGTAACGAGTTAACGTAAATTACGGATATAAAGGTCCTATTAAAATGATCAGGAACAGTAAAAAATAATAAAATCCTTCACTTATAGTATTTGTAAAAAAACAAGAAATATACCAAAATCTATGCAATATTATCATGATCTTCAGATTTATGATTTTTATTATTTTACTCATGAAATAATCATTATTGCTGAGCATAAAAAATATTAAATTCAGGAATAATTCAATAAAATAAATCTCACAGAATAATGATTATTTCATGAGATTTATTTTTAAATTTGAGTAAAATAATAATACTCATAGAATAATGATTATTCTTGAGTTTTATAATAAAACTTATAATGATTACGGTCCCTGAAAATTATTGTCCAGCTTTGGTTGGATTTCGATAAAACAATATATATATATTTCGAAGCCCTTGTAACCCAGGCAACCATTGACAAACAAACTCATTTCAAGCAACTGAAGTCAAGGGTATTAAATATTAAATTACACTTTCAACTGTTGTAAGGCACAAATCATCGATAAATGTCTAATCCGAGCGAGATAACATCCGAGGAGCTGTTGCGTCTGCGTGATCTTTGCCTGCAGCGTTTGCGAGATGATGAACTCTATTATCTGCGCAACGATGCCAAACTGAGAGCAGTGACAAACACCCAGAGTTACGAGGAGTTCAAGTGAGTTTCAATCCCTGTAATGTTTCTAATTGTAATCCCCAATGATTCTCCGGCTCCCTGTAGAGATATCGTTGATGCAGCGCATCTTCGTCCAATTACCAAGCAGGATAAATCCAATGCTAAGACCAAGAATCGCCTCTGGAACTCAGCTGCTTCTGAACAATCCTCTTAAATTGGTTTTAATTGGTTAATAAAACGGCAATTGATATCGTTATGTGCTTTCTTTTATTTGCAAATGTTCTTAGATGCTGTTGGCGACGCTGACCACCCAGGATCGGAGAACAGCAACATCGGCGTAGACACCTGGGTAGTTGGCGGCGGCGCAGCCATATCCCCAAGAGACAACACCAGCGAGAGTACCACCAGAGACCAATGGACCACCGGAGTCACCCTGGCAGGCATCCTTGCCGGGAGCAGAAGCGCAGATCATGGTGTTCTTGATCTGGCTACCATAGCTGTAGGAGCTAGATTGACACCTAGCCTGGCTAACAATGTTCACGTTGACGTACTGCAGCTGGGTGGGGATGGAGCTGGAGCCAGAGGACTGAGTACCCCATCCAGAGACAGAGGCAGCAGCGCCGTTGGCGGGAGCATAAGAGGCCAGACCGATTGCCTTGATGGTGGAGCTCATTCCCAAGTTACCGTTCAATCGGATGACAGCAATATCGTTGACCATGGTGTTAGCGTTGTAACCCTCGTGGTTCCTGAAAGTGGCGACCTTGAGGACAACACCACCAGAGTTCCAGTAGCTGGATCCAGCGCGAACCTGCAGGGCAGAGGGAGAGACGTTTTGCAGGCAGTGGGCAGCAGTCACAATGATGTTGCCGGAGTAGATGGAGCCACCGCAGGAGTGACCGCCATTACGCTGAAGGGAGATTTGCCAGGGGAAGCTGCTAATGGTGGTGGCGACGCCTCCAACGATGCGTCCATCCAACTGGGGCAGGAGACCCTCAGGAAGAGCAGCTCCAAAGGCGCAGGCAACAACCGACAACAAGATCACGAACTTGAACATATTGCTAAGTACAATGAGTTCCTACTGGAAATGCATTGGACTTTTATAGCAGTTTGCGGTGTCCTGTTATCTCCAAGTTCTGTGATAATCAAAAGCTTTCAGTCTATTTTATCAAAAACAGCTTAGTTTGCTCAACTCAAGTAGGAAAACCCCATCGAATACTGAACGAATGCAGATAATCGAATTCGTTCGAATTAATTTGATTGAAACGGACTTGTGCTTTTATTTATATACTTATAGTATTTATTTTTGGTTGGGACTCTTCAATCTATTAGATTAAAGCAGCAACTGACAAAACTTAAATGCAGAATAACACAATATAATTAAAAGTCTTCAAATTTAAAGTATTTAAAAAATTTTAGTGATTTTTTTAACATACAATTGGAAGATTGATGACGTACGGTTAAAAAAATTGAAATTTTTCTGTGAAAATTAAATTCTAAGTTAAATATATATGCAGAATGAAATTGGGGGCCAAGTAATGATCAAAAAGATGCAAATAATTGGATGATTCATGGCTGATGATGATGAACAAAATTTGAATGCTGAATTAATTTGGGGGCCAAAACATGAACAAAATTACATTCCGAATGAAAATCGGTTGAGTTTTGATAAAGTTATGAGAGAGAGCTCAAAGTTTTTGAAAAAATGTTAGTATTCAAATTATAAGTAATGGACGATTTACACTCGAGAATAATCAAATTTTCTAAGTGAATAAAATTTGAAAGAAGAATTAATTTGACGGACAAAACATTGAGTTTGGAATTTTTGGTAAAGTCTTCTTCATCGCCTGGACATCTCTGAACTAATTTCTAACTTTATGTAAGTTCTTATATATAGTATAATATGTAAATTAGTTATTTTCTTGAATGAAACAAAATAATTGTATGTTCAATGTCTCTTTTATTAAGATTGTTTTTTAGATATTGCTTGTAGCAGCGATCACCCAGTTGCGCAGGACAGCAACATCGGAGTAGACCCTTGGATAGTTGGGGTTGGCACAGCCGTATCCCCAGGACACAACACCAACGAGGACACCTCCAGAGACCAATGGACCACCGTAATCTCCTTGACAGGCATCCTTGCCGCTGTCAGAAGCGCAGATCATGGTGCTCCTGATCTGGCTACCGTAGCCGTAGCTGGAGGAAGCACATGCGGATGGGCTCACAATGGACACATCGACGTACTGCAGCTGTGATGGAATAGAGCTGGATCCATAATATTCAGTACCCCAGCCAGAGACTACAGCAGAAGCTCCGTCCGCTGGAGCAGAGCTAGCCAAATCAATTGCCTTGATGTTGGAGCTAAAGGACAGGGAAGAACTAAGACGAATGACGGCAATATCATTGTCCATGGTGTTGGCGTTGTATCCCTCGTGAATTTTGAAAGCGGCAACCTGCAGCAGAATACCACCAGAATTCCAATAGGTGGCGCCAGCGCGAACCTTTAAGTTGGCGGTGGTCACAGACTGCAGACAGCGAGCAGCAGTCACGATGATGTTGGAGGAGTAGACGGAGCCACCGCAGGAGTGAGCACCATTACGCTGAAGGGAGATTTGCCAGGGGAAGCTACCAATAGTGGTGGCAACGCCTCCAACGATGCGTCCATCCAACTGGGGCAGGAGACCCTCAGGAAGAGCAGCTCCAAAGGCGCAGGCAACAACCGACAACAAGATCACGAACCTGAACATATTGCAAAGCAGCTATAGTTGATAATAGAAATTCATCGGTCTTTTATACCCGTCGCTATAACAAACTTTAGTTAATTAATACCTTTCAATCAATTTTATCAAAATAGATAGGTAAAAAATGCATGACAGTCGCTGAAAATAGCGAAGCCATTGATTAAGTGATATTGTTTTTGTTTACCTTAAAATTAAGAAAACTTATGAAACACGACAATCTGAGCCTTATGTCATTAATTCAGGGGTGCTCAAAGTTGCCTTATGAATGTGTACGCACTAATACAAATATAATAAGTCGCACGCACACATGTAACGAAAAAATTTGTTGTGTTAATGTGTACACTGGAAAAAAATGGAAAATGTTACTTCAATCAAAATAAAAAAATAGAAAATGTTTTTTAATACTGATTTAAAAATTCATCAATATTTATTTTAATTTTGGTTATTGATAGTTTTAGAAGCGCCTCCAGGTTATTATTTCAGTGTATACGAAACAATAAGGCAACAACAAATTACATTCGGATTTATGACGAGTCTCTCACACAACTACAAAATCTATGAAATTGTTGTTGCCGAGCTCGTCGGCATGTCAGAAAATGAAAAGAAAGAGAGCGAATGCCTAAAATTGTTTTGGTTTTAAAAGGATCGAAAGGGACGGAAAACCAAAAGTCAAAAATTGTTAGTGTAATTTGTCAATGTGCGCTAGCAGCCTACTAATGTGTAAGCTCACACACTTCCATATGCTATGTGCAAAACAAAAACAAATGTGTGCTGTGTGTATAGGCACTGAGCACCCCTGCATTAATTCTTTAAAAAGTTCTGAAAATAACTTAGCTATTGAAATTCTTCTATCTCAATTAAAGGATCTCAGATTAAATAACTCTAAAGCAGCAATGTCATAACTCGTTTGTGTTCAGCGCCTCGACTCGAAGCAGCACATTTGCTGTGTGTTTTTATGTGTTTGTTTTCTAAAGTCATAAATTATTATTGTTGTTCCCCTGTTGACGATAAAGAACTCAACATTGTGACGTCAAATTGCTGCTCGATATATACAATATAGTATATATGAAAGATACGATATTGGATTGCTTTAACTGGGCTCGTCTTAACTAACTTCTCTTTAGTCTATATAGCGAAATCTAATATATGAAGTAAAACCAAACCAAATGATTTATACGTTGTGATTTATTTAGCAAATGTTCTTAAACGGAGTTGGCGGCGTTGTTTACCCAGTTGCGGAGGACAGCAACATCGGCGTAGACACCGGGGTACCTGAAGTCGACGCAACCATATCCCCAAGAGACAACACCGACGAGGACACCTCCAGAGACCAATGGGCCACCGGAATCACCCAGGCAGGAATCCTTGCCGGGAGCAGCAGCGCAGATCATAGTGTTCTTGATCTGGCTACCATAGCTGTAGGAACCGGAAGCACAGTTGGCCCTGCTGACGATATTCACGTTGACATACTGCAGCTGGGTGGGTGTGGGGTTGGAGCCAGAGTAGAGAGCACCCCATCCAGAGACGGAGGCACCAGCACCATTGCCGGGAGCACTAGAGGCCAGACCGATAGCCCTGATGTTGGAGCTCATTGCCAGGCTACCGCTTAGGCGGATGACGGCAATATCGTTGGCTTTGGTGGCACCGTTGTAGCCCTCGTGGTTCCTGAAGTTAGCGACCTTGAGGACAACACCACCAGAGTTCCAGTAGCTGGATCCGGCGCGAACCTGCAGGGCAGAGGGAGAGACGTTTTGCAGGCAGTGGGCAGCAGTCACGATGATGTTGGCACGGTAAACGGAGCCACCGCAGGAGTGGTAACCATTACGCTGGAGGGAGATTTGCCAGGGGAAGCTACCAATAGTGGTGGCAACGCCTCCATCGATGCGTCCGTCCAACTGGGGGAGGAGTCCCTCAGGAAGAGCAGCTCCAAAGGCGCAGGCAACAACCGACAACAAGATCACGAACCTGAACATATTGCAAAGCAGCTATAGTTGATAATAGAAATTCATCGGTCTTATATACCCGTCGCTATAACAAACTTCAGTTAATTAATACCTTTCAATCAATTTTATCAAAATAGATAGGAAAAAAATGCATGACAGTCGAAGCCATTGATTAAGTGATATTGTTTTTGTTTACCTTAAAATTAAGAAAACTTATGAAACACAAAAAGAAAGAATCTGAGCCTTATGTCATTAATTCTTTAAAAAGTTCTGAAAATGACTTAGCTATTGAAATTCTTCTATCTCAATTAAAGGATCTCAGATTAAATAACTCTAAAGCAGCAATGTCATAACTCGTTTGTGTTCAGCGCCTCGACTCGAAGCAGCACATTTGCTGTGTGTTTTTATGTGTTTGTTTTCTAAAGTCATAAATTATTATTGTTGTTCCCCTGTTGACGATAAAGAACTCAACATTGTGACGTCAAATTGCTGCTCGATATATACAATATAGTATATATGAAAGATACGATATTGGATTGCTTTAACTGGGCTCGTCTTAACTAACTTCTCTTTAGTCTATATAGCGAAATCTAATATATGAAATAAAATCAAACCAAATGATTTATACGTTGTGATTTATTTAGCAAATGTTCTTAAACGGAGTTGGCGGCGTTGTTTACCCAGTTGCGGAGGACAGCAACATCGGCGTAGACACCGGGGTACCTGGAGTCGGCGCAACCATATCCCCAAGAGACAACACCGACGAGGACACCTCCAGAGACCAATGGGCCACCGGAATCACCCTGGCAGGAATCCTTGCCGGGAGCAGCAGCGCAGATCATGGTGGACGAGATCTGGCTACCATAGCTGTAGGAACCGGAAGCACAGTTGGCCCTGCTGACGATATTCACGTTGACGTACTGCAGCTGGGTGGGTGTGGAGTTGGAGCCAGAGTAGAGAGCACCCCATCCAGAGACGGAGGCACCAGCACCATTGCCGGGAGCACTAGAGGCCAGACCGATAGCCCTGATGTTGGAGCTCATTGCCAGGCTACCGCTTAGGCGGATGACGGCAATATCGTTGGCTTTGGTGGCACCGTTGTAGCCCTCGTGGTTCCTGAAGTTAGCGACCTTGAGGACAACACCACCAGAGTTCCAGTAGCTGGATCCGGCGCGAACCTGCAGGGCAGAGGGAGAGACGTTTTGCAGGCAGTGGGCAGCAGTCACGATGATGTTGGCACGGTAAACGGAGCCACCGCAGGAGTGGTAACCATTACGCTGGAGGGAGATTTGCCAGGGGAAGCTACCAATAGTGGTGGCCACGCCTCCAACGATGCGTCCGTCCAACTGGGGGAGGAGACCCTCAGGAAGAGCAGCTCCAAAGGCGCAGGCAACAACCGACAACAAGATCACGAACTTGAACATATTGCTAAGTACAATGTGGTTATGGTAATATGCAAGCGTATATATAGGATTCGGAGGTGTTTGCTATCATCATGTTATCACATACTACTGATATACGTAGGTCCAATATATCAATAATTTCTAATCCAAATAATCACGCGTCGTCTAAGAATACATTAGTATATAAGAGAATCAAAACAAGTAGCGCTTGAGTTGAGGGTACTTGAGAATCACGTCCGGTGCAGTACATAAAAATCATTCAAGAATTTGGCATATTTGATATGAATATGAAGTGATTAGATTTATCATACAGAGGTGTTCTACAAATCTCTAACAGCGCCAAAGCAACCCTTAAGCAATTGTTGGGGTTCCTGAAAACTAGCAAGTATTGCTTTCAAATCTAAAAAATTGTTAAGAGATTTCACGAAATGAAATACTCAATTTATTAAATTAAACTAAATTAATTTTTAAACTAAATAAAATTGCATAAAATAAATTTTATTTAATTTTTAAATTATATAAAATATTTTCCAACACAAAAATGTTATTGAAATCGGAAGAAAGCCGATTATTTTGACTTCGAAAATATGTTTGAAAAGATGTTTCTGACATTTGAGGAACACTGACATTTCGAACGGTATTTTCAAAATCAATTCTCTTTTAAAACTCTAGAGATTTGTGGAACACACCTGATAGTACATTTTTATATTCCTTATCGAAATTTTCGTAATATTTAAATAAAGTACTGAAAATAGAGGATTTAGTTTAGATCTTAGAGATCTATTAATATTTAATTCAATTGGTCCATCTTGTAACCATATATTTTTATATTTCAAATTTCGATCTAGCTATGCCCGTTTTAATAAGAATCTGAAACACAGAAACTATATAGCAGCCGATTTTGATACACTGTCTTTGTGCACATTCCTATTTATTAGTATCAGACATAACACATAATCGCAATAGGATTCTTTAAATATATCGATAGTTAAGGCTATTTCAAGTTTATATTTAACGCGAGCACCTAAATGTATGCATCGTTTTTTTTTAACTATTTCAGCTTAGAATTTATTGATATTATTAGAATAGGAATATTATGTTTAAATTAAACCAAATGTCTTAAGGGCTGTCGGGGATTCTATTTTAGCGTTCTTTAAATTTGTGTCCAAGACAGAAAAAAAAAACAAACAAAAATATAAACTTTTGTGTATATCAATACTTATTCTAAATTAGGTGTTGATTAATAATAAAATCTTGGGATTTAACACTCTGTTTTCAGATCCAATATGTATTTTCTTAGTAACTTAATATGTATTGCAGTTGTTTCAATAGATCAAGACACATTTTGTAATTTAATTAGGGGAGCCCAGGTATAATTTGTAGATCTTACGAAAATTTGTTTGCTATTGACTTATTGACAGTATATAGTTAACTGATAGTAATCGCATTCTGCATGAGTTAAATCAATTCTTTAAAGTGCTGCGCCCATTTAAAACAGTATTTAAACTTATTTCAGGAAAGTCCATATATAAATGGTCTCTATGGAAATGGAAACAATCGAAGGATAATTTTCAATGCAATATTTATTCGTTCAAGTTCTTAAACGGAGTTGGCGGCGTTGTTCACCCAGTTGCGGAGAACAGCAACATCGGCGTAGACACCTGGGTAGTTGGAGGCGGCGCAGCCATAGCCCCAAGAGACAACACCGACGAGGACACCTCCAGAGACCAATGGGCCACCGGAATCACCCTGGCAGGAATCCTTGCCGGGAGCAGAAGCGCAGATCATAGTGTTCTTGATCTGGCTACCATAGCTGTAGGAGCTAGATTGACACCTAGCCTGGCTAACAATGTTCACGTTGACGTACTGCAGCTGGGTGGGGATGGAGCTGGAGCCAGAGGACTGAGTACCCCATCCAGAGACGGTGGCAGCAGCTCCGTTGGCGGGAGCATTACCGGCCAGACCGATTGCCTTGATGGTGGAGCTCATTCCCAAGTTACCGTTCAATCGGATGACAGCAATATCGTTGACCATGGTGTTAGCGTTGTAACCCTCGTGGTTCCTGAAGGCAGCGACCTTGAGGACAACACCACCAGAGTTCCAGTAGCTGGATCCAGCGCGAACCTGCAGGGAGGATGCGGAAACGGATTGCAGGCAGTGGGCAGCAGTCACGATGATGTTGGCACGGAGAACGGAGCCACCGCAGGAGTGACCGCCATTACGCTGAAGGGAGATTTGCCAGGGGAAGCTGCTAATGGTGGTGGCAACGCCTCCAACGATGCGTCCATCCAACTGGGGCAGGAGACCCTCAGGGATAGCAGCTCCAAAGGCGCAGGCAACAACCGACAACAAGATGACGAACTTGAACATGTTACAAGTAGAATATACTTCGTCGTAATATTATGATCGCTCTTATATAGGAATCGAAGGCGTCTACTATCTCAAGAACTTAAAAGTTATCACAAGTATTTGATTAAAAATAAGTTATCAGAAAAAATAAAAAAAATTCCCGTAGTCTCGTTAAGTGGTCAAAATCCAACAGTTCTTGAGACTTGAACATCAGACACGCATGGGCCACTTATCTGGGTCTTAATTGTACTCTTCCTAGATTGGGGGAGCTATAAAAGGGGTGTGTGTGCGATTTTTGGGAGTATAACGAGAAAAGATGTTGAGATTCTTGGTTCTTCTTTCCCTGGCCGCCTGCGCCTTTTCTGCTGCCGTACCTGAGGGTCTGCTGCCCCAGTTGGATGGTCGCATTGTTGGTGGCTACGAGACGAGCATCGATGATCATCCCTACCAGGTGTCGCTGCAGCGTAGCGGATCCCACTTCTGCGGTGGATCCATCTACTCTGGCGATATTGTGGTCACTGCCGCTCACTGTCTGCAGAAGATAACCGCCTCCCAGATCAAGGTACGTGTCGGTAGTACTTTCTGGCGCTCCGGTGGTAGCTTGCACTCCGTGAGGGCGTTCAAGAACCATGAGGGCTACAATGCCAGAACCATGATCAACGATATTGCCATCATTCGCCTCGAATCTTCAGTGAGCTTCCGTTCAACTGTCCGTGCCATTCCCATGGCTGAGTCCAATCCCAAGAATGGCGCTGAAGCTGTCGTCTCTGGCTGGGGCACTACCGCATCTGGTAGCAACAAAATTCCCGATCATCTGCTGGCTGTCGACTTGAAGATCGTTGAGCAACACGAGTGCGCCTCCAAGGAATACAGCTATGGTAGCAAGATCAAGGACACCATGATCTGCGCCTACGCTGCTCACAAGGATGCCTGCCAGGGTGATTCCGGTGGCCCATTGGTCTCCGGCGGCCGTCTCGTTGGTGTTGTCTCCTGGGGTCATGGCTGCGCCGACACCAGATACCCTGGTGTCTACGCTGACGTCGCTCACTTCCACTCGTGGATCGAGAAGACCGCTCATGAGGTCTAAGTCTCAACCCTTGAGAATTTTTGTAATAAATTGCATTGTAAACAAACCTGAATTTCTTTCATTTGCTATTTCGTAAATGGGCGTAATCCCCTTGAAAACCCACGCGTCTATCACTGATAACACTTGCCCTGGTTCCCTATAAAAACACCCGTTAACGATGTAACCAATTCACTTTCCGGTTACGTTTGACATGTTCAAGTTCGTGATTTTGTTATCTGTTGTGGCCTGCGCCTTTGGAGCTGCAGTTCCCGAGGGACTGCTTCCCCAGTTGGACGGACGCATCGTTGGAGGCGTTGCCACCACTATTGGTAGCTTCCCCTGGCAAATCTCCCTTCAGCGTAATGGCGGTCACTCCTGCGGTGGCTCCATCTACTCCTCCAGAATCATTGTGACTGCTGCTCACTGCCTGCAATCCGTTTCCGCATCCTCCCTGCAGATTCGCGCCGGCTCCAGCTACTGGAGCTCTGGTGGTGTTGTCATCAAGGTCGCTGCCTTCAGGAACCACGAGGGTTACAATCCCAACACCATGATCAATGATATTGCCGTCATCCGTCTGAGCGGTAACTTGGGAATGAGCTCCACCATCAAGGCAATCGGTCTGGCCTCTTATGCTCCCGCCAACGGCGCTGCTGCCTCTGTCTCTGGATGGGGTACTCAGTCCTCTGGCTCCAACTCCATCCCTACACAGCTGCAGTACGTCAATGTAAAGATTGTTAGCCAGACCCAGTGTGCGTCTTCCACCTATGGATACGGTAGCCAGATCAGGAACACCATGATCTGCGCTGCTGCTCCCGGCAAGGATGCCTGCCAGGGTGATTCCGGTGGTCCATTGGTCTCTGGTGGTACCCTCGCTGGTGTTGTCTCTTGGGGATACGGCTGTGCCTACTCCAACTATCCAGGTGTCTACGCCGATGTGGCTGTCCTCCGATCCTGGGTGATCAACGCTGCCAACTCTATCTAAACTTCTCTAAAAAGTTTACATAATATCCAAAATAAATCAATTAGCATGCAAGAAACTTTTTAGCTTTTCTTCCGGGTTCAACATCAGGGCAATGACGTTCAAACCTTATCTACGGGAAGCATCTGGCAAGTTATTAAGGGCCGAAAGCATTTATCAGTGTATCTTGTTTTGAGCACTCTTTAGATTTTGGAAACTCTTTAGTTCCATTGATATGATATGATGTCCACCATTATGTATGGGTTTATCTAATCAGTTTTGAGTGGGACACACGCCTGAAATAACAAATGGTTGGGACTAAATGACAAGTCACATTTACTAAAATTTTAATCGACAGTTGATAAAGACCATGTGCTGTCTCCTGACTTGGACAAGAGAGTTTAATTGAAAGCAACTCAAGTATTTCTATTGATAAAGTCAATGAAAAATACAGAATCCTGAGTACAGCATTATCAGATTTTGTATTTACATTCATAAAATCGAATGGTTATCATTTGTTATATTCTTAGAGTTTATTTAGATATTCAGCACTTCAATTCATGAAATCATAGAAGGATAGAGAATACTTTTCGACTACATTCATAAAGTTTAACTTTGTCGTTTTATAATTTAAATTTTTCATATATGAATATTTCATATAGAAAATACTATAATTTCAGAAACGTTTTTACATTTATAAAAGTCAGTTTAAATTCCCTTTTTATTAAATTCTACAAATTTAAAAAAATTATGACCAACATGGGTACGTTAGGTTTAAATTTATAAAAAGTTCAATGAATTTCATTTACTTATATTGATAAGCTTCAGTTCAAATTATTCTCAAATTTTTTTTTTAAATCAAAACTGTTTGAATCAAATTGGAATAAAAAACCTTTGATATTATTTACATTTCTACGAATTTAAGCCCAGGAAAGTTGTTTTCATTTTGATTGGTAGAGTAGTATCATTTTATTTCAGCTTGATTTTGATAACGTTATTTTAATTAAAATTCTGCCAAATAAATCAAAAGATAATTTTTTTGACGTGTGCGTTTAATTTGCGATAATTAAAGAAAGTCAAAAAAAAACAGGAACAGACAATAGGGCGCAAAAAATGGATTTCGTAACCTCAATACAGAAAATGAACCTCAGTAAAATGAAACATGACATGAGTAATATCTATGTCAAACCCTATTATAAATATATATTGCGAAGAATATTACTAATCACAACTCAAGGGTAAAAACAATATCAATGGGTGTTGGCAAAAAACCCAGTTATTACTCAAAATATCTGCTCTAATAGATAGTGGCATTATGACAACAGGCCATATAATACTTACGGGTCGAGATTTGGCACAGGCCATCAAATCAAACAAATTCTGATTTCAAATGGTGTCTTTGACAGATAACAAAAGAAATGGCAATCGTTGAATAGGGTTCTTCAAATAAATTAAAGTTCAAAACAAAAATAAATACTCCATATACTGTGCATGTTAATGCCAAAGTTATTAAGTTATTAAAAATAATTTCTTTGATGTTTGATACTGTCAAAATGTTACTTTCCACAAAACACTTGGCACTTTTCTAAAGATGTGCGCGTGACACGAAAACACTCGATATAAACTAAAGTGATCGTATTAAGAATGTAAGTGTACATACCGTTCGAAGAGAACGGTTGAAGCTGGATGAGCCAATTGTACCACTTCGAGCATACTTCTGATCTATATATATCTTTGGAATCAAGTTAAGTTTGAAATCAAATTATGTATTATACCTTCCTAAACTCAATCATCTTTTAAGGCCATCCACATGCTACCATCTCTATATAAAGTGCTAAATTTTTAGTTGCAGTCGATTAATCATGCTCAAGGTCCCGAGATCTCTATAAATACGACCACTGGAGGTGTATATTTTTTAGTATTTTTCAATATGCATAAAGTGGTAGCATTGTTGGTTTGCCTGGTTGTTGGCTCCTGGGCTGGTACCGTTAGTGTAGCGCCCAATCGGTTAGAGCGTGAGGGTCGCATTGTCGGCGGCGAAGATACCACAATTAGGGCGCATCCCTATCAAGTCTCATTGCAGAAGAAAGGTGGCTCTCACATGTGTGGCGGTAGTTTGATTAGTCACAATATTGTGGTAACTGCGGCACATTGTCTTCAGGGCTATAAGGCGTCCACGTTTTGGGTGCGTCTAGGCTCTACGCTCTACAATGAAGGTGGATTGCGTATTGCCGCCGAGGCAATAATCTATCACGAGAAGTACGACCACCAGACCATGCAGTTCGATGTGGGTCTGATCAAGTTAGCCGAGAGTGTGATGGAGACTGAGGACATACGATACATAGAGCTGGCTAGGACAACTCCAAAAACTGGTACTCCAGCTGTGGTCACCGGCTGGGGCTCCAAGTGCCATTTGTGGTGCATGTCCTTGCCCAAGGTCCTTCAAGCTGTTATAGTTTACATTGTGGACTGGAAACAGTGTGCATCTGCTGCTTATAAATACGGTGATATCGTCAAGGACACAATGGTCTGTGCCTATGAGAAGAAGAAGGATGCCTGCCAGGGTGACTCCGGCGGTCCGTTGGTGGCCAACGATCAACTGGTTGGTATTGTATCCTGGGGCTACGGTTGTGCCTCCGATCTGATGCCCGGTGTCTATGCTGATGTGCCAACCCTACGCGATTGGATCTTAGAAACAGTCGAAGCTTTGCAGAATTAGTTTCAAATAAATGAAGAATGTTGAGAATTAAATAATATTCAAACCATTTTATTATAAGGTTTAATAAACAGCTAAAATTTGGGCTAGATCAAAAGCTTTTTAAAGCTTAAATATGCGAAAATGAGAGAAGTAAACTACTGTAAAGCTTTCTTAACTGTTATCTGAGTAAACTTTTTTTAAGAGAGTACATTTTGCTGAGACATTTGCCGATGTTGGGAATAAAGAAGAATTATTAGATATAGAGATTAGCAACAAAACAAAAATTGCATAATTTACTGATCATTAGCAGGCATTGTTCACAAATTCTCGATATCTCATGAAATTTTGTTAGCTTAGAGGGTATTTGCTAGTCGAGCATGCCTGAAATTTAAATTTACTTACGCATTTATATTTAAATATTAATAATCTATCAGACAATGATAAGTGAATCTAGCCTATTATTAATAGAACAAACCCCAAGTTTAGTGTGAATTGACTTCAAGCCACTTTTTAAAAGACCTTGTCTTCTACTCAAATCATATGACTCAGAATATTAGATCAATTCTTTGTCAAATAAAAATATATTTCTTACAAAACGCGTATTTTCGTTTTATTCTCGGCAATCGTGGGTCTTATCTGTCATTTATAGAGTAATTTATTGTGCTGATACGGTTGGAAGGTATATCGGACGTTTGGATGTATACAGAAAGTCGAGTCCAGTTAGTTAAAAGCCAAACATTGAAATGGACATTAAATTGCTTGGAATTATTGTGGCATTATTGCTGATTATTGGTAACTCCAGTTGCCATACGGACGTGGAGACTCGCATTGTGGGCGGCAACGTAATCTCGACCTATTACCTACCCTACCAGGTCTCCCTGCGGAGAAGGACGAGCACAACCAGTGCCTATGCCCATACCTGTGGAGGAAGTCTGATCAATGAGAGGATCATTCTTACGGCGGCACATTGTGTCTATAATCGATTGGAGGAGAATTTCCTGGTGGTTGCTGGCACTGAGATGCGTTCCGGCATGGATGGTGGTGTAGTGTCGCGGGTGGAGAAGCTAGTACCACATGAACACTACAATGCATCGATAACTGATAATGATATTGCCTTGATCTTTGTCTCACCGCCATTTCCGGTTGGATCGCATTTTAAGATAGCCACCATTGAGTTGGCCCAGAAGTTGCCCGCTGTGGGCACCGTTGCGACCGTTTCGGGTTGGGGTGCCACCACAGAGGGTGGACTCGCTTCCGCCCAGCTGCAACAGGTGCAAGTGCCACTGGTGGACAATGTCGAGTGCCAGGCAGCCTATAATTATCGACCCATCACCGAGGGTATGCTCTGTGCTGCGGTACCTGAAGGTGGCAAGGATTCCTGCCAGGGTGACTCGGGAGGACCGTTGGTGGTCAACAATCAACTGCTGGGCATTGTCTCCTGGGGCGAGGGCTGTGCACGCGCCGGATTTCCCGGAGTCTACGCATCCGTGCCACATTTCCAAGGCTGGATTGCCGAGCAGCTAGCGGCGCATCCATAAAACATAAACCCAAAAGGCCTGATTACATGGCCATATAGCACTATCGCGTTTGTAGTATGTCCAACTAAATGTATCCAGTCAGTAAAATTTATGACCAAAGAGAATGTTTCTAATCGGCGTTGACCGTTGATAAGTGGCGTTTACAATCCAACGATCCAACGATTGGGGGCTATTTGGGGATATTTCAGTATTTCAGCTGTTGTTAAACATGACGCACGCGCCGCTCTACCTCTGCCTGGGATTGGGTCTTTTGGTGGCCAGTGCCTTGGCACATCCTGCCCAGGACTTGACGGACTCCCTCAATGGCCGCATTGTGGGTGGTCATGAGACCCATGTGGCTGTCTATCCGCATCAGATCTCGCTGCGTCGCAAGGCCATTAACTTTCCGAAGAATCCATTTACACACATCTGCGGAGGCTCCATCATTAGTGAAGATACCATTGTGACGGCGGCACATTGCATCATCGCCTCCAATCCGAGTCAGTATAAGGTTGTCGCCGGCACAAGTCGACGCAATGGCGGCGATGGCACCATTGTCTCCGTCTCCGAGATCATCATGCACGAGAAGTACAATCCGGATACCTATGATCATGACATTGCCCTGCTCCGTTTAAGCTCTCCGTTGCCCTTGAACAACTTCACGATGAAGGCCATTGAGCTGGCCAGCAAGGATGTCAGTTCGGGTGCAATCAGCACCATCACCGGCTGGGGAACAACGAGTTCCGGCGGCATGTCTTCCAATCAGCTAATGGCCGTCGATGTGCCAATTGTGAGCAACGCCGATTGCGATAAGGATTATGGTGGCAATCGCATCACAGAGTCCATGCTCTGTGCTGGCGTTCGTGGTGTGGGCGGCAAGGATGCCTGCCAGGGTGACTCTGGTGGCCCTTTGATTGTGAACAATGAGCTGCATGGCGTCGTCTCCTGGGGCTACGGATGTGCTGATCCCAAATATCCGGGTGTCTATGCCAAGGTGTCTTTCCTTCGCGAGTGGATCGTTTCTAAGGTGAAGTTGCCTTAAGCCTTCAAATACTCGTAATTTTAAATTCCCCTTTGTCACATGTCCAAATAAATGGCAAATTGGCGCCCATTTGGTTGCCTTCAGATTTACTACTTTGGCTCTTATCTGGTACATAGATTACGGGTTATACCAATCGGATATGATTAGTGCTTGTGCAAGGCATCAATTGCGGCTAATATACTTGTAGATTATCGGTTGGACGATTAGCACTCTGCTTAGTCCAAAATAACAAATGGTTTAACTATGCAACATTTTGTTTTCTTAGGCATTATAAAGATTATCAGATCGTCAGCTCCATAATAACCTATCTGACTAAAAGTATGCAATGAAATTGGAAAAATTGATCGTGTTCCCTCTTTCATATTTCTCGATGTTTTCAGATATTTTCTTAAACAGATTCTTTACTACGTATGAGTTTATTTTAAATGTTCTTCATGCTATCTTTTTGCATCTGTTGATTTTTGTTGAATAACACAAATTTGGAATTGCTAATACGATATACTAAATATCGGAGCATACAATTTTATATATAAACAATTTCTTTACACCATCTTAAATGGAACTTTTCTTAATACAATATCAATAAAATCAAATTGTAATTTCTACGGTTGTCTTAAGAAACAAATAATTACTTTAAGAAAAATCAATTGATCTGAATTGATTTGGTTGAATTATATCGTAAAAACTTTGTACAATTATAGCAAAGATAAATTGTCGATACGGTATCTTTATTGTCAGAACTATCAAAGTTATCAAATTGCAGTTCCATATATGAACCTTCTTCAAAAATACCTCAGTCACTTGTAGGGCATAAGAATCAACGGTCATGATTTGGAAAGTCAACTTGTTGCTTTTGTTCCTCGGTATTCATCGAGTATCAGGCAGTGTCAAGATCTTAGGAGGTCAGGATACTCAAATCCATCGTGCACCTTACCATGTCTCTTTGAGATATAAGGCCAATGCCACAGCACCATATATACAACGTTGTGCTGGCGCCATCTACAATTCTCATGTGATTCTGACAACTGCAATGTGTGTTCAAGATCTGGAAATACAGAGACTTCAAGTTGTAGCCGGAGATGGATATCGCACTGGAAGCAAGGGAAGCGTCTATCGTGTGCAACGAATTGTAATCCAGGATGATTTCGATAAGTGGTTCATGGACAACGATTTGGCTTTGCTACTCCTTGATCACGAACTAAACCTTAAGAATCAAAGTATATCAGCCATATCAGTTGCCAAGGATCAACCTGCTGCTGGCAACTTGGGCACCATTTTCGGTTGGGGTGCAAAGGAGGATTCGCAGTCATCGAAAACTCTGCAGATCGCTCAGGTAAAGATTGTGGATGTAGCTGAGTGTCGTTTGTCCTATGGACAGTATCGCATCACCAAAGCCATGTTGTGTGCGGGAAGCTATAATGACAACCATGTGATCGATGCCTGTCAGGGAGATGCTGGAGGAGCTCTTGTGGTTAATGGAGCTGCCATTGGCTTGATTTCCTGGGGCAGCGGGTGTGGACGTCCTAACTTTCCTGGTGTCTACACGAATTTGGTACACCTTAGAGGTTGGATAGAGCAACAAGTTGCGAATATGAAAATATCATAAGGAGGATATTATATAGTAAAAACAATTTGTTATATAACCAACCAAATAAATATATATTAACACCAAGTTATGTCTTGTAAGTTAAACTTTAATTTTCTTGTAAAATATAATGCCAAACCTTCAAAAATTGTAACTTGTAATGTTGCTGTCAGGACCAACTTCAAAACTGCCATAGCTTTATCAAAACTCAGCCGATTTTCAAACGGAATATCATTTAGTTCATGTTTTGGCCCCCAAATTGTTTCTGCATTCAAATTTTGTTCACTTAGAAAAAAGGATGATTTTCGAGTATAAGCCTTCCATTACTCATATTTTGAGTACCAACCCCTTGATATTTTTTCAAAATCTTTGAACTCTCATAACTTTACCAAAACTCAACCGATTTTCATGCCGATTATCATTTTGTTCATGTTTTGACTCCCAAATTGATTCTGCATTATTATTTTTTTCACTTAAAAAAATTAATTTTTTTTCTAACATCAGCCATTTACTATCCATTTTTCCTTACCAACCCCTTGAAATTTTTTTAAAAACTTTGATCTTCCATAACTTTGTCAAGACACAACCGATTTTTAAACGGAATTCCATTTTGTTCATGCTTTTCAATTCATTCTGCATTTAACTTTTAATAAATTAGATAAAACAGTTTCTTCATCTAGATGTCGATTTTCATGCTAAGATTCCCTTACTAAAGTTGATTTTTAAGTGAAATTTCGATCGATCATACCAATGGCAGCTCTTTTTCGTGAGTACTTTATAATACTCTCTGAAAGTGTAGTATCGTAGTTCAACATATCGAAAGTAAACTTATTTCATTGACTTGCATTTGCTGTTGGAACTTCGTTATCAGGCGGACCCTGTACATGGGGCCTATCTGAAATAGCAGCAATTAAGATAATCTTACCGCGAAATACCAAAAATACATAATTTGTAATCGCACAGTTCAATAGAAGGCGGTCACTTGTACGGATGCAAAATCACCATGGGAATTATGGATATCCTTCGTGTCAATCTGACAATGCTGCTCTTAACACTGGCAGCTTGTGCCTGGTTCACTGAGGCTCAGCCGGAAGCACGCATTATCAATGGATCCAAGGTGGACATAGCACGTCATCCATATTTTGTTTCTCTGCGATATAGACGTAGCAATGAATCCGCATACCTTCACGAATGTGCCGGCGTCATCTACTCGGACCGTGCCGTGGTGACGGCGGCTCAGTGTCTGGCTGGTCTGACGGAAGGAACCAAATTGATGGTTGTTGGTGGTGCCAATAAACGTAACGGCACCGATGGACTTGTCTATCCCGTCTCGAACTGGACGTATCATCCGAAATTTAGCTACTATACGGCTGACTATGATATTGGAGTTGTCATTTTGGAGACTGCTTTTCATTTGTCGAACTTTGGTATGCGCACAATTGGATTGCGTCCGGAACGACCGGCGACCGGAAGAGATGCCCTTGTGGTTGGCTGGGGATATCGTGAGGAAGGGGGTCCCTCCAGTCCCCATCTGGAACAGGCATATGTGCCCATTGTCAGCACGGAACAATGCAATAATATTTACGGTAAGGGTGAGGTCACTGAGCGCATGATCTGTGCCGGAGATGTTGCCCAAGGCGGTCGCGATGCATGTCAAGGAGACACAGGCGGACCACTGATCATAGACGAGCAACTGGTGGGTCTTGTCTCCTGGGGACGTGGCTGTGGACGGGCTGGTTATCCCACTGTTTATACATACGTGCCCAGCCTGAAGTCGTGGATCGATGATACTCTGAAGGCCGCGGGAGCGCTATAAACGACAACCAGTGTGCTGATAGCGCCTATCATCAAGTAGCCAATACATGATAATTATGCGACTTTTGTATTTACCGATTTACTGTCCACTTAATAATAAAACTACAAATTTAGTACGATTACTTGGCTTTCATCGTGTTTGCTATTCAATCACTTTTCAAATTATCCAATGACAAAAGCTTCTAACTTGTGCTTACTTTCATAAGCTGACTGTTATGCGGCCATCATGCAACTTATCGATAAAGCAATTTGTTCGTTGCACTTATCGACTTAATGGTCGTTATTTAGCTTTTAAAGTTATTTAATATAATAAAAACACTAGATCCACAAATATTTCTTTGCGACTTGGTTTAAATAAGTCTAAATATTGTTTTTTTTTAGCCCCCTTTTTTATGTGTTGTCTAATTAATAAAGCCGTATTAATTGATTTACATTTGTCACCTGTTATTAGGTAATGGCCTCATAAAATAAACAATCAAAAATATCATCACATGGTTTTTATTGCATCCAGTAGATTAAAATTGACTGCTCTACAGGAAATCAATGCTACCCAAATCCTGATTGTCATTGATAGTCTTTAATAACCAATCTCGCACATCGGGCACGGAAGCATAAACGCCTGGAAATTTCGGACGAGCGCATCCTGTTCCCCAGGAGACAATGCCCAGCAGTTCGTTGTTGTAGATCAGTGGACCACCAGAGTCACCCTGGCAGGCATCCTTGCCGCCACCATCTTCGCCGCTACACAACATGTTGCCGGTTAGGAGAAGGGGATAGGATTTTTTGCAAATCGCATTTTCGACCAATTTTACTAGCACCTTTTGGAGGACATTGGGCAAGAGTCCATTCTCTTGGGTGACACCCCAACCAGTTACATAGACGGGTGTACCGTGCTCGGGACGTTCCTTGGCCAGTGGAATGGGCTGAACGAACTCGTTGAACACGAAATCTCCGTCCAGCAACAGAATAGCGGCATCGTTGTCATTGTTAAAGGTCTTGTACTTTTCATGAATGATGAATTTTCGTACAGGCAGCGTCTGGCTACTAGGACTCAGTTGGAATAATGTCGTAGAGCCAGCAACGATCGTGAGATTCTCCGCACTTTTCAAGGTATTTAAACAATGCGCAGCACTGACGATAATGTTGCTTGCGACGATGGTACCACCACATCTGTGATTTTGTCTATAGCGCATGGAAACCTGATGGGGAAATTCACGAATGTTTGCATCTTCGCCACCGACAATGCGTCCATCGGGCATGGGTACACCGCTGTGGAAAACGGGATCCGCCAGCGATGCTCCAAGAATACACAACCCGATCAAGATGCGAAACATTATTGACAACTGAAGCCAAATTTCCAGGGATCAGGCTTTTTATAGAATGCTTATCAATATAAAGTTTAATTCCCCAATCAATTTGATTAAAAGCGATAATACAATAGTTATAAATCCATCTGAACGGCTTTAAGGTTTAAGGTTAGTGTTATTTTTTTTTTTTTGACTTATCTTATCCTTATCTGTCGATTGTAATCACGGTTGATACTTTATGAAAATATAATATTTTATACCAGAATTTAGTGAAAAATATTCTGCTAACGAAAATTACTTATGAACTAATAATAAACATATTTTAAAATAAAAACTCACTTATTTATTTTAGTCAGTCATCTGATAAAATTGCTTTAAATCTGCTTTGATATTCTTCTCTTAACACTCTCAATTCTAAGGTAATATTATGTGATTATCTTTGTATAATTACAAGTTGAATTTTAATTAAATAAAAATTAACGAACACATTTTGGAAGAAAAATGTACCAATGGTACAAATAAATTTATTGGTACAATTTTGCCAAATGTGGCAGCCTCATGCTGCTTCATATGAAAAGCTGACTGCTACGGAACTCCACACTTTCGCGATAATTATCGATCAAATCGACATAGAAAATAAACGGTTGGTAAAATTCAAAAGAGACTTGTTAAGAAATAGTTTATATTGCGTTGGATTAAAAAAAGTTAATTAACAAATTGTTTTTGTATACAATTGGCATTTATTTTAATCCTATTAATTGACTACATTTTGTAAATCTGTGAGAATGTTTCATTATAATTTCATTTAGTTAGTACTCATACCAAGAAGTTGAGCAGTGTACCGGGTGAATTTTTTTATTGATATTAATGATAATTCGGCCACTTCAAAAATTGTCACTATAAGCGCGACGGTGATTCATTATTCCAAAAAGTAAATGTTAAGTGTTAAACGTATAATTATATCTTTATGATTTAGCATTCATCAAATCTAATAAGAATTGGCTACCATATAAAATTACGATATAGTGGCAAATTATATGTTTATATCGATATAGTTTATTGGAAACATAAAAATCATAGTCATTATGCCTAATCATGCAGTTAAGTTGTAGCGCACTCGGAAGATAACAAATCTCAGTTCTGGCAAATGTCGCGACGACGAATTTAATCAATTGACAGATTTAGGGTTTTCGGAATTAGATTACATAAAACGCAGACATCTCAATTGAAATTCAAAGTTCATTAGAACTTGTCGACTCGTAATATGAGTCAACTTATTGATAATCCAGTTGGGTCTATTATGTGGGTTTGTTTTCTTTTGTTTTCTTTACTTTTTTTTTCCTTCTGTATCGTAAAAGACTTATCGAAGAGCTTATGGTTCTATGGTTTAATTATTGGTAAGAATTTCTCTTTAAAAGACTACCGACAACCATGTTTATAGAGTATATAAAACCTTGGCCACATAAACTTTATAATATCATAGACTGAATTTGTTTATTGAAATCCGATACCAATCGTGGATTTCATGCGATTTCGGGTTTTCCTGCGATAAGCCTTATGCTATATATAAGAACCGAACGAAATCCAATTTAGCATTAAAGCACTTAACTCTTTAGAAATGTCGTCGCGTTTCGGACTAATCCTGTTGGGACTGCTGTCCTTGGCAGCCTTGAATAATGGGGCATCTATAAGCACCCACATTGTAGGTGGCACTGAGACGGATATTGCGAATTATCCGTACCAGGTCTCTGTACGTCTGGAGACATATATGCTGCTCCATATTTGTGGTGGTAGCATCTACGCTCCTCGTGTCGTCGTTACGGCTGCCCATTGCATTAAGGGTCGCTTCGCCTCCTACATTCGCATTGTGCCCGGACAGAATTCCATTGCCGATCTGGATGAGCAGGGTGTAAAGGTGACCAAGTTGATCTATCACACCGGCTACAATAAGAAGACCCATGTGAATGACGTGGGCTTGATCATCACCAGCGAGCCAATGGCCTACTCCAGTCTGGTTCAGCCCATTGCCCTGGCTGTCGATTCACCCAAGCCGGGCACCCATGCCATTGTCAGTGGTTGGGGCAAACGCACCGAGAAGGACGAAGCTCTGCCTGCAATGCTACGTGCCGTTCAGGTGGAAATTATGGACACCAACACTTGTGGAGCACAGTACTCGACGAAGGATTACACCATCACCGATGAAATGTTGTGCGCCGGCGTCGACGAGGGCGGTAAGGATGCCTGCCAAGGTGACTCCGGTGGACCATTGACCGTGGAGGGTATTCTAGTTGGTATCGTGTCCTGGGGAGTTGGCTGTGCCCGTGAAGGCTTCCCCGGAGTGTACACCAGTGTACTTCACCACACTGCCTGGATCGAAGAACAGTCCGCACCTTATCTATAAGCGATTAAGTGCAATTACTTAATTGACAGCTGCAATCGAACAAAATAAGCGAACAAATAACCTTTATAATTATATCATATACTTTTAATTAAATTGAGCATTACAAAATAATTTTTTATTTTAATTTGGCCCATTTCAAATTTGAATAACATAACAATTTCTGCATGCTGGCAGCACTTATTCAGTATTTATTTTACTTTGGAGTGTATTTCAGCATACGGTCACATTGTCTTCGAGAAACCTCGTAAAAAATTTGGCAGGGCTGCCACAGGAACAGGGTGGCAGCCTTTCAAACCAGTGCTGCCAAGTTTTTAGAGGAAGAATAGCTAGCTGTTTCTGACTTGATTTAATTAATTTGATATTTTGTCTTATCTTAGCGCTACAAATATAAAAGCATTGTAAATTTGTTTTACGACAAAACTGTTAGCAAAACTTAGCTGAAAATATATTTAAAATAACCTGATTTTCAGCTATAAGCAATTTTGACATTTATCTAACAAACGAATTCTGAAAATAGCCAGAATCAGCTATAAAATAGCTTAGTTGGCAACAGTGAGCAGTATTGATATTTCTGCTTTCGAGAAAACTCGTGAAATTGTAAAAAAAGAGACGGAAAAAAGTCAATTTAATAATTGCAAGCAAAGTAAACAATAACAATAAAGAAATATGTCACTATTCGGTGCGTTAATGGGAGATTTCGATGATGATCTTGGATTCATGAAGTAAGTTAAAAGTAAAAGTGCTTCGCTTGCTGCTGTTTTGGGGCGTGGAAAAGTTGCATGTGTGAAGTGTGAAAAGTGGTACCTAAAAGTTGCAAACAAGTAATAAGTTTAATGGAAAATTCTGGATATGCGGTTTCAGAGCTTAATGCATTTTTTCAGTCGGGGCTCCGTTGAACAGCGCAAGTGTGTGTGTGTGCATGTGTACAATTTACAATTTTACACAATACATACAACGTAGTTTTTCGCTGGCTGTTACGTGTATGTGTGTGTGTGTGTGTGCGCAGCATGCCATCGTAAAAGCAGCAGGAAGAAAGAAGTCGAAAGGGCACGTAATTAATCGATTATTTCGATTGCACATCCACAGCTGCCTATTTAATCAACATTAGTTCTGCTTGTCAACTAAAACAGATAAAAGTCATTATCATATTATGGTGCTTGGTGGTGATTATGTGATCTAATGTCGGATTTCCGTCAATTTGTAATGAAAAGTGACAAATCTATACATTTTAATGCTTGATGAAATTGGCAGAAATGCATTCATGCACACACACTCACACACACATATGTGAAATGTGTATTACAACAGCGTTGCCACTTGGTTGTAACAGAAAAACAGCTGTTCGACTGAATAAACAAAGTGTCCATTGATTTTAAATAGAATTGAATCAATAGTGCCTTGCTAAATTCAATGTCAGTTATACTATTGTTCAGTTTTTTTTTATATTTAAAATATTAGTCCTGTTTCATTATACCATTTTGGCAGACCATTATAAGGTTATGAGCCGAAAGCGAAATTCACAGGGCAAAAAAACCTCCAAGAATCAAGAAATGGATTTAAAGTTGGCCTCATCTCCAATAGTTTCAATAGTTTAACTTTAACTTATATTTATTTTGCATTTACAGCAACCACATGAACCATCACATGAACGCGATGAATATGCAAATGCGCTCGATGAACCGTTTGATGAACACCTTTATGCCCGATCCATTCAATATGCTGGGACCATCGCCATTTGATCCGGGATTCCAGCAGGGCGCACTTATGGAGCGCAGCCAACAGGCAATGGCTCCAATGGGTGGTGGTCTCTTTGGATTCCCACCCATGCCCACATTCAATCGTTTGCTTAATGCCGGTTCGCATAATCTTCATTACAGTCTCCAAATAGCATAATTTAATATTTATTTGCTGCTTTAGATATTGGCGCTACTAATGGCGCTTCATTTTGCCAAAGCAACGTGATGACTGTGTCCACGGGTCCCGATGGACGTCCACAGATTTACCAGGCTAGCAGCAGCACCAAAACTGGACCGGGAGGTGTGCGCGAGACACGCAAGACCGTCCAGGACTCGCGTACGGGCTTTAAGAAAATGGCCATTGGCCATCACATTGGCGAGCGTGCTCACATTATTGAGAAGGAGCAGGATCTACGCTCTGGTCAGTTGGAGGAGCGTCAGGAGTTCATCAATCTGGATGAGGAGGAGGCCGAACAGTTTGATCGCGAGTTCACAACACGTGCCACACGCGGAATAATGCCACATGGCGGCTCTCGAGGCGGCATGCAGGCCATACAAGGAGTTCATCCAGCTCCGGGCACATCGACTGTCACCATTGAGCCCCTGGATGACGATGATGATGATGATTGTGTGATCCAGGAGCCAGCGCGCTCAGTTCGACAATTGCCCGCTCTGCCAGCGCCGCCAACAGCTCCACATAACAGGTGAGCTTACACGGGCAAAAAAGCCTATACTCCTTAAGTCCTACCTTGCAGGTTTAAGCGTCGTATTTATTGAGCTGCGTAAGATTAGCTTCCGTTTGACCACTAACAAATTTGGCCTCTTAACAATTCCAAAAAAATATAGTATTATGGGTATGTCTGTTGTGGCTGTTACTGTTAGTTCTAACAGCGCCAATACCTGCTAGTAACAGCATGCCACTTACTAACAGTTATTTAACATAACACTTTAACATAGATCAGTCACAGCCGACATACCCAAATGGATGAGTTAGGCTGTTCCCTTTTTTGTACCCTTTTTGTGACAATGACCGCTAAATTAAACGTTTGTATTTACTTGCAGATATAATAATTACTAAATCAAGCAAAGTACATACAGTATACTTTACTATATATATATATCTCAAAGTCAATGCTAAAACAAAATCAATTGCATATATATATATATATATATAATTAAAAAATTTCTGCTTTTACATTCCTACTACGTTAAATACTAAAAAAGATAAATCAAAAAAGAGAACAATTTTGAGGTAGGCGGAAAGCAATTTGTAATTCTACTTTATTTCCATATTTTGCTTTCGACCTACCAATTTGTAATTGAATTAAATTTGAGTATGATTTTTACTATCTTTTCAATTCACTCATTTATTCACATAAGACATACTACATGTGTATATATAGAATGTTGTACATAAGATTCTAATCGCGCTACGTTACGTTACGCTAATGGGTTTGCTACGCTAACGTCATCTACTACCAATAATAGTAACACAAAGACATACGCCAAACGATTTGTTGTAATCTCTTTTAAATTTTCTTCGAATCGATTGCATACGACGACAACAACAACAACAACAGCAGCGACACAGCAGCAGCAACAACAACCACAGCGACAGCAGCAGCGTCATCGCCTACAGTCTACGACGTAACGAATAACAACAACTATTTGGGCGCTGGAAACTTATCGTCATCGCGTCGCGCCTACTTGCGCAATGCTCAGCATTTGGCCACGCCTCGTCGCCCGCTACGTACGCCTTCCTCGTCACCGCTGGCCACCGTTTCCAACGCTAGTCACAGCATTGCCGGCACGCCAAGGTTTGTTCGCATTAGCAAAACAAGACTTCATCCAGCAACAACAACAAAATGATAAATATATCCCAAAAAAAGGCCCCAGAGACATGCCTAATTTCTATATATATATATATATCATATATATTTATATATAACAAACCCGTCAAATTCCAAAGATTTTCAATAAATTCTATTATTTCATATGTTATAATAACAGCTGTCTCCCCTAATACGTTATGTTATCGTTACGTTACGTTATTTGGCTGTAAACACAATTGAGCTTCTACCCTGCAAAAAATATTTTAAAAATTAAAAGCAAATTAATCGCCATAGTTTTAACACTATATGATAAACACACGTTTTTATGCAAATTTATATCTTAATTAACAACTTATCGCTCTATTTCTCTCTCCTCTCTTCATAAATGTATTTTATTCAAAATGCAGAGATTGGCGTTTATATAATTCACGTTTCTATCGCAAGTAGAAACAGTTATGCATAATATCAATATCATAATTAATAATCAACACACATAAGATAAATCTATCTACAATATATATATATATACACACAACGTAATTGAACAACGATCAGCGATGTTAGACGCGCTACGTCAACGTAATCACATCCACTACTAACCTGTCACGTCGTTTTACGAGGACACCCAACACTCTGTCTCTCTCTCTCACGCTCTCTCTGCGCCCGCCTTGATATCATCGCTGCGACGCTACGCATCATCGTTACGTCACGCATCTCTGCAACGTCACACGTCGTTACGTGCCACATGTTACGTGTAAGGCCGCCCGCAAATCCAGCTATGTACATAAAACTACTACTTCTACTACTACTACACACATTTTCTATACAGTATCTCTTTAAAAAACAAAAACATTTTGAAATAAGGCGACGAACACGTAATCAGCATGTTTGCGTTTACGTAAGCCAAAGCGCCCAAAGCTACCTGAAATCAAATACCAAAAAAAAAATACTATTCCTGAAAGAGCAACATGTGTGAAGATCATTTGTCACTTATGTTTTGTTTGCCTTTTGACAAATTCCATTTAGTTTTCGTTTAATTTATCCATTTAATCATCGTTACGTTACGCTACGCTACGTCACACAAAAAAAACAACGCTTAATTGGTCAACGTTACACATTTCTGGCTACTACGTACTGCAATAAATTACGTGACAACGCCAAACGACGCTTATCAAAATTCTAACGTTGTTGTTGTTGCTGCTGCTGCCGCTGCGAATTCGCTATATTCTGTTGTTTTAACGAAGGTCTGCAAACTACAACAACAAATTAACTACTGCGTACCTTAACACATCACATAACGGTGTTTGACCGAAAAGCTCCGCCTCCGCCCGCCCACATCCAGCTTATGCCTCGCTCTCTCTCTCTCTTAAAATCATTACAACATCCTCTCTCATTTGATTAATAAGCATTCTGTCGCTCGCTCTCTCTCATAATTTTACTATTATCATTTAAGTTCGAATTGGCCATTGTACGAATTTTATATATGTATTTTTTATACTCTTATAAACCTTTTACGTTGTCATTTGTTTACGTATTGTGCCCTACTACGTTATTTAAGAAAATATCGATTAATTGATAAATGCTTATCGTTGCTCTCTCTTTCTACCGTCTCCCCCATCTCTAGCATACATCCACATCCTTATGCTGCCAATCACGCAGCCGCACGTCGCCAGCAGCGTCTGAAGCATCATCATCAAGCCAATGGGAATGGGAATGGCAATCACAATGGGGGAACGGAGGATGCTAGTGAACCACGCAACAAATCCGCCAAACGGAACAAACCTCAATAATATGATATGAGGTGGAACAAATAACACATACACACACACATACCTACAATACACAAACATATACACACGCACGCCAACGCATTCAGTTAATTAAGTCTCCAATTGCAAAGCTTCAACAAAAAAATAACAAACAAACACTCACACAAACAAGAAAATATTTAATTATTACAATTTGCTTTTTTTTATACTGCGCGTTTTACGATTTTTGGTCAGGCCAATCCAAAAATCAAAATGACGCTTTTCAAGCTTATTTAAATCGCCTCGACCGATAATTTGTACCAAATTTAATGCACATCGATAGGCTTGCAAATCTGCGATAGAATTTTGACATTTGCTATCGATATGTATCTTGTATCTCTTTTGACACACAGGCAACTGTTCACACACACACACATAGACACCTGCATACTCACACACACACATACAATAATAATGCAAATTTTTAGTTGTATTAAAGTTTAAAAAAAGAAAAAACAAATATTTAGACGGCACTAATATTAAGTTGGTCGTTTTGAAATATTCTCAAGATTTTAGTTAACTATTACTTATTAGAGTATAAGCTTTAAATTTTGCAGCGACGGGAATCAAAATTTTGATCAAGCCGCCACCTAAAAAAAAAACTACATACATAAATACATACAAATCTAAATAAAAGTAAAAAAAGATCCCAATACATAATATGTAATTATTAAGGCATAAGTAAATGTGTTTATGTGAATTTAATTAAACGAAAATACACACATAGTAAACTGGAAACTAACATTGATATTATTTTACTAGTACTTAATTAATGTGCCCCCAACTCTTTCCCCCCCATCTCCAAGTGGAATTTAATCGACCATTTCCATTTGAGTCTCCTCGGATTCCCGCCAATTGCGTTGTACCATTTCCACCAATTGCTTCCAGATAAGTGTCCTTCGCACATAGTTGGCCAAACAGAGCAGTATGAAAGCCCAGGCCAGTCCCAAATAGAAATCCGTCTGGAAATCTGGTGTATCGAGAAGTGGTCCAATTCTGGACCATGACAAAATATAGGATCTTATGCTCTTTGGATCAACAGTCTTTAGATTGGTATGACGCATAATGAACTTGGCACAGGCAAGTCTGCTGGTCTCGTCCCAGGCGGGATCATATTTGAGCATAGGTCGACCCTGATGGAAGATCAAAATTGTTGGCAGCGACACAATACCAAACTCGGCATTGAATCGGGAGAACTTGTACGCGTCCACGTAGGCCACTGGCAAGTTGGGAAACAGATGTGGCAGCAAGTTGACCACATTGGCAATTCGGGCGCATTCCAAGCTCGTCGGCGTACAGAAGTGGACAACAACACAGCTGCCGTATTCGTGTCGCTTAGTGGCATTGCCAATGGGTTTCAGCAGATTCACAATCTCCTTGGCCGACTGCATGATGAGCAGCCTGGGCGCTGTAATGTTTCCCTCGCGCACACTAAAATCGTGCTGCTCCAGACAGCGAATCCTTAGCGGTGGTTTGCGCTGCTGCGGCAGGTCCGTCATGTGCATTATGTGCTCATCGTCCGGCACACAGGTGTGGCGATCCCGCAACAACGCGTACGCCTCAAATGTGTACTCACATTGACCCCGGGACACCTGGGATTGAGATCCTGCGCCATTTGGGTGGATTTTGAGACCCAGGTATTGCAGGGCGCTCAGCAATCCTGAGAGTTCTCCATTGGCCTGCGCTGCACAGAGTCCTGTCAATGCTTGCAGATGTGTAAACAAATCACATTTCAACTTTTAGTATGCTTACCAAGTAATAACAATAACAAGAAATTTACATTTGCTTGCATTTTATGCACTGTTGCCAACTTTTTAGGGGAACAAACGAAACAGCTGATTCCCTAGTGTATTTTAAGTATTGCCAACTTGTTTCAAGAGTCATATCGCAACAAAAAACAAGTTGGCAGGCTTGGCAGAACTAGTTATAAAACAGCCAAAATACTACGTTTATTAGCTGACGGGCAAAAGCTGAATATCGTGCGCAAGTGAAATACTGACTGCTATGTCACAACGGCATTTCAAATTAACAGCAGCCGTTACAAAAACACTTAATAAATAGAGATAAAAATGTATGTGAATGCGTGTTGATGTGTTGGTTCCATTGTTGTAATTATGCATGCACATAAACACGCAGACTGAAACTGTCTACCCAGTGCACACAGAACAGTAACTCTTGCTCAGCATTTTGTGGCATACCCTTGCTAAGAAGACAGAACGGGTATGCACTTTTAAAAGAGGCGCAAGTGAAATTTATTCATTAGAGTAGGATATAAATGGCAAGTTTTACTCTAAAAGAATTGTTTGTGGGCTATGCATACTAAAATCACTTAAGTAATGGTATAACATAGTCAAGTGCTTAAATTGTTTTTTCTTTTTGGTCTGCTGTTGTTGCTTCCATTTTATTTTCGTTGGGTTTTTAAAACCGGCAACATCAATTTATCATGCTGAAGTGGTGTCCATATAAGCGGAAGTTGTAGTACAAGCTGCCTGCTCAGGACAAACCAGGCGTATGCGCAACGACAACAAGAACTCCGGGTACGAGAACATGACTACGGAAAATGAGGGCGACCTTTTGTGGGCGTACTTTTTTTGGGGGGTGGGGGTGTCACAACTATTTTCAACATTGTGCACACATTTCATTCATTGAGTGCATGTTGAGCATATTTACAACTAGTTAAAGGCCAACTGCAACAACAGCAACAACAACAACTGTGCTTTTAAAAGGCACTTTATGCGCTTTTATGAGATTTTATGGAGTATTTTAAAATGTCAGTCGTTACGTATTGCTTTTATTATGACTGAAAATGCCCTGATAATTATCTTATTGGACTGCTGTCGAGCATTCACATTGGCAATGCAATGAATTCAATTGAAAATACTTTCATTTCCCTTCCAACTGCAATTCAAGCAGCCATTGTGGGCGGTTGGCAGCAGAAGGGCGCGTGGGAGGGGGCGTGGTGCTGGACTGTCGGCCAAAACGGAAGTATTCCGGTTGTCTGTATTCCTGAGAGTTTCAATAGTTCTCGGTGCCAGTCGCCAAGTCCAAGTCCAAGTCCCAACTTCAACTTCAAGTCGTCGAACTTTTTCGCAGGCCCAAAGCACTCGATATGTGACGACAACAACAACAACAACAAAAGTTACAACAACATCAATGCTGCCTGCTCTTTTCTTCAACTGATAAAGATAAGACCAAGGAGTTGAGTGCTCTGCAAGCGGTCTTCTTCGAGGCAAACTTTGTCACAGCCTTTGCGGTTGCTTCGCTTCTTAACTTGGCCAGCATTTTGTGACAATTTATTTTCCATGCTTTGGCATTTGCTTTCAACAAATCGAAAAACTATTAAATTGGGCTCTCAGCCAACAAGACACAAATAATACAAATAAAAGACTAGAAGAAAACGTAGCTCAAACAGTCGATTTTTTTTATACACTACAGAAAGTACAGTCAAATATATAATTCGATAGACTGACTGGTCGATAGTGCTTGTGGAGCTACTACATTTATTATTAATCGTTTATCGATCTATTGATAAAATTAACAAAAGTTAGGGTTAAGTTGTCAGGGTTAAAATAATTTTAACTAAGTGTTTTCATTTAATTTTTATTTTTTATTTACTTTTAATGAACAACTTTCATGATTTGATAATAATTTAAATAAATAATCTTTTAAAAAATATATATTTGTACTTTTATGTAAAATCATTACCTTACCATATGTTGTATTTAAAAAAAACTACTCATATCAGTTAATTATGTTTAATATAATAAGAATAAAATATAATTGGAAAGAGAAAAATATATGTATTAATTTGTAATTAGCCAGCTTTAGTATGTTTTAATTTGGAAGGTATTGTTCACACTTATTCACGCCTGGGCTTATTGGATTGATGGGAGTCCCATTTAAAAAAGAAATTAGTTGAAGCTCGAAAGATTGACTTATTTCTTAAATAGATTTGGTAATGCTTAAATGATGATTGACATTTTAAAATTGTAGCTAAATAAATAATAATTCGAATAATATAAATATTAAGCTTGTTATTAGTATAATAAAAAAAAAACTATAGAGTATTTAGAGAAATAGTTCGGTATGCTGCTTACAGCTAGAAATTTAACTGTCTGACAGTCACGCGATTTGGCCATGGTTTGGCACATTTGATATCGCTGCAACTTTTCACCTTTTGCACGGCGTTGACAGGCCTTCGACGACGTCTGGTTAATTGGATGGGATGGGAATGGAATGGAATGGAATGGAATGGCAGCAGTGTGACCAGGGCAACGCCGACGGCGATGGGCAGTCAGTTATCAGATAAGATCGGAAAGTAAACCAAGTGAATGCGGACTCTTCTGGCATAACCTCAATTGCCAGCGCCTCAGAGTATGCAACAGCTTTATGCTATGCAAACATGATTTAACACCCACCCAACGTCTTATCTCAGCATCTGTAAATAAAAACTCAGTTACAACTTGTGAAAAGAGTAAATATAGAATCTACTATGTACTATCCATATTGGCCATTGAAATGTTGAGTGTATGCTGGCAACACTTTGGATTGCCTCCTGACAGCGAATGACACTAAACTAATTAAAAGTTTTCGGCTCAGATCAGGACTAGCCCATATGGCAATGGGTTCGACTCGCAACTCACCGGAAAGATGGCATAAATTACGCATTGAAATCACGTAAATGTTGGCAAATTTAATCAGCATAACATCGCAGAGCGGCCACTAAACAAAAATTAAATTTATCAACATAACCTAATAAAGGAACCCAACAAAAAATAAAAAACATGAGTGAGGGAAGTGCGAAAAGGGCTAGTAGAGAGAAGGAAGACTAGTAGATGCCCTATGTAGCATAAAATTGCAGAAATGAATTGTAGATTTCTTCAAAAATTATAATAAAACAGGGTATAAAATAAATTTTATACTTGTATAACATTTTCAGAGTTTAATATCAGGCCTGTTCCGGGTTTCACTTCCTATTTTATCGGATTTAAAAAAATATAAATTTAAACATTTTAATATAATATTTTATCACTTTGTTGAACTTAAATTCACCATATCAAAGTCAATTCAATTCAAAATATATTTCCATATTGATATAGAAACAGACTAAAAATCTGGCCGAAAGTGAAAACCGGAACAGGCCTGTGTATGTTAGTAAAAATATAGTATTCAATATAGTATATATTTAAAAATCGGCATTTCGGCATTTATCTTATCCATTTTTCAAATATTTTGCCTATAGGGTATATGAGAAAAAAAAACTGTTAGTGTCAACTGAACAAAAAATTTGCACAGAACTACGTGACTTCAATTTCTCACTCAGCCGCAGTTTGTTCGTACCAACGTTCTCGGCTGGCCACAAAGGTGTATCTGTGTATCTTTTTTTGTATCTGTGTGTGTATGTCCGTCTGTGTATCTGTGTGTGTGTGCTCATGTTTTGTGTTTTTCTTTCTATTTTGGTTAGTTTTTGCCTGCCTGCCTGTGCACAACTTTTAATCCTTTGCACTTTTGTCAATGTCAGACGAGATGGTCAATGACAAACTCGAAAACGAGGTAGAAAAACCCAAAACACGAAGTCAATGTTTATATGCTCTAACCAGATGTCGTGATTGATTTTTTGAGTTTAAAAAGATTCCATTGATTCTATTTTATGTGGTTTACAGAATTCTTGGCATGTTTCTAAAGGATCTTGACTAAAATTTTATTTACCTTTGGAATATAATTAACTATACTATTTTTACGTGTTTGTAAAGTTTCTTAAAAAAATTGTAATGAAAGGAAATTAAGAATTCGGAATAATTTGTATTATGTTTCCATTTTTATACTTAAATTCTCCAAAATATTTTCAAATGTGGCAAACTTAAGTACCTTTGTTTATGTTTTTGAAAATACCCTTTTGTTACATTGCCAGTTGTATTGCGAATACTCATTCGTTTTTTGGGGGAAATAGTTTTCCACCACAATGATATTTCAGTTTGTCCTACCGAAATAAAAAAAAACCAGGGCACCCAATAAAATTAATTGATTTTGAGGTTTTCCCTTTTGCCGTGTGCCGAGCGATTTTGATTTTTACCCTGACAGTTCACCGCATTTGACAGACACCATTGGGGCAGAGATTAAAGCGAATTTGCTTCTCCAATATCGTTTAAGTGTTTTTAGGTCCGATTTTATAGTACACAATTTTAACAAACAGTTTTCAGAAAAAGTAAGTATGCTTTCAAATAAATAATTATTTCTCGAGTACAGTACTATATATTTGAGCTAGTTCTTTCTTTTATTGACAGACTAAAATGTCATTCAAATATTTTGAAAATCAATTGTTGTGATCTTCAAAATACTATTGTTACGAATTTACCAAGTTTGAAGTATATTTAAATACCGAAAAAATATGATTTTATTAGTGGCATTTATTATAAATTCATATGTTATTTATTTTATGTTTATGCAATATTTTAATTCGATTTGTTCGACAGGTTTATGACTCCATTGAATGTCAATTTGATGTCGAGTTTGTTTGTCTGTCCTGCACATATCTCCATTCTTCTTTCTCCTTTCTCCCATCTCCCTTGCCCCTTTCTCCCCTCTCACCACCGCATCCCTTAGTTGCCTTTTACGCCACTCGCATTATCAATTATGCGTTGGCATTGCGAGTCCCGTGTCCGAGTGCTGTAAACTTGGCAATTTATTTGCACCGGAAACTCAACATAAATCAAACTAATTTCTCCAGGGATTTTTGAACAAGTTTCGACGTGTCGCTCGGCTGCTGCTCCGCTCCTGTCTGAAAGTTCTCTTTGTTGTGCTTGTTGTTGCTGTTGTTGGTATTGTTGTTGTTGTTATTGTTGTTATTGTTGTTGGGCACGTGTTTGGGGCATAGCAAATTGAATTTGTCGCGCCATGTTGCATAATTTGGAGCCCATTGTGCGTCTAATTGGCCAAAATGTGAGAGAGACCAAAATGGAGCTGCCTATTTATATACTAGTAAATATATCTATAGATGAAGTTGCTGCTGAATGAGATTATAGCTCATATAGATAGATAGCAAAGGTTCTATACAATGTATGAAATAAGAGAACTGTTTTTTTTAACGAGGTGGTTAAAGAAAAATAATAGATATTTGTTGGTATACTTAGACAGAGAAAAATTCTAAAAATAATTCTACAGTCTAGATGTATATACTTATTTTAAAAATTAAAAAAAAAGAATTTTAAGAACAGGTATGTAAATTAGAGAATTTTAATTTGAAAATTGTGTCGAAAAAAAAATATGAGTACATCTTTTTTTTATCGACGTGTTCGAGGATGAGGAGGAAAAATAATAGATATTTTTTTGATAACGTAGATAGAGAAAAATTCTAAAAATAATTGTACAGTCTAGATGTTTATACTTATTTAAAGAATTTTAAATTTAATTTAATATATTAATTTTTTTTTCTCAAATTTAAGAGTTTTCCGTATAAAAATGTGTCGATAAAATAAATTGTAGTATAGTAAAATCGGAATTAATAAAATTTCTCAGCAGCCCGGACGTACTAAATATTCAAATTAATATTACTATATATAGATACAAAATTGTTAGTATTGAAAATAAAAATGTCCGACGCAGACAATGTTTTGGAGGAATTGGCTCTAGAGCCGAGCATACCTTTATTATCCTTGTCCAAGTTTAATGGTGGCAATCAGATGCCCTCATGGAACATACCCAATTGGGACTTAATGTTGAAGAAAAGCGTTACTGTGGCACCGATATTATTAAAGATTTGGAAGCAGAATGATGCAATGGATCTGATATTGAAATTGGGCACAAGACAGTTGCATAGCAATCGCTTGAGATTCATGTGTCACTCGGAGTATGCATTGAGGGAACTGGGGAATGGAAGGAGGGAGCTGGAGTTGCCCGAGGATCGAGTGACCTGGGAGGGTCTGGAGCGGGTCTGCAAGTGGATAAAAGAACCGGAGGCATTGCTGGACCGTCGCCACATTATGATGCTGCTATCGGCGGCAATATTCCTGGAGATGCATGATCTGGTCGAGCAAATTTGGTATTGTCTGGACTTGGCCAATCAGTTTCATGATGATCAGGCATTTGTCATCTCTCAGGAGGCATTTAATCTGCGCTCCAATCTTCCAGTTTCGGGTCTGGACAAATCCATGTTGTGCCGTATCGAATGTTTCTTTCTCACACTCGTCGCTAGCCTGGAATTTGTGCATCTTCCTGTTGATCACATTTGTTGCCTGTTCAACTCGGATCGCATTGCAGTGAATAGTGAGAAGGAGGTCTTCTTTGCCGCCATTCGTTGGCTAACACACGATTGGCCAAATCGGTCTAAACACGTTCTGGCCATAATGCAGAACATTCGCCTCGTACTGCTGCCCCAAAAGTTCCTTCTAAACTTACGCGAGTCCACTGATGAGGAATTACTTAATCTAATCATTGCATTGCCCGATTTTCAGAAAATCATTTGCGAGGCCTGGTAGGTACCATCATATATACCGTTTTATTGACCAGGCTAACAGTTCTGATTCCACAGCTCAGATCAGACCTTTATATACTCCGATGATGGCACTAATTTCCATAGATATCTCTACAATAGCTTTGAAATGTCGATGCCTGTGCGTCGTCCTTTTATCTGTCACGATTTGTGCTTATATCACAGACACTACACTGATGAATTCATCGGTGAATTCACCTACAAGCAGTTTCTCTCCTACTTGCGAGTCCTACAAAACGACAAAAGCTCCTGGAAATTATTAAAGGCAGAGCAGGTTGCCTTTGGGATCAATTGACAAGCTTGCGAGGTTTGCTTTAGAAATTTCTACAATTTAATATACACTTTATAATTTTTAAAGTAGAATAAAATTTTTGATAAATTTATAATTTTTTTTTTTTTTATTTATTTATTTACTTGGCTTTCTGGCACTAGAAAGAAAAACTTATTAATTATTGTGCTATCACTTATCACGACTACAATTTCGATATAATGAAAAACATATGAGTTCTTAAACCTAAAAATTTGAATTTAAAAACTTGTAATTTGTATAAATTCTGATAAATTATTATATTTATAGTTATGATTATATGTTATGTATTAATTAATTAAGTAAGTAAATACCTAATTTTTTATATTTTGTGGAATATTTTAATGGTTTTTTAGGATTATTTTTTATATTTTACGTATACATATTAAATATAATGTATAAAAATGTTCTGCTTAAATTTGTCTGAAGGCTGTGGCTGTGGATACAAGTTTGCTGCTTGTTTTACCGCTATTTGTAATTTTCAAAACAATTTCCTCATCAGTAACAACAACAACAGCAACAACAACAACAATAACCGAACAAGTACAACAAAAAACACGTGGAATAAGTGCAACCACATCGTCAACATCGTCAACATCGTCGTCATCTCGTCACCGTGTTTTGGTTTCGTTGCTCGCGGCGCTGCTTGTGCGCTCAACCACGCTTCCCCCCTCACCACCCCCTTCACCTACCCCCTCCCTACTCGTATCCTGCCCCAAAAACACCTGGCCACATCCACCTGCCGTTGCCGGCAAATTGAAAATGTTCAGCGGCTGGAGCAGAAGATGTCTGCTAAGTTGCTAAGCGAGATTCTCATGCAGCTGTTGCAGATTTTGTTGTTGTTGTCGTTGTTGTTGTTGTTGTTGTCGTTGTTGTTGTTGTTGTTGCTCTCGCCTAATGAAGCTTATCTAATAAATGCAATTCCAGCGAAGCAGCTTAAACCAGCTAAGCCAAAAAAATTTGAATAATTAACCATATGAGATCAAATATTTATGCACATAATAAAATTGGTGTTATTTTTGAAAAAAATTAAGATATGATTTCAATTTTGTAAATGAATACTTATGACTAGAGAAACAACGATATAATATATTAAATACTAAAAATAAAAATATATTAAATAATAATAAAAATCGAGTAAATTTAAATAATAAGTTACTAATATTTCTTTTTGATTTTGGAGATTTTTATAAATTTATATTAATCCAATACAGTGTCAAAAGTACGGAAGTCCTGGATTCTCATAAGCCAAGTATGCAATACTTAAAACAAGACCGATTTTCTTAACAATATTTTAATTTTTGGGGTTCTTTAATATTTGTTTTCAGTTAAATCAAATAATTAAGGCTACTTTGATCTTTTTAATGTCGATCTTTTACTATCTTTGCCGTTTTATCTGCCTTCTATCTTAATTTATGAATTATATCCTGAATACATAATAAAAAGATTGAAGTTTAGAAAACTTGATTTTTAAAATGGTTTTTTTCTGTATACATACACATACTTAGACAGAGTGCTCTCCGGAGAGCGAGAGAGTCAGGAAACTCATCATAATACCATATAAAATGGTATCTCTTCTCTATTGCTACTGCACTTTAAATGATGTTATAAATATCATAAAATAATTAGTAGATTTTAATTATTGATAAGCTCATTTCAAGTCAATTCCATAAAATACTTGCACTCTTTATGTATAAAATGCCATAAAAATACTTTTGGCAATTTAACAATTTGTGAGCAATTAAAGTCGCATAATTTCTGAACAGCACTGTGTGGCTGTTTGGGCCTCTAGACGTGTCTGCACCAACAGCTGCCTCTCTTCCCCCCCCCTACCCACCCCCTCTCCTCATCCCTTTCTCACTGCTGTGAACTGTCCCTGACATTGTTGGCGTTGGCTAAAAATTGCAATGTCATTGTTACGAGACAGCGGGCGGTGCACACAAAAACCATGTGGCTAGTAATTCATTACCCCCACCGCATTTCACACCCATACACACACACACACACACACACACATACACACACTAATACACACGCACTACAATTGCACATGGCCGCCGACGCCATTTAATGTGCAAACAAAAGGCGTTGGCAACACAAAATATCAGAAAAAAAAAATAAATAAAAGAAAGAAAGAGTCAAAAAAGTTGAATGTTCGGGGAAGTGAAGAGAAAAGCTTGTACAATGTTATGAAGTATTTGTAAAGTGCAGACGGCGCACAATGGCCACCAAAAAAAAAGAGAAATAAAAAAAGATACAGAAGTGAGAAAGAAAAAAACTGCGCTCTATGCTAAAAGTTAAAATAACGAACGATAATTAATGGAATGACAACATAAAGCAGGCAACAATTTCAACGGGTCTCCAATGCTCAGACTTTAGGAGTTCTCCCCCCACCCCAATCCAACACTCCCCCTCCAGCCAACTCCCCCCGTTTTACAGTTGTGGGAGGCGTGTGAATGCTTATCGAAGCCTGGGTGCGAAAAAAGATGAAGCGGAAGCGACGCCAATGTGAGTGTGAATGTGAATGTGAATGTGAATACGAGTGTGTGAATGTGCATGTGAATGTGAATGGTTTCTGGACAACCGGAAATGCATTGTTTCACGCGCAATTTCATTTTGGCATTTATTATGCACAGAGCAGACTGAAGAGCCAGCAGATCCAAAGAGGTAGGCAAAAGGGGTGAACAGAGGGTTGGGGTTGAAGTTGACTTCACTGCAGCCATTTAATTAATGCAAAAGTAATCAAAATAATTAATTAAGACTACGCTTTGGGACATGCTCAAGTATCTGCGGCATTTAGAGTGCAACTTTATATTGTCATTCCACGAAATCAAGACCTTAAAACTTGACTGATTCTTTATTCCATTCATTAAATTACAAAAAAAAATATTTAATGCATCAATTGAAATGTTATCCCAACACATTTTGAAATACAATTAAAATGATAATAGAAAACGAAAATCATAATATTTTTGAAATTATTATCAATATTATAAATAAAGAATTAATCTAAAAGCAAAAAATAATAAAGTTTAATAATAACATTTAAGGTAATATTCAAATATTTGTATTATTCTTATTATTTCCATATTAAACATACTTATTTAAAAATGTATACATGCTTATAAATGTTTAACAACCCTCAATTTTTTTGTTCATGTATTTTGTTTTATGAGTTTGTTAACAAACGATTGAATATTGTTTTTTTCGGTTTGTTTATTTGTATGTTTTGTGCAGCCATTAGTCTATTGGCACATGTTGGCTCGGGGCAGTGCCACGCCCACCAATAAGGAGGCGTATAATAAATCATGTAGCTGGAAACCTATTGAAGCAGCCAACGGTAACTTTCATATAGAAGCTACTGTGATTCATTGCATTGGTAGCAGGTCAGAATGGGAGGAGGAGAGAGGAGAAGAGGTGGAAGGTGGGGGCATAAACTGGATAATAAATAATAAGCAACAAAAGCTGACAGTAGCAATCACAGATTCCACTCGGATGTCTACATTTTCCACAAAAAAAAAAAAAAAAAAAAAACAAAAAACAGCAAACAAAACAAATTAACAATGAACTTTGCCCGAATGTCCAGGAAGGGGGGAAGGGAAAGGGGATGTATGAGGTCCTGCGGGTGCCTGTTAGTTTGACCTGTGATTTAACCTTTTCATTTATCAATGCAATGGGCCAACAGACAATCAAATACATTAATTTAATTTGCCACACAATTCGAGCTACAGTTGCGTCACAAACTCATCAAACATCAGACAAAGTCCGTCGGCATCTCTCTTCTTCTCTTCTCTTTCCTCTCTTTCTGCCCTTCCACCTCTTCCTCCTTTGCTCAGTTGACATTCATCTTGATCGACCTGAGTGACACTTTTTGTACCGCACCAAATTCAATTTGCTTTATTGATAACACACAATGAAAGGCAATACAATACAATAATAACAACAACAGAACTACAGATCTATAAATAATTGACTAGAACGACTAGCTACTACCCTTGCTTAACTTCAAACTTTATAATCAGTAGTCATAGCTATATAATATTGTCAGTTTATACTTGTTTATCGAAGTGAAAAAAATGTATTAAAAATTTTAATACACTTTTAAAAATTTCAGAAATATTCTTTTTATTTAGTTCAGAGAAAGGAAAAAATTGTGCTACAGGGTATTTTAAAAATATATCACTAGACTGCAGCATTCTTAAATTTTAATATTAATTATTTTATTTATTTAAAATTTGTAATTCAAAAAATTTGTTAACTTACTTCACTTGTTGTGCATACCCCATTGCAGGGTATAAAAATGTGCTAAAAATTTCGACAAGAAAAAGCAACACATTTCACTGGCCTTTATCAGATTGTGGTCAGTGGACATATATCACAGTGGCTGTGAAAATTTATGGACAACTTAGGAATTTCTCATTTATTGGCCGTCGAGTATGAATGCTTTTTATTCGCCTGAATATGTGCGTGTGTGTGTGGGTGTGTGTGTGTGTGGGTGTGAGTATCGGTATGAATGTTGTAGTGAGTACAATCGCTAATTGTTTGCCAACTTGTGCAAATTTTAAGCGCTGCATTTGAGTTCATTTTGCTTAATTTGTTTGCATTGCTGACAAAAGGACCAAAAGGGATAAAAGCAGCGAAAAAGGATCAAATTTTTTCTCATTTTGTTGCAATATTAAACAGTTAAAGGATTTCGGAGTGAAACTGATTGCAACTGTTGGTGAAGCTGCCTGGAGTTGGCAGTGTCTCCTCTCGGACAGTCACGTCCTGCAGCCCCCTCACCCCTCATCCCCTAGATTCATCCCCTCGCCGCTCTTCAGGTTTTAGCTGCCTGTCAGCGTTTTGTCTGCTTCCCAACGAAGCCGCAGACATTTGCAACGGTGGTTGCATCCCTTGCTGTTGTTGCTGCTCCTAGACGATGGGCAAATTGTTGGGCCAACACAAAGTTTATTTAATTTTTGTACAGTGCCCCTGCTACGTGCCCCTTTTTGACTTTGTTGATTAAAACAAATTGCGCGCTGCTTCAAGTGCGGCAGACTAAGCAGTTAGAAAGGTAAGGGGTGGGGAGAGAGAACTAAGGGTTGTGAAGCATGCTAGACAATGCCAAGGCGTTGGTCAGAGTCTCCGGATTAAATTGGTTTTATTGGACAACTAGCTACAATGAGGTGCCGCTCCTCTGTCGTTTCTCTGCCTCTTACCCTCTGCTTATCCCCCGGTATTCTATAATAAAATTTATCAATTTTGTAGCACTTTAAAAGGCAATACAAAAGGGGAAACAATAAAGCTATAGATTTTAAATATGTGAGTTTTTCTACCAAACGTTCCTATGACAGCTTTATGATATAGTGGAACGATTTCGAAACAATGGACAATGAAAGAAAAAAATTGAATTTTTAAATTTTTATGCAAAATCAAATTAGAGGCAAAATAATGTTAAAATAGTCATTCAAGGAAATCGGTTAAGAAACGCCAAGGTTATGACAGTTTGAAGTTTAAAAAATACCGTCAGCTGAAAATGTGGGAAACAGGAACAGTGATCGAGAATATAAAAAAAATTAAATTTTCAATTTTAATGCATAATCAAAATAGAGATCATATAATGATGAAATTGACATTCCTCAACGTAATCGGTAAAGTTTTGACAAAGTTATGAGAGTTTAAAATTCTAATAAATGTGTCAGTAATGGAAAATTTGGAAAAAATTGACAATGAAAAAAAAAAAATTGAGTTTTCCAATTTTGATGCAGAATCAAAATAGAGGTCAAATAATAATAAAATTGACATTCCGCAAGGAAATCGGTTAAGATTTGACAAAGTTATGAAGGTTCGAAGATTTCGGAAATAGGGACTATGGTGGAAAAAAATTAATTGTGCTCCATTGATCGTCAAATAGATAGTCGAGTTAATAATCGCTTCCTCAAGAGTCAAGCTATCGAATTTTCGAAGTCTTTTAACATCGCAAGTTATAAGAGAGTAAGTTTAAGTCTTTGCATTTTTCTTTACAGTACGAAGTTCTCAGAACACTCTATGATAAGATATTAGATAAAGCTTTCGTATTTCGCTAATTAGTTTCCCAACAGCACAATAGAGAACCCGTTGACTTGATTTTGTCTTCTTCATCGTCTTCTTTTGGGCAAAAGCATCAAATTTGTTGGCAATTGTCATAACTTTAATGCAATTAACCCTTCGCAAAGTGACCCCGAAGTTTATCGGCTGCACAGCATCGTGCTGTAGGAGAAGTGTGATAAGGATGGCAAAAAAAATGACAGAGACAGAGACACAGACAGATAGAGATAGAGATAGGGAGAGAGGCGAAAAAGTAAATACAGCCATAGAGTAAACCTAAATATTTAATTAGGATTATAACGCTTGGCCAGGGGTGTAGTGAAGAGTGGCCGGGAGGTAGAGGGGCTGGAAAGGGGTTGTGTCATGTCGGCATCAAAGTGATGAGGGAACCAGACGAAACGACGAACAGCGAATGTCAAAGACTTCGCGTCCTGGCATCAAGCCTGCGGGCGAAACTTCCTGCTGCTCTAGCCAGGATACAACACTGTGTCAGGAAGTGTGTGTGCGTGTGTTTGTGTGTGTGTGTGTGTGCCTCTCTCTTGTTGCGTTTTGGCTTATGCCGTTTCACTTTTCGTTGACTTAATTTAATTAATTTCCTTGCCCCAAAGGGTCCGATCCGTTTGCTTGCCTCTTGTCGATGCCTGCTCCATGCAACGTTTCCCTTATTTGTTGTGTTGCGTATACGTCACGTTGCAGGCGCACAAACATGCCCACAATCTACACACACACACACACACACACACACATATACATATAGATATATGCATATACTACCCTTATGTATGGCTATCGATAGGCTATATAATACCACGACCTGTGTAATATGCTGTGAATAATGTAAATCCAATTTTTTCGTTGCCTTCCATATACTCTTACTTATGCCTATACTCTTACTGCAGTTCAGTTGACAATGTCAAATTTGTTGATGTGTTTGCTTAACAAAAACATTATTATTATTTGATCCTTTGACAGTAGTATGTTTATATATTTCATAAATAAAATAAATTTGAACTAACAATATGAAGAAGATAAGTTATATTAATACTTTGTAAATAGTGCACATATTTATAAATCCTTGGCATATTAGATAAAAATTGAAATAAAACATGCTTTCAATTGTAATACAAATACCATACCATTTAATGAACTGGATAATATTATTTTATTCTTAAAATGTCATTTTAAAGGTAGTTTCCCAAAAAGCATATCTTATAAGAGTATTCTACTTTCAGTCTAAGTAAGTTTTTTGTTTTCTTCTTTTCAATTGCATTTACATCTGCAACTCCTCTAGGCATCTGCGTTGCGCATTCCTTTTTGTTCTTTTATTTGGGAGTTTTTTGTAATTTTTTTTAGTTCATTTTAAGCACAAGATTCGAAATAATCAAGTAATGAAAATGCCAGTCAATGTTCAAGAAAAAGAGGGACAGAATGTTCAAGATTAAATACAGACAATGAAATTAAGTTTCAAATATAACAAATTTAAAATATAATCAAAGCTGAATTCTTTCTATTTCAAATTAAATTTTTCAAATAAGTTAAGAGTTCTTTAAAATTTTCTAAATATTTATGGTTTAAATCAGATTAGAATTGAATCATAGAATCTGTAAAATATTCATCAACTCGAGTGATAGATGGCGTATAGCTATATGTCGTAAATTGCCAGCAGATGGCGCACAGTTTATAAAGTTTGTTTTTCGGTTAAAAGTCGAGATTTAAAAGCGCAACAAACAACCACAACAATAGACTCTTGTGTGTGTGTGTATTTTCTTTTTGTGAGTGTGTGTGTCTGGGTGTGTGGCTGTGTGTGTGTGTGTGTGTTCTTTTACAATCCTATTAAAGTATCAGACAATCTAATCAGCGGCAGCTCAAAAACCGCACACGCGCTAAACGTTGCCAAAGGACCACAAAGCAAAAGGGACATAGAAGGAGTTGGGAGCCAGATTTTGAGTTGAAGTTGAAGCTATTGCGTTGACAGGACTCCCACTTTTTTTTCGGTGTACACTGTACAGCAACACAATCAGATAAGTACAGCAACAACAACGCATTACAAGCGAAATGCCCACTAAAACGACTTGTGTAGAGACAAACTTGAAGGAGCAAAATATCTACAGCTAGAGCTAAAGCTAAAACCTCAAACTGAACTTGGTTGCCGCCTCTCGTTTTTGGCCCAGTTGGAGAATGTCGCTAGCTGCTTTTCGTATTGTCTCCATTTCAATTGAGAAGGCCATGGACTGTGCTATGTTGTTGTTCGTTGTCCGTTGTCCGTTTGCCGACTGTTGCCTGATTGTTGGTCTGCGTCAGTTTAATTTGAATACACTTAAGTGTCCTGCGGTTTGCCAGTGCCGTCACAAGAATTTCCAATTGAAAATCACTTCAAGTTTAATTTGATTGCCGCTCTGCCTGTCCTCAATGTCCTCAATGTCCTTATGTCTTCTGTCTTCTTCGGCTGTCTGGATTCCTGTCTGTCTGACGGTTGAAACCAACACTTTAATCACATTTCGCCTTGGCATTAATATGGATGGAAACTTGTTAACTTTGCATAAATTGTACTCAACCGTAACAACTGAAAATCCTTAAATAAAATACGAGTCTACGAAGCTGTCAGTTGGATGAGTTGATACTATGGGTACTTACTTTATTTTTTTTACGGATTACAGTAAAAAAAGTTACACTTAATTGATAGTAAAGTTAATAAAGTTAATAAAGAAGATAGACTTTTCATATCTGCTTGACTTGCACAAATGTCTCTGATATAATCAAAGATTACTTTTAGGCTTGTCCAGATGTTTATAATATAAATTCTCAAAGATTGCATAATTTTATTAAATTTTCAGGATTTTTTAGTCAATTTTCAAGATTGACTGCTTTTATCAATTTATCTTTTATTTCTATTTGTATTTGTATATGATTTCTTTGAGATTTTGAGATTAATAATACTTATCTACAGCAACAGTCGCACTTCTATGCAATTCTCATCGATACTAATTATGCCAAATAGCAAGAATTAAAATTTTAGACACGAAATTGCAATTTGTACAAAAGTTAAGGAGCTTAAGGGCTTAAAATTCGGTATAACTAGTCCTAAGTAGCAAAGCAGATAACACAAAGATACATAGTTGTCAGCTATTAAGCACTTATTATTCAGATATAGGATTTAAGAGCAGAGATATAAATCTGGGGGAGAAACATGTAATTTCTATGAGCCAACAAATAAACAGTTAAAGGCTTATGAATAACATATAGTACACAGAGGAGAGATGAACATGACAGGATGAAGTTGCCAATGGCCCCAGGAAATCTGTATTAAAATCGCATTATGTGCGCCTCACTTGACAATGCGGCCAAAAGGGGAGGGTGCAAGCTGAAGAACTGGCAAAAAAAAGAGAAGAAGAATATGAAATGAGAGAGAGAAGAACTTTACCAAATGTACTGACAGGCGAAATGTTGAGCAAGTTTATAAACCGAGTGCCCCTCTGCTTAGTTGCATGCCCCACGCTGTTGGCTTTGGGGCATTAACCTCAAAATGCATTTGCAGTTGTTTCTGCTGCTGTGTTGTGAACACGTGGGTGGCAAGGGCAAGAGCAAGGGCAAGGGGAAGGGGAAGGGAATAAGGGCGGCAAGTGAGGCAAAAACTGATGCCATACTCTGGCCAGGAGGGATAAATGCCTGGATAGTTGAACTGGTTGAGCTGCCAGTGCTCGGAAAACTGGCAAACTGGCGAACTGGCGAACTGGCAAACTGACAGGCTGGCGAGTAAGCGTGCAGTAAGTGCCAGTGAAAATGAAAAGTTGCACGTTGCCGGGGCAGCAGCAATTGTGGTTTCTAATTGTTTGGGGTATTTTACACTAACAATTGACCGCAACGATGCGCTGGAAATTGAACTTTTTTTTTATTATAGCATAAAATACAAACAACGAATCGATAGTTTTTAAATATTTCAAAGTTTGCAATCTTATCTAAGCCAAACTATGCCAATCAAAAGCTACTGCTTTATGTTATCAAAAGTGAAACAAATTTTGCTGCAACTATACAAAATTATTCATCATACTCATTAAAACAAAATTGTTAAAACAATCCAGAAATTCTCTTATAAAAAATCAAGAATATACCTGTTAAGACTTATAAATATTAATATGTACTAAAAGTTTTAGGAAATATAAAAACACAAAAATTATGAACAAGAAGTTTTCTTTATTTGATTCTTGAAGAATTTTTTAGACGCAATTTCCTAATTCTGAGACATAAATCTTAATTTTGTAGCTTTCAAACAAATAAGATTATGTTAGTAAAGTTTACATTTTTCTGGAGTCTCAAAATTGTTGAATTTTGGGTTTAAAATCTTCGATTTCCCGGGTTAAGAGGCCGTTGGAAATTATAGGGTCCATATTGTGGTCCTGGTGTTGGCGGTGGTACAAGACGTGGGATTTGAGCTGCCACCTGACCCAGATATAAGCAGCAGCCAATAATAGCGATTATCAACAGGAACAGAACGTTTTGCATCTTGGAAGTGTATTTTAGATACTGTCTGAATTTGATTTTGAGTCTGGCTTTTATAGGTGAAAACAAAGTATAGATTGACTCTATGGTGCTTCCCAAAATGTATGTACTTTCCCTGACAACGTCGAACAAAAAGTTCCCACTTTGGAGATAAGAAAAATTCTGGTTTGGGATTTACAAATGATTTGATTGATGTATGGTCAATATTTTAAAAAACAATATCAATATGTTGCAAACAATACTATAAATATAGATTTTTACGAGCAGTTTTTTTATTGGAAGAATATAAATTGTCAAAAATGTGTTAATTTTTATAACAATATATAACAGCAATGTAAGCCTTGCATAAATTATAACATTTTTTTTAGTTCGTAAGAAAAGAATATTAACTTTTACAATAGTTATTATAATTTTATATAAAATAACTACATTATGAAATTTTTTTAACAAACAAGCGTATTATTGTATATATGTATTATACCCTGTTAATTACAAAATTTTTCTTACTTTTGTTAGATAGTTGCCGTAACTTATGTATTTAAGGTACAATTTACTAACCAGTTTCTTTATGCAATTTCTTTTACTGCTATATTTATATTCAAGCTGATTTTAGTGAGTGTTTTTTCCAGCTTCCAAGCCTTCGAAAAAGCAACGTTTAGTAATAACTGCCAGAACCTACAGCTTTAGAGCTCATTTATAAGGATTCTGAATGCATGAAGAAAGGCAAATGCGACAATGAACTAAATTAAAGTGGTTTTTAATCAATTTTTATTTTATTCTGTTTTCGTTTCTTCCCATTTTTTTGTGGCGTAAGCGAAATAAATTACACAACGCCTTTTATGCAGGCATCAGGCTATCTTATTCTTGTGTGTGAGTGTTTTTTTTTTTTTTTGTGTGTGTGTGTGTGTGTGTTGGTATATGGTAAATGGGATGTACGAACATGTGCTTAGGGACAGCTGAGAGTTTATTAAAAAGAAGCGCGAACACAAAAAAATATGCGACTAAAAATGAAAAATGCTTTGTCGGCTAGCAGCGAATAGACTAAGAAGCTCAACGACGATGTCGACTAACAGTTACCCTGTACCACTAGTTTTTTTTAACAACTTTGTTTTGATTATGATAAAAACAATGTGAAGATTGAGCGCATTTCTACATAATAAATAATAATAAATTACCCGAAAAATAATATAGTAATTGAATACTTTTATTTGTTTTCATTATTCATTAGTCTAATAAATTTTTAAGTTCTGTTTTAGAAAACTCTATTAAGCAATTTGATGTGCAGAGGGTATAATTCTTTTCTGGTTTGCTCTGGCAAGTCTACATATATAGGGCTATGATTACATACAGACATTTATCTACATACTGTGTATTTAATGCAGATTTATGATTTTAATAAAAATATATACACACAAGCAAACACACATCTACTTAAGCCACAAAGTGTTAAAGAGCCTTAAAAAATTCGTTTGTCTTCTTTGGTTTCATAATATATTGCTTACAAATTTATGCTTGTCAAAATAGAAAATGTTAATAAATTTTTAGTAAAAAGTAAGGTTTAAATATTAGTAGTAAAATAAAACAAAGTAAAGGCTTAAAACGGCACAATTTTTATTATTTAAATCAGCTTAAAGCTTTAAAGATTTAGTCGAGTTACACTTTAATTCTCGCATATGTAAAAGTCTTTATCGAGTAAAAGGGTTTTAAAACGGTTTTAATTAAATAAATCCGACATAAGAATTCTTTAGTTCATTCATTTAAGTGTCGAGTGGGAAAATGAGTTAAAGCTGATTGCGTTTAGAGCAGGTCAAGTGTCGAAACTGAAATGAAAATGGAAAAGCCAAAAGCAAAAAGCAAAAAGGCAAAAGAAATGTCGACTCAATGCCAAAGCGGAAATGTGACACGTTGTACTTCAATACGCTGACGTTGGCAATGGCGTTGGCAATGGCGATGTCGGAGTTTCCGGTTGCCACAAAAATTAATTTCATTAATGCATGGCCAGTGAAATGAATTGAAAGCGGACTCTGCAATTACGCAACGAGTTTGGGTCTGTCAAAAGGGAGGAAAGAAGGGGGGCAGAAACCCACTCAATTCACAAGTTTAATCAACACAAATGGCACATGCAAATACATATACAAAATAGAATTTGTGCAATCAATTTTATGGAAATTGGCGCTTAAGCGTTGATAGGCGAGTTAGGAACTCATCGCGTGTGGCACGTCGCTGTGGCAATGCCTCCAGTGGCACAAGCTCTTCGCACTGACGCGCAATCTCTGCCAGCGTCTCTGCCTCGCCACACATATCCGGTGTGGCACCATAGCTGGCGCTCACTGTGGCGATCTCGCCGCCAAAGCGTTCTATGTAATCGGAGACGCCGCCAGGTGCATTCAAGTGAGCCGTCTCCAGGGATCCCATCAGGGCATATCGCATGCCCAATCCATCACTGAGCACGCGATCCGCATCCGCCACACTGATGATGCCACCTGCCACCAGACGCCACACCTCGTTGAGTATCGCATACTGTATGCGATTTGTGGCAAAGCCCTGAATCTCACGTTGCAACACCACCGGACGTTGCCCCAGAGTCAGCATCAGTTGGCGAGTGTGCTCCACAGATTCCTGGCTGGTCCAAGGTGCCGGCACCAGCTCTACCAGCGGTATAAAGTAAGGCGGATTGAGAGGATGTGCCACAAGCATCTAAAGAAGTTAGAAGATTTAAATGTAGAAAATAAATAAAATTACTTAAGAATTTAATAAATTAGGTCTAGTTATTGCTGGGATTATAATGTGAATGTAAGGCTGGTAATTCATCCAAATATCACTCAAAATTTGATATCTTTCACTTGACGAACGCATGAAAAATACATATAAGAAATTTTCTTCAATATATTCTTGGTTTATCATCAATTCAAATACAAAAAGTTTTCATTTTTTGTTATCTTTTCATTCATCTAATTAATTTACAGCTAAAGGGACATTCATAACTGGAAATTTATTGTATTTAATTTATTTACTTTTATTTATTTTATGTATTTTATTTACTTTATTTAATAAATATTTATTTATTTAAGTTATTTAATTAATTAAAGGTTTTTTATTTATTAAATTTATTAAATTTATTTTACTTATTTCATTTATTTAAATAAATTAATGTAAATAATTAAAGTGTTTTATTTATATAATGTAGTTAATTTATTTAGTGTATATATAAAACTTTTAATCATTTTACATTATTTATATAATTAATTTGTTTTTTTTTTTTATTACAGTATTCATACCTTTGTGTATCGAGTATAAATTCTCTAGAATCTCAGAAGTATCTCACCTGAGAGTGACATTTCAGTCCCTCACTGTAGAGGGAAGGCATAAAGGTGCTCGTCGAGCTGGCCACAATGGTCTGCGGCTCCAGCAGCTCATCCAGCTGGGCATAGAGTCCACGTTTCAGTTGCAACTGCTCTGGTACACACTCCTGTATGTGTGTGGCATTCTTCACCAGCTGCTGCAACTCGTTGGTGCCACTGATCAGCTCGAATTGTGCCACAGCCGACAATTTGCCACGCAGTGTTCCCTTTGCCTCCAGACTTTGCAACTCTTTTTGTACTTCAATGAGGGCTGTGGCAACTTGTGTCTCCAGAATGTCATAAAGTTGCACTCGATAGCCGGCTGCGGCAAATAACATTGCCCAGGCACGTCCAATGAGGCCACTGCCCACGATGCCGATCTTCTGACCACTCATTTTGTACTGAATCCAGTTGAGATGAAACTCATCTCGTCTCGTCGAGCTGAGCTGAGCTTCGAGTTGAGATTTATCGCTTTCGGTTCGAATTCATATGTCGCATACACATAATTAAAATTCTATTAATGATAATGACTTGTTGGATTTTTTTGTGGCATTGCAAATGGATTATGTTTATCAGTGTGAAGGGGGCAAAATAAAAGATTAACTCATTTATGTGTATTTACATATTTTGTGTAGTCTGTTAATTTATCAGTCAATGCAATGATAAAATGTATTATTTAAATATATTCTCTGAAACAATTTTTAGAATGAAGAAAATATTATTTAATGGCATTTAGATATTATTATTAAATTAACGCATTGATTTATTTATTTTAATATTTGCCATAGATTAGTTGTTCAATTTAACTTTCACTCTTTAGAAATGAATAAGTTACAATGCTATATGATTATTTGCCAGTAATTTAACGCTGTCATGAGCTCTTCTTATTTTAAATATTATACAATTTTCAAAGCTTATCAGTTGTTGAATTTTATTATGATTTATTTGATTTGTGTGTAATTTCTGGCATTAATATATATATTTATTTATTTGGATTGCTTGACAGCTAATTGGACGATTTCCGAGTGAACAGAGATAAGAAGCTTTATTTTGAGGCACTGTTGATCGCATCATTAATATGCTTGTTATTTTATGAAGTACACTTATTTCACATATTGAATTTCATTCATCAAACGCCTTTTGCAGCAGACCACATCAAAGGGAATGGTATTCGAATTGTTAGTTGAGTATTCTGGGTAGAGATTTTCAGTTGTCGGGGAAAAATAACAAAAGTCTGCATGTAATACTTTTATGCATATTTCGCGCATATTTTTCTGACATTGTAAGTGGCTGTGACTGCCAGCTATAAATTATTGAATAAGCACTGCCGCCAGAAGCAGCAGCAGCAACAGCAGCAACAACAACAACAACAAAAACACCAATAACAACAACAACAACAACAACAACAATAACAGAAACAGAAACAAAGACTGACTTTGCCACAGTGAGGTTCATGGCATTGCCAGTCGTTTTCATATGTAAACCGCATTAATCATACGCCCCGTTTGCGTTTTCATTTACGCCACTGACATATGAAAAACGCACAACGACAACAGCAACAACAACAGCAACAACAACAGCTAGAACATCACGAAAAGCAGCCACAGAAACAACAGGAACAACAGCAATAACTGGCATAACTGTGATGCTGTTAGGCGCTTTCGAGACCAGGTTAAATCAGCCATGAAATGCCAACTACACCAACAATCGAAATAAATGAATAAAAAATAACTATATATATATATATATATATATATATATATATATACAAATAACAATGACAGAAATAATAAAAAAATACTTGATGGAATGCGTATTGTAATTCAGTTCATTGCATTTACATGATTGTTAATATAAATTGAAATCAATACGAAACGTTTAAAAATTTGCCTATTCCTCTTGCAGACAAATAACAAGCTTAAAACTCAACCGAGCTGAACAGAAAAATGTACAAAGCAATTTGCAGCTATTAACTTACCAAAGGACTCTGTAGAAAATGTCCTCAAGTTGCAGACACAATTCAAAGTATAATAAGAGAGTTGAATTTCTCCAGTGAGTATTCTAAGAATGCAAATTTACTTTGAATGGGAATGCTTACAAGAAATGTTTTTATGTTATATGTATATTGTATATTTTCAAAAATATTAAATTAAATATTATTTCTTAATCTTTATTAGTGTTATATTATTACATTCTATTTATGACTGCAGCAAATTATATGATTTAATTTAATTTATAATCAAAAATTCTTAAATAATTATAAAATTGGTCAGTTAGGATAACTAATTAACTGGTGCCAGTGTATTTAAGTCAAGAACTGTCATTTTGTTGCACTGATGCTTGTTAGCCATGGCCAATGTCAAAGATACAGAAATATGACAACAAAAACAACTGAGTGAGGGGATGAAGGGGGTTGGTCTCTGTGGAGGGAAAAGCTGGCAAACTTTTCATTCCACACGCACACACAAAAATAAAATCAAACAAAACAAACATCGAGAGCAAAAAACGACATCGAAACAGGACATGGCATATGCTTCAGGACATATGGCGGCTGATATTTTTTCGTCGTTGTATTTCTTCATGTTTTTTATTTTGTTTTTCCTTTTATTCCTTTTTTTTTTCTGCTGTTGTTGCCTTTGTTTTGTATTTGTTGCGCCATTTTTTTGTTGTGTTGCCTGTGAGATTGTTTGATCTGAATCTGGCTGAGTGGCAACTTTTGGCCAGATTTCACCTGTTTGTTTAATAAACTTTTGCCAGTTGCATTCGAAGCGCAACTAAAGTACTTAAGCAATTTTTATCGCAGGACTTTGTCAGTTCAAATTGTTTGCTGTTTGCTTCAAAGTTGTCGCAAAGTCCTTTTTTTATTTTCTTTTTTTTGGTTTTGTTTTTTCTTTGTTGCTTCAGCTAAAAAAGTTTGTGTGCAAATTGCAGTTTACTTACTGCTCACAGCTCACCGATTATTGCACACTACTGACTGTTCACTGTACTCTGCTCTCTGCTTACTGCTGATCTGGCAACGAGTGTAAACAGTTTGCCGGCAACATCATAAATGCCACAGCATGGCTTAACATTATGGGCGTGGCATGCAAAAAGCCAAAAGCCATAAAGCCCTTCTCATATTGGCCCTGGTTATTGTACTTGGCTCCAAACTATGCGCTTTCAGTTTTGTGTGCAAGTTTGCTTTGACACTTTGACATTGACAATGATGTATGTGCTAAGTGTGTGTGTGTGCGTGTGTGTGTGTGCTGTGTATGGGTGTGGTTATGCTTTGTCATTAAATATCGATTAGTTAAGTGCAGCAAGTGAGTTAATAGCTGTCTCTACGCCACTTCACTTCAAACTCTGCCTATCTGTTGCACTCAACCAATTTCCTAATTCTTTAACAACTGAAATTCACTTTAATTGACTTAAATTTCAAGTAAGAAAACCTATATATCTCTCATAAAAGAAGTACAAAATTTAATCAAGTCCTTGAAAAAAAAGATACAATTTTTCAATCTTTTCAATTTTAAGGCAAATGATGACTAGTCTTATAACGATTTTTATTTTCAGTTGCATGTAATTTGTCATATCAAATTTATTTGGTCTCTGAGCTTTCAGTCTTTGATTCATTAACTATTTATTTATAAATCAATTTACGGCCAGTGGGGCGATTCAGGCGAAAAGTAAATTCGTTATCCACAATTTTTTACAATATAAAAGTTGTATGATGCTATTATAAACATATCCTTTCATTATGCAATGCAGAAAGAGTAAATTATATTATGTTGCAGATATATAATATTAATTAAATTGTATATAAATGCTTTGCCTCTGATTAAAATATAATTATTCAAAGAAAGGACATTCCATTGTAATATTCAGTAAATATATATATATAACTTTATAGGGCATCTACTAGTCAGTCAACCTGAATAGAAGCATACAAAATGGTTTTCTTTTTTTTTTTGGTGAGATTTTATTAGCAACGATTTATGGCGACATGCAAATAAAATTGCCAACGAATTGTTGCATATGTCATGTGGTTGTTGTTGTTGTTGTTTTATGGCTGCCTGTGGCATGTTCAAGGACAACAGCAACAACAACAATTGTAACAACAACTATAAAATACAAAACGCTTGATATATTGTGATTTTACAACATAGTATTTTGGATAGGTAAATCAATTTACAATTGATTGAATATTTTTTGGCTTTTGTGCTTTGAATTGAGATTTGCATGTAAAATTGTCATTTATACTAAATAATTAATGCATAAATTGTTGTTGATGTTACGTGCGAAACTAATTAAATGTGCAAAGTGCACAACATTTCCATTCTATTTGGTCTGTGAATGTGTGTGTGTGTGTGTGTCAACCGCATGTAAAATGCATTGCAATTGTGTGCGTATTTGTGGTTTACGCCTATTTTATTGTTCTAGCAAACGCAGCTTAAACTAAACAATCGAATTCCCCGATTTGCCTCGTTGTCGATTTAATGATGAATGCATCATCAAACAATGTCGAATGTAAAGCCAACTCAACCAATGTCACAATGGGCGGATTAATGTGGGAACCTGAGGGTTTAATATCGGACTACAGAATGCGCATTCCAATCAATCCGGATTCTATAATAATCCTGGCTTAATAAGTGGTTTAGTAATTTCTAAGAAAACCTTGAAACCAGGTATTTTAATACATAATGTGCTTATATAAGAATTCTTATTAAATATAAAAATAATCAATAAAAAGTCATAATGTTCTTAAAATTCATTAATAAAATTATATAAAATGACTAATACATTTTTAAATATGTTCTGAACTAGATGCAATAGGTTTTATAAAAAATATTTCAAAAACTCCTTTGTTATATCCATTTCAATTAGCTTATAGTATTATACTGATATTTAAGAGTTTAATACTTGGAATTATTTGCTATAATGTTTTAATGAATAATCGTATTATTTCAATTTCCCGTATAATCGTTAGTAGATAATCTCGTAGTCTAAGCACAATGAGCACATTAATATTTAATTGACAAACAGTTCGATATATATATTCGATATGTGTGTGTGCCATACATAATTAAATTATACGCTTGCCATAATATGCAAACAAAAATTTTGTTGATTTTCTATGGCTATAGTTATAAGCCGAGTGTGCATGCTCCTATTTTAATTGTTTTTATTTAACATTTAAAACCAATTTATATTTATGAAATTGCAAATTGGCATCATCACGGGGCCGCAAACACAAACACACACACACACCCACCCTCATACACGGAGTGACGGTGCGTATACGCAACATTTCCATTTGCCATTAAAATGTGCGAAACATGTCGCGAAATGTGCCCCGTGCCAATTTGGTTGGCATGTTTGCCTGTTTGCCTGTTTGGCTGTTATGCAGGTAATTAAAATGAATACGCGATGTTCGTTGGTGTGTCAATTTTTATGCTGCCAACTCGGCGTATGCGTAATGTGTAATGTGTATATAAATTATTAATTGACTTTTATAGCATTGCTACAGGAGCCCAAAATGACGACAGCAATGGCAATGTTAATTAATTAGCACATTGTTGTGTGGCGACACAGAATTTAAGCCGCTTCAACGAACTGCTGCAAGTGTTTGGCTACAAATCGCATTAGCAGATTGCAGACAGTGTCCAAAGGACAGGAACCAGTCAGGACAACGAAGCGCCCATCCTCATTTCACACAGCTACCGCTACAGCTTCAACTTCAACTTCAACTCTGTCTGATGTTGCAAGTGCACTTAATGCCACAGGCGAGAGACAAGACTGAGTTTATTTGGTTGGTTGTGGTTTTTGTCCGTGCCCCAATGGAAATTGCTTGCCATGTCGCTTAGGCAATGTTGGCAACGAGGCGTATGATTAATTTCAACAGCACTGAATTCATAATAATGAAGATAATAAAAAAATACGCTAGTAGTAAACATTTAATTGCCTGACAAATATTTGCACCGCCAATGAGTTAGGGGCAACTTTCTCGAGTGCTACTCAAATACTAAACACATAAAAAAATAATTAACAATGCGGCAGTCGAAGGAGCGTGAATGGTAGATATTCCTATGAATATAGCTGAATGATTTATTGTGAGTAGTGTAGCGATAATGTAATGAAAAACGAAAATTCGATATTCATGGAAGCGATTTTTCACTACTTTTACTTGATTATTATTTTGACGATCAATCGAGTTCAATGAATTTTCTGCAAATATCGATAACTAAACTTTAATTTTATTTTGCATCAAAATTAGTAAGCTTTATTGTTTGTTTCTTACTGCAAATTTTTTCCTTATATTCCTCTTGACGCTTTTCGATATCTTCAAAGTTGCATATCTTTTTTAAAGTCTGGACGATTTTCCTGCGGAATATCAATTTTATCATTACTTGAACTCTAATTTGATTCTGTATCAAAATTAAAAAATTTAATTATTTTCCCCCTTAACTGTTCATTTTTTTCACATCTTTCTCCTTTACAACTATTCAAAAAGTTCAAACTGTCATAACTTTGATAAATCTTAATTGATTTCCTTGCGGAATGTCAATTTTTTTTTAAATATTTGTCGTTTTTTTTTGTTTATGCATTAAAGATAAAAAACTAAATTTTTTTTAGCACTGTAATTATTTGATCGAATCCATTTTTTTGATATATCATCTATATATCATCATATTATAGACTAGACGGATTTATATAAATAGGTAGATTTGTTATCTAATTTTATGTTTGCAGGGTATAATAATAAAAGGAATAACCGCTTTATTCCTGATGAGTAACAACTTTAGTAACAAAAGTTGTCCTCGGACTCTGCCACCGTCACTTTGTTGCATGCATTATCGGCAAACACTGCTGTTTCATATAACTTTGACTGCAAAACTTTGCCGCTTTGCCGCTTGACAAAATGTGCGGAGAATTGTGACGGAGTTCGGGGTGTAAGGGAGTGGATGGGGTGAGAATTCGTACCCATTGTCGATACTCGTATTTATATGCAAAAATCTTAAGTGAAGTATCGATTTTGCCGGCAGCTAGAAAATTATTTACAAACGAATGAACTTTTAAAGTAAAAAAACTGAAGAATATATAAACAGAAATGCACACACACATACCCAAACACACACATAGACAATACATACGCTAATGCGAATGTATTTGCATGTGTTTGTGGCATGGAGTTTTGTTTATCTATTCCGTGAGCCTTTTGTACGCCTGCTTCGAGCACTTCAAAAGGAAACTCACTGGCTATGAAGTTGAGATACAGCTCAATAGAATATGCCTGTTAAGCTGTCAGCTATTTTTTTTTCACATTTTCTCGGAAGCTCTTTAGGCAATTCGATATCTTATATTTGAATTAAGTACATAAATAATGGCGTATCTATAGAAACTATAAAGCCTCGTATTAAATTTAAAATTGCTGCTACTCACATTATTTAATTATTAATTTGAAATCCTTGTCAATTTCTCAAACTGCTCTTATGTTTAGTGTAGTCCTTGTAAGCTCATCGTTTTAGTAAATACAGTTTGCACACTCTGCAAGTCATTAACACTTTATCTGTCTATAATGGAGAGCTGAGTTGGGCATGAGAAAGAGATATTTTGAAAATTTATGTAACGACTTCATTGGAAATGTATTTGTCTTTTTGCATTTTAGCATTTTACCCTTTCGCGTTTGCATTAATCTTTTGGCATAAAAGTTTCATTCTGGCCGTCGCCCAAAAAAAGTGGAAAGTAATTTAAACTTTTGCTTTTACTTTTGTCTGAGCTTTTGCAGTTTTTCAGTATGTCTCTTGTTCTACAACCTATTTTTTGCACACCCTGTATAAAATATATATGAGAAAGGCTGTGTATAAAGTACATATTAAATTTCTGAAATTATTATTAAATGAAGAGGATAAAGATATCGCTTTAGTTTTTCCAAATACCAAAATATTCAGAATATTGATGTATGGCATTTAAGAAACTATTATCATAGGGTATTGCCAATTCGAGCAGTCACATTTAATAGATTTTATGTATTTTCGTTACCCTCAATAAACGCCAGACAGATTTTGCTTAACACTTTTGCCTATTGACTGAATTCAAATTGCAAAATAAGATGAACTAAAAGAAAAGAAATGCATAAGAAATTTATTTAAGAAATTTTGGTTTGTTTCATTTTGCATAAGCCGCTTAGGCGCTTACTTTGATTCTGTTTAACGTGCTCGCAATTTGCCATTTCAAGTTTATTGCCAAAGACGTAAATTCCTTTTTATTTAATGTAAGCCAAAGTCAAGTGTGTGTGGAGCATCCAGGAGGAGGGTAGGTGGTTAGGAGGGTAGGATTACCTACACGACTCCACACCTGCACATATAACTTCATGGGCTTCCTGCCATATATTGTACGTGCTACACATGCATAACATGTTTTTATTCAGTTGTACTCCCAATACTCTAACTCAAAAAGTATGATAACTATATCACTTTTTTTCAAAATTGTCAAAATTCAAAATCACAAAAATTAAAATTGATTACAGAGCTATAAAACTTTTAATGAAATAAACCTATATTTGAAAAAGAAGACAGTATTACAAAAAAGTATGAAAGATGATTTTAAAATAAAATCTATTGATATTTGACATGGAAATTAAATATTAAAGTCTTTTTATGTATTTAGGAAATTCAATCTATCAAACATAAAATTTAATAACATTCTCATTTTATAAAATTTTATTTATAAAAATTTGAAATAAACTAAGTGTATTTACAGTTCGACTTTTATTGAATGCTTTGGTTTTTAGTGACTTTTTCACTTTAATGTGCAGACAAATTTGTGCTCGCATTGGTTTTGTGTTTTTAATCAAATGGCACTCAATAATTAAAGAGCAAAGCCAAAGGCGATAGATGCAGAAATCCATTGGGACATAAATCCAGCTGCCATAACTTCCTGCTGCAAATATTGAAAGTCCATTAACAGTAAAACATGTCTGTTCCCAGTTGGAAACAGGTATCCCATTCGACCTGCTCATTGTTCATTGTTCTCTCTCTCTCTCTCTCTCTTTCACCTGTCTGTGGGCTAGACTCCCACTTCAACTCCAACTCCAATTCGAATTGCAGCTCGAACTTCGATTCAAACACATAACATAACATCGAGTTGAATTGAGGGTCGTTACAGTTGCAGGTGCTATGTTATTTTTAGGTGCATAGTTGGGGCTTATGGCATGTCCTGTCTGCATCTGATAAATGCCTTCAAACAACTTTAATTAAAACATTTGCCATTCACACACCCAGCACCGTTAGACGTCAATAGACGTCAATAGGATTTTGTTTATTTTTCAGCACAAAACGAGGCGTAAACATAACAAATAGCTTAACGGAAATAACGCCAGGCACACCCACATCACACACACACACACACTCACACACACACTCACACACTCACACACTCACACACACACTCTCACACACATCTATTCATTTGACATTTGACACTATTTGTTTGCCTTGACATGTAGCTCAAATTGCATTTGTTTTTGTTTTCGTTTTATTTATTATTTGTGTATTTATTTATTTGTGTTTGCTTTGGACATTATTAACGCGTTTTGTCAATGGAATTACCAAACATCAAAATATTTAGTTAATATATTGTGTAGCAAAATATTAATGAAATGAGTAATTGAAATGGTTTCATAAGCTAATTGATTTACTGATTACTTGCTGATTATAACATAATCATATATCTATTAAAGTAAACTCAGTTGCCAGATAGAATTAACAATTTTATAAGCCTTCAATACCTTTTTTTAAAAATGAGTCGAATGTTTTTAAATATTTAAAATTTCTAAGAAAGTCTCCAGATTTTTCACATATTAGCCAACTTTCTGATAGCTAAATCGAAATGATTTTATTTAGAAAACGCCATCTTTCAATACAAATATTTGCTGGATATCTAAACAACTCAAGTGATTGCATTTCTAAAACATTTTTTCAAACATTTTCAGCTGCAACGACTTGAAGCCTAAAAAATCAGTCACTAGTCGAATTGGCAGAGTAATATTTCCTCTGACTGCTCAACTAAAAATCCATTTTCATTAAGTTTCTTATCCAAAAAGTGGAAGAGAGTAGTATGTTAGAAGGAGAATGTGATAGAAAATTGTATGTGACTGTTAAGTATGTGTGTTTGTCTGTGTGTATGTGAAGTCTCGGAGTTGGTTTTCACTTTTGAGTCGAGGGATGAAGACTGGCAGATTGATGTGCTGTTGTTGATTTTGACAAGTTTTGGGTTGTCTGCTGTATCTACTCTGTCCATGACTGGTAACCGGTAACCAGGGCAATTTAGACCCAGGGCCAAGCATTGAACCGAACATTTGTAAGCTGCGACAGCTCATCATCAACTTGTACATCTTTCAATGATAGTGAACGACTCGGCCTTGCTAATCTGGTTGGGATGGGAGGGGTATGAAAAAGAGCCCACTGTAAGCGGCTTGGCTCGCAGATTAACAGATTATGATCTGACATGAGAGAAATAAAGTTGAAGAACTTCATTAGCAACGTGTGTACATACACTTCCAGAGTGTATTCTGTATTCTGTATTCTGTTGCCCTCGTCGCGCACCAGTGGGCAATTAAAGCAATAAAAGTGTAGACGACTGCACATTGAATGGCCGAATCCATACAGGGACCCATTTTCACAGTTGGCCAGTATACAGAGAATTCACACTGAGGGGGACAGATGATGCGGGGGAATATCCCATACTTGAAAAATGGGCGAGTGGACGCAAAAAATAATTGAAAAGCGCACTTTGGCTTTGCTTTTGTTTGCCTTTTCAACGTAAACATTGCCGAAAAGGTATATTAGTTCAACAGCAAGGATTGTAACTCCAAAATACCCATTCATTAGTAAAATAAAACATTCTTTTAAATTAATAATATTAAATGTAATATTTATACTTGATATATGAGTATGCAGATTCAGCCTTTTTTAGAAAGACGGAAAGTAAAATTTGTTAATAATATTAAGCATAATAGTTGATAATAAAAAACTTATAATAATAATAATTAAAAATACTAATAATATTGATTACAAAGAGCATGCTTTATTCGACTAGTTGCCAATTGAGTTTTATTGCCATTTCATTTTCATTTTGGGCCTTTTTATGTGGCAGCTGTGATTGGTTCGTGTCCACGCTAATCCCCACTTGCCAGATCGCGTTCGAAAGTCTATTTTCAATTTTATTTAATGCAATTTCCGTTTAAATTGGGCTGCTATACAAGTACCGTATATATATATATATATATATATTTTGGCGTGTTTATTTAATGGACAGCGTATTAAATGAACAAAAGAAGTATTGGAAATTAATTTTTGGCTAAGCGGCTAAACACAAACATTTACTATTGATATAGGAAAACCAACAACAAAAGCAACAACAAATAAAAATAAAAACAACATACAACAAACAACAACAAGAGGTAAAACAACAACTTGTCTAAAATCAATGCTGTAAAATCATGCATCAGACTTGTTCCTCTGAAATCCGGATTGCACTCTATTAAATGCGAAATAAAATCACAGACTCAAACACACGCACACACACACATATTTATGGAGTGTGTGTGTGAAAGACAGAGAGGGAAAGAGCGAGTTGTAGATTGCGGTTGCACTGTAAATTAAATATAAAATGTCCTGCGGACTGTCGCTCTTTATGCATGCGGCTGCCCCCAACGACATCAACAACAACTACAACAACAGCAACAACAATAACAACAGCAGCAACAACATCCACAACAACAACACCGACAACGTCGACATTGCAACCAAAAGTTTTGCACATTTTTGAAATGCTTTTTCAACGAATGCAGACAGAGAGTCAGTGGGTGAAAGACCAGCTGGGAGGAGTAGGAAAGGACGAGGGGTCCTGCTAAAATCCAAAACAAAAGAAAACTTGACAACAAGTTTAAGCACACACACACACACACACAAACATAGAGAGAGAGCGAGAGAGGGAGAGGAGAAAGAGACGCACAGATACGTATAAGGCTCGGCTTAGTTGTCCCATCAACAATTTCAAGTGCACTTTTGCTTTTGCTTGTTGTTCAAGAGGAAAATCTGGCACAGGCGACAAATTTATCATATTTAAATCAATTAACATTTATAAAATAACTAGCAGTTTTCTCAAAGTGTGAGCTGTGACACCGCATTTTAACCGTTTGCAGTTTGATTTTCGCAAAGCACCGTCTTATAAAATTGTCTCAACTATGTTGTGTTAAAATGATCAGAGGGTCAGTCAGAACAAAGTTTTTTAAATATGTTGATTTAATTTCAGAATAAAAGTAAAACAGAGTTAGAATTAAAATATTTAAATAAAAGTTAATGATAAATTAACGATTATTATTCAATTTACATAAGCAAACTTTAATATTTATGTCTATATTAGCCTGTCTTAATTTTATACATAAATGAAATTAATATTTTGTCTTAATCTCTACTTAATTTTCTTATTATTTAATGCTTTATATCTATGCTATATCTTTTATTTAGATATTATATTTAAACAATCTAAAATATAAATAGTTTTACTTCAAATATGAAAGTTTTGTCTGGTGCCCAAAAAGTTTAGTACATACTTGTATGTATGTAATTACTTGTATGTATTAAATGCTATGTAATTTTGTTGTGTACGCTTGATGAAAATAATTGTAGCATACTTTACAGCAACAATTTAAAAGGCCATGGTCACGTTTACAACAACAACAACTACAACGACAATGGGAACGAGCAGGAGAAGAAGAACAACGAGTACAACTACAACTGGCCAACATGGCGTATGCTTTGACATGAATGACATTGCAGCCACTCTTGAGACGCACCCAGTCTACTGAACTCTGTAAAATATGAAATATAATTTGCCTTATACGATATTAAATGCAAAACGCAGTCACTTGTCACAAATTGGCAACAACGACCCAGCAACAACAACAACACAAACAGTTGCAATTGCTGAATATCATTTGGCATAGGGCAAGAGTATAAATAAACGACTTGAAATCGTAGACATACGTTCAAGTATTGGCCATAGTTTGGCATCTGAGATTTGTTAAACTGGCAGCTTCGTTGAAATTGGCTTGTGAATTGCGTGCATTGAATAAACGAAAGTGTGCAGTCAAGGCAGACTGTGGCCCTTGGTACATATTAATATGCAGACACTGTTACACTTGCCGTAAATCACCTGAGCATCATGACCGCAACAGAGGCAGCAGCAGCTGGAGAAGCTGGAGAAAAACAGTAGATGAAACAACAGCAGCAATGTCGATATTAGTAGCAAGAACAGAAACTAAAACAGTTGAAAGCAACAGAAATAGAAAGACTAGCATCAATAATATAAATAGTAGCAACAATAAAGGAGGCGTAGACAGCAGCTGAATTACTAGAAATAGTAGTAGTTGCAACATTACCAGAAATAACAAACAGTAGCAGCACTAGTAGTAAAAGTAATAGAAACAAAGCAAAAAGTAGCAGCAGCAATAGTAGTAGAAGCCACAGAATTAGTAGCAGCAACATCTTAAATAACATCAACAACAGCTGCTGATGAAGCAATTTAAATGTGTGGTAAAAGTAATTTAAGCAATTAATACAATGCAGCAAAAGGGCCAAAATTAGCTGTGAAAATTGGAAATTTAATATCACTAAAATATAATTAGCAAATATAGAACTCAGTGCTTAGAAAAAATAGAAGAAGATAGAAGGAGTAACATGAGTAAAGAGCAGTATCAGAATTATAAATATATCAGGAATAAACAGCTGTAGCAACAATAACCATCATAATTAATAGAATTTAGATTTAGGCTGTTTTAGTCACATTATCCAAAAGCGAAAAGTTGCTAATTCACGAAGAACTAAATTTTTTTTAAAATAATATTAAATGAATAATAATAATAATAATATTAATTGATGCTAACAAAATTCACAAGTTCTGCAACAAAGTGTTAGTAACAGCAGTAGAAATAATAGTAGCATAAGCTCTTTATTTTTAATATATAATTTTAGTTTTTATTTTAAAATTTTAATTTGTTATATTATTTGAAATATTTGATAATTTTTTTGGCAACAGCTTTTAGTTGACAGAAAGAAATTAAAAATGACATTAGCAGCAATATCAGTAGCAATAGCAGCAACTTCAACAGTAGCATTATTGTTTAGTAGTAATTACAGTAGAGGTAATAATAACAACAGTAACAACAACAACTTTAACACCAACAGCAACACCAATGGTAACACCAACAGTAGCAGCTGTTAATTTGGCGTCTGTCTGTGTAAAGTTTTTGCTTGGGCCACAGAAACTTGCGGCAACCGCAGCCAAAAGTTCAACTAAAATGAAGATTTATTTGTCTGGCGAACGGAAGTCATAGACAGTCAAGTCTATGCATAGTGATAGTCTCTCTTTCTTCCACTCTTCACCTCTCTCTACCTCTCTTTCCTTGTCTTCAACCAATCGTCCATCTAGCTGACTGTGTGTGTGTGTGTGTGTGAGGTCTATGATCACGTGTCTTGTTGCAATTTCCGTACCGGATATTTGTTGTGCCTCTCATATATATAGTATATGAGGCAAACTAAGAGCCAACTTGCCACTAATTTGTTGCACAAACTTCGACATTGGCCAAAGTGCAACAGACAAGGCTCGTCTCATTAATGAAAGCGATTTTAATGGTATTCGAAATGGGACTCAAACTTAGCTACAACTAGAACTTGGTGGTAAGTTGCCATGATGATGTGTTGCATGTTCCAGCTGCTTGCAACCTGCAGCAGAAAGTCCACTTGACCACTTCTCTGACTGTCTGTCTGACTGCCTGTCTGTCTGTCTGACTGCCTGTCTGACTGTCTGGCAGCTTATGTTTGTGTTAATGAACAGTTACCCATACAGCTGCAACTGGAGCTGCTGTCTAGCATATGTCTGACTTCTCACTCCTTTCACTCTCTCTCTCTCTCTATCTGTCTCTTGCTCACTCCTTGGTGAGTGTGTGTGTCCATTACATAGTAAATTATTGTGTGTCTCCATGTCTATAGTCGACTATATGGTCCCAGCACAAGCTGTCAATTTGCACCACTGACAATAGTCAGAGACATGACTTTTGACAGTTGTTTGCCTTGTTTGGCCCATTTTAATTACATTTTCGACTCCATTCCGCATGTAAATGGAGTATTTGATTTTAAATTATTAAAGCAACAACTAAGTAGCACACCAAATCTATTCAAAATGTGCAAAAAAGACAAAAAAAACATGCCCCAAATGTGATCATAAATTTTCTTATCTACTTGCTGAGTTGGGTTAAGTTGAGCTGCGTTGTCTCTGGGCCATAGCTCACATTTTACAGTCTAAAAATTTCCACATCAGTTCACTAACGAGCCTTTTTACCACTCACACACACATGCGAATGAAAGGACTTACACACACACACACAAACACACACACACACATAAGTGGAGTATAAATAAGCTGTTGCTGTCAACAAAGTCTTTTTATTAGATGGTGTGTGATAGTTCAGCATTTTAAGTGCTTTGCGAATATATTTGGTTTTTTTTTTCTTAATTAGAACAAAGTATCATCTAATTGGGTTTAAAAGGCATTTAAGTAGGACACTAACTGACAGCGAACTAGTTTTTGTTATAAACTGATTGAGCAAACAGAAAAATACCGTGAAAAATTTTTTTAAGAAGAAATTTAAACTATCAAAAAATACTGAGCTGAAAATTAATATGTTACTTTCAATAAAAAAAAATAAAAACCTTTTTCTTCATAAAAAAAGAGCTATAAATATAATAAAAATAGTCTCAATATTTTTTTAAACTTCTTATGACAGATTTTTAATTAATAAGTTTGACTACTTTATATTTTTTTCTAAGCAGATAAAATTATTATATATGTACAAGTAAAGGCTTTAGCTAATGTCATTGCTACTTGAATCCATTTTAATGCCAATATAATGAGTTGTACTACCACAATGCCTTGGGGCTTATTACACAAAAAAAAACACAAACTCATACATACAAATATAGTACTTACTTATATGTACAATCTAATAAAAGCTTTTTGTGACATTTGATGATTCGCAGAAAAGAAAACAAAAAAAAAAAGGATTTGAAATTTAATGATTTTTTGTTTTTACGCTCGCCTGCGTGGCACATAAAAAAAGGGGGTGGAACATTTGACTCATTTGTTTCGGGGTTTGAACCTTGGCAACACTGACAACAAAAATAAGACGCACAACACGCTTGGCAAAAGGCGTGAAATGCGCCCACGCACACACACACACACACACACATACATACGTAAATTCACATTCACTTTGCATAAAATGTGCCCAAAAAGGTTTTATGTCAAATTGAAAGACGACAGGCAGGCAAAACAACTACACTGCTAAAGAGCAACTAAAACCAATGTATATGTGGATATATATATTGCAGAGTGTATGTGTATGTGTGTGGGTGGGGGAGGAGGGTATGTTTGTGACAAGAACTCAAAATGCATGACTCGTCATGGCAACAGGAATCAGGCTCTAAATAATTTAGCAACTGGGCGGACAATAAAATTCGAACTGAAATGTCATACGCATGCATTTGCATATGATTTACCAGGAACAGGCATTGCAGTGCCACGTCCTGTTCATTGTTGTTGTTGTTGTTGTTATACTCATTGTTGTTGTTGCTGTTGCATGACTGTAAACGCGCAGTGCAAATGCCATTGAAATTGATGCCAGCGGCAAATCAGCAGCACCAACTCTACTTTGTATCTACCACTTCCCTTTCTCTCTCTCTCTCTCACTCTCTGTGTGTCCATCTATCTCTATCTCTTTTCGCTTCTGTGATAAATTTACAATATAATTTGTATATTGTCAGAGCTGTGTCGGCTATATATCTTCTTGTATTTTGTACTATTTGCATGACCAAATTGCAATTGCACAAATTGCATTGCCTACTTTCGGGCGCACAAATTGTCAACATATAATTTGTTTAGAAATTAGAACTAGATGATTCAACAAATTTGGCAACATTTGGCAATTTGATGGCACACTATTATTGTTAAGCACTTTAAGCAGGCTCTGCATAATCGTAATTGTGCATTAGTCTGGCACTCAAAATTCAGACAATATTCATACAATGTTCAGCCAAAAGGCAAATTGTATACATAATCTCATTAGTATTAATTCCCAGACAATAAAATTTCTCACAAGTGTCTGAATGTGTGTGTTTGTTTGACACATATGAATAATATGCAACTTTTGTTTGCGACTCAATAAATTTTGTAATATAAAATTATCAATTTGGCACTAATTTGTATTATATTAACTAAAGATCTAGTGTTCTTTATTTAAGAATTTATTGAGGATTGAAAAATACAAGAACTAAACTAGAATTTATTTATATGCAGTTGATTGACTAGCTGTAAAGTATCACTTGATTTCTGACCCTATCTCTATTGTTTATCCTAACAAAATCCTTTGCGTAATTGACACCCAGTCAGATACTCACACAGACACAGTGAGTATCGTATTAGGAAGTCCATACGCATATGGGGAAAATGTGTTTCTACCTCATCGACATCCCAAGAGCTGCCACATCAGTTGCAGTTGCAGCATCAGGTACCCGGGACTTGTCTGCAACAATGGCACAACACAAAATTCCATTCTGTCTGCATATTTGAGACTTTGATCATTTGAAACGTTGCTGCCAGACAGTGAAAAAATGTTTGAGCCAATGTCTAGAGCATCCCCAACAACACCACTCTACATACATATATCGTATTGTATGCTAATGCCAATATTTGTATGTGTGTGTGTGTGTGTGTGTGTGTCTCTGTCTGTACGTTATTATGTGGCTACTCAGCAGACCCGCAACACACAACGACTTTTGCTTCAGCTGCAACAATCTAATCATCATCATCAATAACACTAGTCAACATTAATCCGGATTTGACAAGTTACTATACACAGCAAATAAATTGCAAGAATTTGCGCTATTGTATATTTGAAAAATTTAAAAAGTAATCCTTAAGAGTCTGATAGCTTAATATTGTAGAATAGTTTCCATTTAAGCCTTATATATAATATATATTTAATTTAAAAAATTGTGTATACAATGGTTGGCTTAAAAACGCTTCAACTTAATTTAAAAGCTTCACACAGGATTTAAAAAACATGATAGAATAATATACTTTGACTTATCGCATCAGATCTAAATTTGTTATTAATGATTATGGAAACTGCATTTAAATATCGAAATTTATTAAAACAGAAGCTGCAAGTTTGTTGGTTAGTGTTGTCCACGTTGTCGTTCATGTCGCCCATGTTGAGTGCAACATATTGACCAACGCTTTGGGTATACTTAACCCTTTCTCATTCTGTCAACTTTGATAAATTTATGCACATTATTTGTCCTGCTGCATGTCGCGTTGATTTTCCTGCCAATCCTTTTGCGTTCACATTTCGATATGTCATTTGCATGCAAACTAAATGCGCTTCAACTTCAGCTTCAGTTACAGCTTTATCTTTAGCATTCAGATTTCGATATTTGGTTATGTATTGGCCATGGTTATGGACCATCAAGAGGATTTCGATATCAGCTGCCAATAGCAAGACATCAAATGTGCCAAAATGAGCAATTTATGGCGTAACTCAAACCCAATATATATAAACTTTAATGGATTAGCTTGTTGGTTGTCCAAGTGTTAGCATCGATAAGTAATCGATCTGAAAAATATCATTTGTTTTGAGTGGAAATTCATTGTTCCTGATTCTGTTTAAAGTTCACAAATTATCGAAATATTTGTAAAAACATTGAATAACTGGAAAATTTATTTATTAATTCGACGCTTGTAGCTCACGTTTCCTAATTTATAAATTCATGAATATAAATTGCTTTTCAAATGATATATGAAATAATCAAATATGCAAATTGGAACAGTCTGCATAATGACACACACACAAACTCCAATAAATGGACCACACACGTATAATGTTCACACAAAAAACGGTTATTAAAAATATCAAATATTGACAGTATATACGTTTACATAGTACTATATATATTCCTTATGTTGCAGCTGCACGAGGCACAGTCCAACAAGGGTAAATCTAGCTGGACACAAGTTGTTGCCGTGGTTTTTCTTTGTGTTACATGGCATTGGTAACATTGGTAACATGGTAACACATGACCAGGTTCTTATTCTGTCCCTCTCTTGGACCAAATGCTGCAGTACAAAATGGCCAAAAGCCCAAAGTCAAATGCAGTTAAGGGCCATGTTGCTTGCCACAAAGTGGACAACTAAAAACCAAACCAAGTGACCAAAACCGAATAACATTTCCAGGCAGCTGCACAAACAATGCAACCAAATGGATTTAGTAAACATATTATGTTGTTTAAATTAAACCAAAATAATTTAAAACTGCATCACTAGAAAGTTGTAGCTTAGTGTAACTATTTATTTATATAAACTTAAGTCTAAAACTTAAATTTAATATAAATTATTCTAGTTGTTGACTTAATATCATAATAAAGTTCACATTTATAGAAAAAATTAGAAATGTTATTAAGTTGTTAAGTTAACTATGTTTTTAATATAATTCATGTTATTAACATTTGTTTTCTGTTTACATAGACTTAACATTAAATTAACAGCAGTGCAGTTACCAACAGCACAGTTGTTAGCTCGTTTTATATTCATTTTGGGAAGCAAATTGGTTTTCAAATTTAAATTTTTGTAAATTTTAAAAGCATGTTGCATGCCTCTTGTTGCTGTGTAAGCTTTTTTTCAGCAATACCATACATCAATTATCCAATGGCTGTCAAACTGTACGCCAATCTTGCGTGTCAATTTATCAGGTTTTTGTAGTTAACAGCAGAAAACTATACCCTCTTGCTTTGCTCTTCTGTAACTCTCTCCATCGGGTATGTCATGCTCCAATTGGCAAGAACTGTCAATTGATAAATGGCAGTGAAACTTTTTCGATAATTGTTGCTAATTTTTTTGGTTATGTGGCAAGTTGAGAAGAAGAGAGCAGAGCAGAGCAGAAGTTTGCCACGCGTGTGTCAATTGTGCAACAGCTGCGGGCAAAACTTGAGCAAATAATAAAGTTTTTAATTATAAGCAATGCCCCCCAAAAGAAGTTCAATTTCTTCAGTTGATCGCAATCAAGTTGAAAGATGAATTTCTTCACAGTTGCAACAACAACAGCAGCAATCGAATGAGTGCTGTGGCAACATCCAATGCCACACAGACACAGACACAGTGTGCGTGTTTGCCCCACGGCATGTGCGTGCCACTTTGACTTGCTTCCAGATATCTATATGTATCAATATGTATCTGTGTATGTGTGTGTGTGTGTGTGTGTGAGTGTGTGCAAGTCAATGAAATTAGTGCTGGCAGGCACAAACCAAACGAGGCCAAAACTCAAGCACAAGTCGGAGTTAAACCGGAAGTGTTGGTAGGAGTATCGTTGTCTTTTTGACATTTACATTTGCCCGCAAACTTATCATCCTCCCCATCCTCTCCACCCTCTCCTCCTCCTTTTATTCCCGCTCAACTGAGTATGCCATAAAAAGTTGTGTGGTAAAACTTATTGAGTTTGCCTGCTGATAATCAAAAAGGCGGAAAACTTAAATAATTTGTGGCAGCGCAGCGCGTGTTGCCCCAAAAATTCTACTGGTCACTTCCGTTAGCTGAGTTTCTTTTGCTGGAGAGCTTAAGAGTAAGTAGAGCACAGGAAATTTAGGATACTTAACGGATATGAACAGATTTCCCAGCACTCGAATAATTTTGTGAAAATTGGCCAAAATAATTCTAGTACTACAAAAATAAATTGATAAATTCTATCTTCAATCTTTATCCATACTTAAGAAAAGTTCATAAATATTATTATTGCTTGTTTGTTTCTTCAGCTAGCATTATATCCGCATTTTCTATTATACGCTTCTGGTGTACAATTACGGAAATTTGACGGACCATAAAATTGGTTTAATATACTTCCCGAGAATTGATGGAGCATTGTATCAAATTGAAATTATTGTTTTGTAAATATTAAATAATTTCCAATTCAATAAATTTCTATTAACTTTAATTATTTTATTAATTAGTAAAGTATATTATTATTTTTTTTTTTTTTTGGGAATCATTTTTAATAATAACGGCCGTTAAACAATCAATTCATTATGAAATATAACTGAACCTGAATAAATTATACGATTAAAATATATATTAATTTTTTCAATTAATTAATTCAATTAATTTTTCAAACAAATTTTGTTTGCCTGTTCTTTTACGTTTTTTAATATTCTTTTTCCGTATTCAGCTCTTGAACTCCAATATTTTCAAAAAATTTGTATCAAAATTGCTATTAAAAATCGTTAGAATACTTTAATTACAGTTGTTACGTTCTTGGAGTTTGTTTGTTATCAGTTAAAGCCTTTGTCAAACTGATCTCACACACTCTGATGTGTTTTTGCTGGTAACCAGCATTTGCTTAAGTGTTTTTTAGCAGCATTACATTACTTACTTATCGTCCACCTTCTCTAACCCAATCCAGACCTAAAACCCAACCCAAAGCTGCAACCTTACCAAACAGAAACAGTTACAATTGCCCAGGGCCATGAAAGTTTTCAAGTGTTAACGAGTTTTGTTGCACACATGTGTCGATTGCATACGTAGTGCACTTAACTTGAAAACTTGCACGACATTCAAGCAACAACAACAACAGTCACAACAACAACAACAACAACAACAACAACATAGACAAGTGGCAAACTGATATGCAGCTCTTCTTTGACTAAGAATTTGCTGAGAATTTGATTTCGTGCAAAAACAATTTGCATCTTAATTGTGTCCTTTGCAAGAAGGATACAAACTGCTTAGGGCCAAAAGCAGGCATGTCTATAATTCTACTACCACTTAAATTACTTAGACAAGAGTTGATGGTATTTAGAAGTCAATTTCTAACCTCGAACTAAAACTAACATACTTGTAACTCTAGTATTTATAGAATAAATTCAGAAGCTAACTATTATTATCATTATTAGCTTTTGCTTTCAACAGTTCTGTGATTTTAAATGAAATTTTAAACTCGTAATATCTGTTAATAATTAAATCAAATTCTTTATACAAAATATTCATTTAATGATTAAAATATAAATAAATTTTAATAATCTGATTGCATCTTTAAATACATTTATGAGAGCACACTTGTATAAAATTTCAAATTCAACTCAATTACCTGCGGTTTTACTTTATACTTTCTCAGCTATGCTAACTACACACTTTAAATATTTTTGAAATATTTGTATAAATCTGAAATCGATGCCACACTTCAATTCCATCTCTATTTTCAGTTCTGGCACATGTTCTCTGTGTTACCATGGTTTGTTGCTCTTTCAGCTAGCTTCTCTCTATTCTTCTTTCGTCCTGCGCCTTTCGGCTCTTGGCATCGTTACATATAATTTTTTTTTTTTTTTTTTGGTCTGTTACAAATTATGCTCATATAAATTTTTATAAAACATTTCTGGCGTTGCCATTTTATTTTATGTTTCTTTTTGTTACAACTGTGTCTCACACACACACATGCTTACACCCACACACACACACAGTCATTCTCACCAACTGCCTTACAATTTGCTGCGAACAAAAGTAGGCAACAAAATGGGGCACGAGGCAGAACACGTTCTGTGTCTGCACCAAAAATGAAAAGCAATTCACACTTGAAAAGTTTTCAACATGCGTTTTTAAGTCGCACACAAAGAAGACCCAACTATTTTATTATTTTTTTTATCTACATTGTTTAAATTCTAGATATGATGTCAGCTTCAACCCTTGAAGCACAATGGTAAAGAGGTTTAAAAAAATACGTTTCAACTCAAAGATGAAATTTTCAAATATTATAAAATATATAAATGTCTAACATTAATTTCTTAAATACAACTCTACAAGGATTATGTGAATCTGCACTTTACCTTTGAAAACTCTTTGATGGACATTACAAATGAAAATGCCTTGAAATATTAAAAACTCAGCTAATGTGGTTATAAATATCTGAAGGAGTAAGTTAAATGTTATTTTTATCCATAATATATGCATGTATATGGCTGATAAAACATGTGCGTTTTCTCTGGGTTCATTATTGCGTATTTTTGGTGTGTTAATGTGTGTGAATATGAAGCTGATGGCTTCCTTTCAAAAACAGCTGCAAACTCAGGCGCCCATTGCCATTTGTGCCAACATTATGTTAGGTCGGAGACGATGCTAACATAAAAAAGGGTTCGCACTTGGAATTTGTTAAACCAACATACAATAAGAGTGTGTGTGTCTGTGTGTGTGTGTTGTGTCAGTTTATTGTGGCACTTTGGATGCCTTTTGCCAGTTAATTTTTTGAGGGCAAGCTAACTAATTTAATATGCATAAATGCTAGCACATGTTTCATAAATGGCATTTTAAAGCCGCACCAAATGGGTTTATTATGTAGGCTGCTTGCTTTTGCCACATTTCGCATACAATATGAATTTCTATTAATGCTTTTTATGCTGACTTTACAGTGTCTGTATCTGTGTGTGTGTGTGTTTGTGGTGTTGTACAATTTCCGTGCATGTTCAGAAATGCAACAACAACAAGCACAATGCAGACACACAACATGCCAAAATTCGTATTCGGATTTCTATGCAAGCCGAAAGAGGGGAGCAAAAAAAAAACTGTTGCATACTTTTCTGCGTTCTCACAATGAACTCGCTTTTAATGCCATAATTGAAGTGAACGCAATGCCATGGCAGTTGTCAAACTACTGCAGATAAGCTAAAGTTTTTTTCTTGCCATTTTCCCTTCTCTATTAACCCGTTTTGCGACTGCTCGTGATGTCTGTTTTGGCCAAAATGAGCGACAGTTGGACGCGTTGCAGACAACAGCTGTTTAAACTCTTTAGAGCTCAGTGTGTACCCCTCGCCCCCCTCGCCACTCAACTCCCGCTGGCATTATGACAGTAGCTTAAATTGAAACAATGGCTACCTCCCCAACCATCTCCCCTTCATCGTCTCCTGTCCATTTGCTTGTTAAGCTTGCGGCTGGCATTTTTATCAGCCTTTTGCTTTGTCTTCGCAGCATTGTCATTTTCACAATGGCCAACAATTTGTGCTTATACACACAAACGCAAATTTGTAACACATATACACTCAGAGACACACACACACAGTGTTTGATTACAAATTTTTGCGTTTTGTCAAATTGATTTGTCTACAGTCAGCACGTAGACAGCTACCTTATCCCGCCTTCAATTCTTCCTCATCCTCCCCCTCTGTTAGCTGTAACCAATTTACATTTTGACGCGTTTTGCGCTTTGAATTGCGCAGCACGTTTGTTGCCTATTTGAATTACGAGTATGTCAATAGAATCGCTCGCTGTTTTCTGCCTCCATCCTTGGCCATCTCAAATAAATGTCAATAAACATCTCAGCCAGTTTGACAGCAAATGCTTCAAGGCAAAACAATTCAACAGCATTGACAAAGACATTTTCTTAAAAGTGCTTACCCGATATTGTGTCTTTAAATCGATTGCTTAAGTATTTTATGTTAATGCCTCAAGTCGTATACTTAATGTTTAATTGAAAATTCGTTTTGATTGAGATCCTAATCATTTTCTTATACAAATATTAAATATTATATTAAATATCTATGAATTAAATTGTGTTGGTTAATTTCTTTACCAAATATTTTATTCATATTGAGTCGTATACTTAATTTTTAATTCAAAATTCGCCTTGATTAAGATCGTAATTTTTTTTATACAAATTTTCTGAACAACATTGATTAAATATCTATAAATTAAATTGTGTTGAATAATTTCTTTAAAAAAATATTTTGTTTTCATTTTCCTTACGAATACATATTTTAAATTGAAATCATTAAAATTAATGCTTTTATTTTCTTGGCTCATAATCAATTAAACGCCACCAGCTACATCAGCTTTGAATCAGTTAAATCTAGTTTATATGTCTCAATCCGTGCACAGTGGGTACTAACAGTTTTCAGCATTGTTTTTATTAAATGACTACAGTTTTTTCTAAGAGCTCTGGGCATGTTTACAGCATTTTGTATGGGTTGTTGTAAAGCAATATGGTAGCCATTTCAGTGGCCATATAAAAGTAGTGGCCATAAAAAGAAATTATAAAATAATATTAACAATCTAGCAACAACTACAAACAAGCTGGCAGGCATTTAGTGTTCCACCAGGAACAAGTCACGCCCACCAACAATGTATAATAGAGAAAAAAAGAAAATAGAAAGAAAGTAAAGGAAAGTGGCATTTTACGTTTATGGTTATGTGAGTGCAGTTGAATGCTGAATGCTGAATGCTGCAACCTGAACTCGAATCGCGCTTAAAGGTTAAACGGAAAATGGAATGCTAGAAAGGGAAAGGGGAAGGAAAGGATAGGGAATACTATAAGCAACAGCAACAAATGGCTAACGGCTGTCCGGCAATAACGGCAAATACCAGGGCCGCATTTAAAGTGCAGTTGTAATTAAGGCGCCAGCTAATTGTCAAAATTTTGGCAACGACTGAGTTGATGTTTCCCGAATGGTACTCACTTAATTTGAGAGAGTTCTTAAAATAAAGGAACTAAAGGAAGTTATTTTTAAAATTATAAATTAACTAGAATTCTTAGAAATGTTAACATCATCAGGTCGTAAAAGCTTTTATTCTGAATAGACTTGTGCTGTCCTTCTAAACATAGGTCAGATGACTCTATCTAGATACCTCCATCTCTCCCACAGACCCCTTACAGTCGTAAAGCCTCATTTTGTTTTTAGAGGTGACTCATGTGAGACATACACACACACACACACATACCTACGAACGTTGTTTTCTGAGCTGGGGGCGAAAACAGAAGGCCAACATGTTGGAAAAAGTTTTATAATAAAATTATTTGTTTGGGCCAAAATAGACAACTTTTCAGCCATACATTTCATTTGTGCGAAATGTCACTCTGGGGCATACTTTTGCCAAACAACTGAACAACCAGCTGAAAAACAACAAGAACATCCACTACAACAACAACAAGGACAAATGTTTGGCAAATTTGCAGCTCAGTTGCAGGATTGTCGACAGGAGGACAGAAGGACTGGAGGACAGGACTCTACCCTTAGCGAGATCTCCATGTCAATGCCAAGGCACTAACAATTAAATGCGCCCTGTGATAAAATGTGTGTGTGTGTGTGTGTGTGTGTGTGCAGTTTGCAGTTGGCAGTATAAACATTTGCATTTAAATAAATATAAAAATGCATTGCATTTTTGTTGGCGCTTTTCATTAGCCATGCCTAGTCTCTTACCTTCCACCAACCTTCCTCCAACACCACGACTATCCGACGTGCAGTCTGGCACCCAAAGTGACTTTCAATGTAAACGTCAGCGCTTTGTGCTGTTGACATTTGTGCGCCCAGACGAAGAGGAGGAACAGGAGCAGGAGAAGAAACAGGACGATGACGGCAACAATTTACGATAAACATCTCAGCGGCATGCAAATCCCTTTTAGGAACGCCACCAGGCGCAGGAGAGCACTTCAGCAACTTGGAGGAGCCAGGGACAAAGCAAAAGTAGCTGACGAGCTAAAGAACACGGAAGCGGGAAAGGGGAAGAAGATGTAGCATCCTATTCGATTTGAGTGGCAACTAGGAATTAACCAACACAAGCAGGCTCAGCCATAGCTTCAACAACAACTTCAAATTGCACTTCACTTTACATTCAAGATATGGAAATGGGCAATATGATAAATAGGAATAAAAAACATATTAAAAGAACTCACATTTAAATCAAATAAAATGATGACAAAAATGCTGCGAGTTCTTTAAAGTGTACAATTTAATTCTTATTCATTCGTTTTCATTGACTAATGAAAGTCCATTTATATATCTTTAAATGAGATTCGGTTTCTCGGAAAGCTGCTTTCCCGAAATATAGAAGAGATCAAGATTTATTTTCATTTCCGAAAGAATTTAATTTCAAAGCTTTTCTAGTCCTCTTCAAGACAAATGTGAAGATTTAAATATTAATACTTAAAATTAGCTTCATTTAATTGATGGCAAAGTTCTAAAAACATGCAGAAATTAAGTTATTTTTATACATGGAATTTAATAAATATGGCACTCTAGTCGGTTAAATGATTTCTAGCTATATAAATCTCTAAATTAAAAAAGCAAACATAATACGAGAATGTAAATATTTAATTAATAAATGCAAGCATTTATTAATACGTTAATATGATAAAATCTTCAATGATATTTGCAATCAATTGTTATCTTAATTTAGCATATTGTTGGTATTGCAATAATTTGTCTATATTATGTATAGATAAAAATGAATTGCCGCAGAATAATGTAGTGGATACTGCTTTATAAATTGGAGGCATTAATAAATTGTAGTAATATATAAACCCAATTCTAGTCCAAATATTCCAATATAATGCAATTCTGTGAAATTAATAAAATGAATTGTTGACATGTGCATTTATTCAATTTAGGAAGGAATGAGATGTACTCCTCTTTCCTCACCCCTCAACGTTTGGTGCGCCAAAAGTTCCAGACTTCACAGAGACTGGGCTTCTGGTCGCATTCACAGGCGGCGATTGGTGGCGACAACGGGAATTTCTTGCACTCTGAGAAGCTGAGATACTGCGTCTTCCGCTTCACACAGCAGGAGGGCATACGTCCTCGAGAGCATCGGACGTCGGATCGACTCGTTCGACATTTTGGCGAGCGGAGCTTGCAACACGGCCATGGCATTGTTGTGGGCGGAAAGAGTCTGGGGGGTGGGGCGCGTCCACTTTCCGGTAGTTCACAATCTTCCGGTTCACAAGCGGTACAAAGTTTACCGCGGAACAACTTTGGATCACGACGCTCACGCACCGGATAGATTTTGCGGACTTTTGGCTTCTGGCGCGGCATCGGCTTAAACTCACACCAGGTCTTTTGATAATTCCGCTTACCCTTATCACTTGGCACATAGGCTTTCACATCAAGCGGCAATGGACATGGCTCTGGTATGCAAGGATCGGGCTTTATTTCCTGATATGCCAGGCACTTGTACTCGGATCTTCGTACTCGCAAAAAGCAAGGAGTCATTTTTTTTTGAGCACGACGCATCCGGCGTAGCTTCTCCTTAAATATTTCACCAGATTTTAGAATCCTATTGGACTTGGTGCTCGAATATAATACCAACGTATGCCCAAACATACTCGAGCTATCCAGATGAAGAATGCAACGGAATCTGCTCATTAAGTTGTTCATATTAAACAAAATTTTGAAGTGCCTTTTGCCGAAATATTGAAATGCCTAGCAATCCTATACTGACTGATCTCCTTCAATCGACAACTGTCACAAATCTCATGACTGATTTTAAAAAGGCTTCATGTTGAAAGCTGATTTCGAAATAAACTCACTGCAACTGCAGAAGGAATTATCTTAAAACTTGTATATAATTTATAAAATTAATATCCTTTTAAATACCAAGTTTAATAAGCAGTTAGAAATTGGAATATGAAATAAAGTTAACCACATTGTTTTTTATTCATAATAATACTCGATTTTATTGAAATCTGTGATTGATTTGCTGTTAAAATACTGATCTGAAGTGTCTTCCAACAATAGAAACACTAGGAAACGTCACAATCTGTTTTGAGCAGTTTTTAGGTAAAATTCCTTAGCTATGTCTAGTTTTGAAAACACGCCAAGTTTCGCAAATCGAATACTTCTTGAGGCACTCAGTTATCGGAGCCTTATTGAGTTGAGCGCTTTGGCATTCGGAAAAACTTGGATATCTGGTTAACTGACGCTTTTTAGTGGCTTGAACCTTTGGTTTGATTTTGCAACGAGTCACTCTCTTTGCCGTAGGACATTCACAGAGTGGATTCTTAATGCAGCGAGTCTCGGATGTTGCGGGTCCTGGGTTCAAGGGTCGACATAGCAATGGTCTCATCAATGTGCGGCATCCTTCGGACGGAGCTAGGTTACAGCCCTTCGTCCTTCGCGGCTGCCGTCGTGGAATTTCAGGCTTTTCATGCATCATACTGCACACACGTTTGGGAACCTTTTCAATGACACAGTCCACCCAATACTTCTTGTACGGTTTGTCCAGGGCCTTACTGGGCCGGTACAGTGTAGCATCTAGGCGTGGTTCATTGAAACAGGGTCCCATACATACTGGCTTATAGGGTGGAGAGCAGCGCATATAAACGCCCAAAGATCGATCTGTTGTTAGCTCTTCATCTGTTTTACAGGGATTGGGCTGTTTAAAATATTCCGGTGGTATGACCAATGGCATTCTGCATTTCTTCTTCTCCTTTTGGGGTACTCGACTGCATTTCGAGCCGGACATATAACGGACTGTAGACGATAACAGACCCTTGATGAATCCCTGCTGCAGATGAATCGCTCCCAACAGAACGCTTGTGCATTTTACAGAATTTTTAGCACCCATAGCCAAGAAAAATTTTGAAAATGTATCTTTTACACAAAGTCCGAAAGCAAAGTGACTATAAATTCTCAGAGCATGTGTCTTGTGGAAAACATTGTGACAGTTACTTCTAAGCAAATTATATACCCAAATGTAAATTTTTAAAAAATCAGTCAGTTAACAAAATTATTTTTTGATGCATTTTAAAGCGTTAACCAACTCGACTGGGATGCACATTTTGAAGTGCTCGAACTGTCCGGCTCCTTGTCTTGCTTGGCAAACAAAAAACTGAACCCTCTGCCAAAAGTTTAAACATCAAATCATAAACAAAACGCACTAATTAATTAGCGAGTGGGCAACCTTCCATCCATCCAGCCATCCGTCCATCCATCGTTCAACCGTCACCCTCTTAACCTCTCTGGCCTCTTCAGCTACTGGGGTCAAGTGTCTGTGTGCAGCTCTGATTTTCCTCGACTCTCTGTTTTACCAACAACTCTATCCAAAAATTGTTTTTTTTAAAAGGTCTCGAACGTGCCAATTTTTCGTTCTTTCTCACTTTTTTGTTGATTTTTTTTGTTAACAGCTAGCGCAATTTTTTCGGTATGTCCAATTGGAACCTTTGGTTCAGGGCAGCTGCCTTGAAATCGAAACGGCCAAAAGATTGCGCCGCCAAATTGTTAACAGCAATTGACCCAATTTTATGGACCTGCACTCATGCATATCTCGGCCAGTTTGTTGGAGTGAGCTCGGGGGGAAAGAGGAATCAGTGCACAAAATCGGCGTAAAAGCGAAAACTGGCCGTGCCCGTTAACTGTCCAAGCGACGCGTACAACACGGCGTATACTTATTTCATTTTTATATTTTTTTCTGTTGCCGTTTTTACTTGCCTTTCTTTCACGTGCGAAACAAACCAAAAAATGCATGAGTTTGGTTTGCAGGCTCACATCACTTTAAAATGTATATTTGTTTTTATTTTTAATTTTATTTTTGTTTTATTGTGATATCGAATCGAGAAGCAACTTAGCAGCTGCCATTTAAGTAAAAATTCAATTCAGTTGCCTTTAAAGAGTAAAGTTGAACAAATTAAATAAGAAAAAGTCTTAAGTAATTTATTTAAGTAATTATTCCGATCAAAATAATAGACGTAAACTATAATTAATAAACCGCTAAATTCGTTTTGAATTTCGATGCGAATGGGGGAACCCTTGGGATTTTTGAAAATTTTAAATCTCAAGTTAAATTGTATAAAAAAAACACTTTGGACTTGCATAAAACAACACTTTAAGCTTGATTCTGAGACCTTTCAATTTATTGTAAAAAATCATGTGAAATTTATACAAAAATTTGACTTGTAAAGTGGCTATATCAAAAGTCGGACCAACTCAAACTTCAAGCTTTTATAATTTGGTCAAAACCGAATCGATTTTCAAACGGAATGTCATTTTATTCATGGTTTGGCCTCTAAATTCATTCTGCATTTAAATTTAATTAATTTCTAAAAAAAAATTATTTTTTTAAAAAATTCGATTTTTATGCTAAGGGTCCCCCCTTTGAATTTTTGAAAATTGAAAATTTTAAATCTCAAGTTTTCACTTTTATTCGACTCCTTATATCGTAGTTAGTATAAAGCAACACATTAAACTTGTTTCTGAGACCTTTCATTTTCTTGTAAAAAATCATGTGAAATTTATACAAAAATTTGACTTGTAAAGTGGCTAGATCAAAAGTCGGACCTACTTTAAACTTTCATAATTTGGTCAAAAACGAACCGATTTTCAAACGGAATGCCATTTTGTTCATGGCTTGGCCACTAAATTCAATCTGCATTCAAATTTAATTAATTTCTTAAAAAAAATTATTTTTTGATAAAATTCGATTTTGATGCTAAGGGTCCCCCCTTTGAATTTTTTAAAATTGAAAATTTTAAATCTCAAGTTTTCACTATTTTTCGACTCCTTATATCGTAATTAGTATAAAAAAACACTTTAAACTTGATTCTCAGAAATTTCATTTTCTTGTAAAAAATCATGTGAAATTTATACAAAAATTTGACTTGTAAAGGGATAGATCAAAAGTCGGACCAACTTAAAACTTTCATAATTTGGTCAAAAACGAACCGATTTTCAAACGGAATGCCATTTTGTTCATGGTTTGGCCTCTAAATTCATTCTGCATTTAAATTTAATTAATTTCTAAAAAAAAATTATTTTTTTAAAAAATTCGATTTTTATGCTAAGGGTCCCCCCTTTGAAATTTTGAAAATTGAAAATTTTAAATCTCAAGTTTTCACTTTTATTCGACTCCTTATATCGTAATTAGTATAAAGCAACACTTTAAACTTGTTTCTGAGACCTTTCATTTTCTTGTAAAAAATCATGTGAAATTTATACAAAAATTTGACTTGTAAAGTGGCTAGATCAAAAGTCGGACCAACTTCAAACTTTTATATTTTGGTCAAAACCGACTCGATTTTCAAACGGAATGTCATTTTATTCATGGTTTGGCCTCTAAATTCATTCTGCATTAAAGTTTTATTAATTTCTTAAAAAAAATTATTTTTTTTAAAAATTCGATTTTGATGCTAAGGGTCCCCCCTTTGAATTTTTTAAAATTGAAAATTTTAAATCTCAAGTTTTCACTATTGTTCGACTCCTTATATCGTAATTAGTATAAAGCAACACTTTAAACTTGATTTTGAGACCTTTAATTTTCTTGTAAAAAATCATGTGAAATTTATACAAAAATTTGACTTGTAAAGTGGCTAGATCAAAAGTCGGACCTACTTTAAACTTTCATAATTTGGTCAAAAACGAACCGATTTTCAAACGGAATGCCATTTTGTTCATGGTTTGGCCTCTAAATTCATTCTGCATTTCAATTTAATTAATTTCTAAAAAAAAATTATTTGGCCTCTAAATTCATTCTGCATTTCAATTTAATTAATTTCTAAAAAAAAATTATTTTTTTAAAAAATTCGATTTTTATGCTAAGGGTCCCCCCTTTGAAATTTTGAAAATTGAAAATTTTAAATCTCAAGTTTTCACTTTTATTCGACTTCTTATATCGTAATTAGTATAAAGCAACACATTAAACTTGTTTCTGAGACCTTTCATTTTCTTGTAAAAAATCATGTTAAATTTATACAAAAATTTGACTTGTAAAGTGGCTAGATCAAAAGTCGGACCTACTTTAAACTTTCATAATTTGGTCAAAACCGAACCGATTTTCAGACGGAATGTCATTTTGTTCATGGTTTGGCCTCTTAATTCATTCTGCATTCAAATTTTATTAAATAAGCTAAAAAATATTATAGCTCACATGTAGCTGTTGATTTATTTATGTGTTTCGGCAGAATAAGCCCGATGGATCGTTATTAAATTGCAGTGTGCTTCAAACTTTCTTACCCTTTGAATAAATAATGCTGTAAATTAAGTAACTGCAACTTGGTACTCAAAACTCGCATAAAGCACAAATGGAGTTGGCAGTCGCCATCGTGGGGACTTTGAATGGTATGTGAAAATAGAGAGAGAGAGATGCAGGTGGAGGTAGAGATAGAGAAAGAGGGAAATGGAGTTGGGTGCAACTGTGGAATGATTTCATTTACTTGCAATCAATGAAATTGCACTGATGCAATTTCGTTGCACCAAAATAAACAACAACTGGAATGGGAGATGGCAAAAGTAACAGTTGCAGTAAAAGCAACTTGCCTCTGAAGACAGCAGGATGTGTGGAATTCGTGAGTGAAAGGGAGCAGGGGTGGTGGGGGTGGGGGAGCTGTCATGGCTGTCTGTGACAGCAGCTTGGGGCGAAATTCTGGCGACAGCCAGAGGAAACATCAGAGTTAGCTTCGCGGTCTGCAGCCAGGAATTTCTCATATCGCAGGCAGGACACATTTGGCTGGCAGCACGTAGACGACGAATGAGGCAACTACCGAAGGAAGGAGGAAACTGAAAACTGAAACTGAAACTAAAACTGTGACTGCTACCTCACGGCTGTCCTTTGCCGGAAAGTTCACGCCGCTGCCATTGACATTAAGACTTGGATTGGGTGCGACAGCCACGCAGAGAGATTTGAGAAAAATGTCAGACGAGACGAAAAATGAGCAGAAAACATAGCCAGGGTAGGTGAGTGTGCCACAGTGGTGCCTACGAGACACCAACTAACCACAAGCTGCATACGCAGTCAGAGCCCGTTGCCGTCGGACGACAGCAGTGCCACATTGGTGCAACCAACTTCCACAAATGCCTCGCAGTCAGTATTGGGCGTTGATCATGATGATAATGATGTTGGCGAGCCGAGGACACTTAATTTGCAAATATCCAACGAACCGCAAATACCGATTATTCTGGTGTCGCCACAACCAACGAAAAAAATGAAAGATGCACAGGTGGGAACCGATTCGCATCGTATTGAAAGTGAACGAAGTCCAGAAACTAGATTGACATCTGCCAGCTCAGACCAATATGACCAGGATGATCCACTCACCACAAAGGTGGTAAAGGTGTTTAAAAAAAGTACGTATAAGAAGTTAAAGTTGAACCTCGATTATTATATTGGTTAATATAGATAAATCACGTTTTATTGGCTTATCGAGGTTCAACTGAACTACTTTTTCATACAATGGACATATCTGAAGTCTTTTAGAGTCCTTTTCTATGCGGAAAGTGTGCGGCGAAATCAGCTGCAGTTTCTGTAGATCATTAAAGTGTATATATATATTTGGCTCAATTAAATTTCCTTAACTTCTTCTTAGGACGCATTGCAAATCCTGCACCTTATGATTCCGACGATTCTTTTGAAGAGCAAAGAAGTCTGAAGAAAGCAGCAGAATCACATTCTAAGACGCCCAATGAATTCGATTCAGATATACCACGATCGGATGAAACGCCAGCGGCTTTGGCCACTGAAATTAGCAGCATCGAATTTAACGATAGGGAGTCGAAAATTCAATTTGACAGCGAACAGACGGAAGCGTATAGAAGTGATAATCCTCAGGGAAATGTACCACATGGATTCAAACTGGCCTCGGGCTTGGCGTTTGTAAGTGAGTGAATGGAGGGCATTAATCAACCACGACTGATGTACACACTCTCTCTCTCTCTCTCTTTATCTATAGATTTATATGGCCATTCCGCCTGATGGGGGATATGGCTGGGTGGTGCTACTCCTCAGCTTTCTGGCCCAGCTCATTGTGGATGGCATTGTCTTTTCTATTGGCATATTGCTGCCATTTATAAGTGAGGAATTCAATGTGACCAGTGCCGAAGTGGTGCTCGTGGGTAGCATTCAAATTGGATGCTATTTTATGGGTGGTGCCTTCTCCAGTGCCCTCATCAATAGCTATGGCTTCCGACCGGTGGCCTTGATCGGCGTGGTGATCTCAGCTGCTTCCATTCTGACAGCCAGTTTTAGTCCCAATCTGCTGATGATGATCATATTTTACAGCGTTATTGGTAGGTGATTGTTGTGACCTAATGCAATTATAAACTACAAATGGCACAGTTTCTGCAGGTGGACCAGGACTTAGCATGATCTGGGTTAGCTCTCAGCTGATCATTGGATATTACTTCGAGCGATATCGTCCTATTGCCAGTGGCTTCTCCTGTTCCGGCGCTGGCGCTGGCATTGTTTTATTTTCCATTACCAACAGCCTGTTAGCACTGAGCATTGGATGGCGGAACACAATACGTGTCCAGGTGATCCTTATCCTACTCATCTTCTTTATGGCATTGGCCTATCAGGAGGTGGCTCCAACTCCTGTGGGCGTACTTCGTCGCGATCCTGTGTCCACATCCAGCTCGAATGAGTACTATGGCAATTTCTATGTGCACAACTTTCTGGGTGAAGATGTCTCCTCGAAAAGATCACATGCTGTGCTGGAAACCTATGAGCCGTATGAGCGAGAGGGAAGAGTACGTCGTTGTCTCAATCGTTGTTGTCCCTGCTGTGTGAAGAAATCAACTCAAAGCGATTATCGATATCCCCTATCGGACGATGAGCGATCGGAGCTCAATTTTATTGTGCGTGCCGATCCCATACAGAAGGAGGATCTCTTCTATACAGGTCCTGCTGACTACGATGTGCCACACAACCGTGAGCAGATCGAGGGTAAGGAACTGGAGTTGGTTGGCTCTCAAGCGCATGTGAGTAATCAAATCTTAAAAATAAGCATTATTATTGATGAACATCTTTAAAAAAATTAAATAATCATATAAATGTAATTTTTGTAATAATATAAAATATAATGATGACGTTTCCTGATGTAATCCCTTAGATTCAAAGAGCTGCCTATGGGCTGCACAATATACACGACTACGACAGCACCGATAGAGACTCAATTATTCCGCCCGATTCAGAAGCTAATTCCCCGGGACCTTCTCCCAGCCCTTCCCCACGCAGCCAAACCCATCGACACAAGAAGACGCGAAAGGAGAAGGAGAAAGAGAAGGAGAAGAAAAGCAGTTGGCTGGGAACCAAGGCAATGAAGGCAATGAATCGTCTCTTTGATGTGCATCTCTTGAGGTCCTTCGAGTTCCGTGTGCTGTTGGCCTCCGCCTTCCTCTATCCGATGGGTTTCAATATACCCTTTGTCTACTCCAAGGCACGCACCACCATCCCAACGGAGTACTCACATTGGATTGGACCTGCAATTGGTGCTACCAGCTTCTTGATGCGGATTCTGTGTGGCTTTGTGGCCTACAAGCTGCGTAGCTGGACGAACTACATCTGCGGTGGTGGCTTAATGCTTGGCGGCATTATGGTCTTCATCAGCGCCTTCTATGGCAGCGATTTGATCTGGTTTCAGTTTGTCTATGGCTTGTTATACGGAGTGGCGCCAGGTGAACTAAACTTGCTTAAACTTCCCTCTCTTCACTCACTCATTCCCCCTCTCTTTTAGCCGTCTTTGCCACACTCCGTGCTCTCATATATGTACGTTATCTGGGCCTCTCGAAGCTGACGAATGCTTTTGGCATTACGGCTTTGGCCATGGGTTTGGGCGTCTTTATTGGCACCACTTTTGGTGGCCTTTTGGTAGATAAAACTGGCGGATATACGGCACCATTTGCCTTTGCCGGACTCTGCATTACCGTATCCGGCATTTTGAAACTGATTTTGCCTGCTTGGATAAAACACCGAAATAATCGAAAGATGATTTGATTGAATTACTCTCGTATATCTCGCTACGATTACAGTTTACGATGCATTGGTTTTATTGGTTTGTTGTTGTTCTTGTTGATTTATTTTACAAAATGTCTTATGCACTTGCAGTTGTTGTTTGTTAATTACATCATAAGTGTTTTAATGACTAATTTGTTATTTTGCATTTATCATTAATTTACATTATTGAGTGTCGAACACATTGCTTACAACTGTCAAACTGGCTCTCCAACTGTATGTGGCTCTCAAACTGTATGCAATAGAAATCAGTTTAAATTTCGACTTTACATTTTTGATTGCCACTTTTACGATGACTGCCAAACTGCAGGACTCTCAAACTTTACTTGACTGTAAAACTGTTTGGGTCTCATTGTAGGTACATTTCAAACAATATTTTAATAGACTCTGGTTGTTGTTCTTGCTGTTGCTGTTGTTTTAATATACTTTTATTGCAATCTGTTAAAGTTTAATTAGCTTAGTTTACATCTAATGTTAGCTTAATTGCTGTTCTACACACACTTTTATACTAGCTTCCAAGTGTGTGTGTGTGACACTTTTTTGGTTTTTGGTATTTTCCTTGTTTGGTTACGCAAATTTTCACGCTTTGTATTTTTTTATTTTTATTCGGCTTTTGGTTTTTGTATATGTTTGATTTAGTTAATATACTTATAAATACGAGAGCAGTTTAATAAATAGTTGATAAAGTCAATGAAAAACGCTGAATTCTTTTCAAATTGTTTCTTCAGTAATATATACTCCATTCTTTTGTAATCATATAATAATGAAATGAATACAATGGCATATACATTACTGAAGAAGTAGAAATTGGAACAGATGTATTTAAAATTTTTTTAAATTTTTGAACTTTTATTAGTAGTTCTATTTATTAAACCACTCTCGTAGTCGCTTGCATCTTAAATTTGTACGTCTACTAAATAGTATTTTTTTTTCTCTTTTTTTGTTTTTCTGACTTTCTATTATATATGACACATATATTTCTGAAATTTCTGTTTGATTTATACATTAAAATTAGCTTAAGCAACTCAAAGAAATAACTAAAAATTTTACTTTTCATTAGCCAAATGTGTGTTTCAAACCTTTTCCGAGTTCCGTATTTGAGTGAATTCCGCAAACGCATATATTGCATAATTTTTGGAGCTGATTAAAGATGAAGAACCTGCACTTTTGTACTCTTATTTAATTTTTTAAACGATCCAAAAAGTGTATATGTTTTTATGAAATACATTCGAATATGGAACTTGAAACAGTTCCGTTTTTTTTTTCATTAAATCCATTTTGTTTTAAATATTGTCAGTAGTCTTCGGTTTCATATGCAATTTTCATGATAAATTTTATTTTGTTTTCGCTTTTGCTTTTAATTTAATTCAGTTTCGAACTTTTTGCTGTCTGCATTCGCGTGCATTTTTTAAAATGAATTTTTCAATTTGAATTTCGTATCGTAATCTAAATTTAAAATTAAATTAAAATCGGTCTGCAGCTGCTGGGATCTCTGTCTGGTCTCTCCGCTGGGTTTCTCTACTGTTTTATTTTATTTATTCCAGAAGAAGCAATTCTTACGCCTTAAATTAAAATTATATTTATATATCGCTTGGTCCAGCATAGCGTGTTCATGTATCGGAATCGGACCTGCAGACAAATTCAGAAATTAAATGCATATTTGACTATCACGGAGTGAGGGAGAGAAGTGAGGGGACAGGAGGCTTACCAATTAAAATAGCTCTGCGGGCCGTGACAATTGCGCTCGGTGCCGCACCATTTGGATTGCTGGAGCGCCGGACACGGTCGTCCGCCCCGTTTGCCGTGTTTGATGACTTTGCGATATCGATGCATTTCACCAATGCCACAACTCTTGCTGCAGGCCGTCCACTCGGACCAATGGCTCACCCGGCAGTCGCGACGCCTTTTCGACGCCAGCCCCGAGCGACGTCGTGTTGAACCTGAAACTGAGCCGGACCCGGAGCCGGTGGCAGAGGCGGAGGCAGAGGCGGAGGCAGTGTCCTTTGCCGGGTAGCTGGCATTGTTATTGCCCACATCCGTGCGCCTGTAGCTGCTGGCGATGCTCTGCATCAGCGCGTGTTTATCATTCTTCGGCACCACATTGACCATCGCCGGCGGTTGACTGTTGTTGTAGCTGCGAAACAACAAAACAACAAAATAAATAAATATTTTCATTTTAAGTGAAATTAATTATACTTTTCTAAATAAAGTAACAATATTTACATTAATTTAATTATACAGTTTTAAATTGAACAGAAATATGACTGGGTAACCTTAAAATTTAAGTATTTAAGGATAGTCACAAACTGTTAACATCATCTACATTAAGTATATAAATATTCTCTGTATAAAAACTGTGATTTAATAGAAATCAGCTTACTAATATAATTAGGCGATTATTGATTAAGCAAAAGTATTGTGTACTTCATTCATAATAAATTTGTAAATTCAACATTAAAAATTTAATCGATACTTAAATATATTCACAACCTATTAATATAAATTCAATTCAAATTATTCAACAAAAATTCAATAAAACAGTTGGTAACGCGATTCTAAATAAAGCAGAAATATTGATTATTATTTAATTATAAGATTGTAAGCCCAACAGTTGTGTAACTTTAATATGTAAAGTCTATTAAAATAAAGCCACAAACTGTCACATTACTCACTTCCAAAATGTACTCCTTGTTACTAGAGAATTACTTTGTTTAAAAATTGTTTTTAGTTCTTTTCAATTTTGGGCGTAAATTTAGTTTTTCTTAAGAGAATATTTTTTTTTAAATCAATTCAATTGCTTTATGATTTTGTAAAGTAAGTCAGAATATACAACGTTTCGTTAAAAGCACGATTTTCGTTCCTTAATACATTCTCACACACACAAACAGACACACACACTCGCATACATATATACAGAGAGATTACACATACGCCACGTTAGCCGTATCAAAGGTGTTCTGCACTGAGCGTGTTTCTTATTTCAGCACGTCAGCTGTAGACAATTTCAATTTAAATTTGCCTTTTGCAGTTTCTACAGTATCAGTGTGTGTACGTGTGTGTGTTTGTTGTCTGTGCTTCTTCTCTGAAACCCGAGAATCAGATGTACAAGCAACATTTGCTGTGCCGCCGCCATTTTCCTTCCTTCCTTCCTTTCTTCCTGGCCAACTTCCTTGTTTTGTTTCCTGCACTTTTCGTTTATTTGCATACCCATTCCCCGTATGCCGTGCAAAATCGCGCAAATAATAATAATAATAATAAAAGAAAGTAAAAACGAAAACATACAAGGAGCAGGAGTAGAAGTCGAAATCAAGAGGCAAAAGCAGCAACCGAAAAATGCCGAGTAAATTGGCGAAAATATTGAAAACATGATGCGAGACTAAAGACTCGAAAGACTCGACTGACATAAAAGCCTCTGAAAAGTGAAAAGCGTGGAAAAGCGGTGCCGCCAGCTGCCTGTCGACTGTCGACCGACTGATGAAAATAATGAAGAAAAATTCTCAAATTGAAATTACAAACATTTTTATATTATTTTTTATTTTAGCTGAGGCAAGTAAGAAATTTGTCCCAACAAATGCACATGTATTCACATGTCTGTGTGTGTGGGTGTGTGTGCCTTTGTAGAATGGCAGTTATTAGCAACAATTTACGTTGATCATGTTTATGGCAATTACCGTTAGACGGGCGCATCAAACTGTATTCAGTAAATGTTATTTTATGCGCAATTTGTATTCGTGCATAGCCCTTAGAAATATACAACATACATATATATATATATGTATTTTACTCAAATTTCAGATATGTCGCAGCATGTTCAAAACCTTTTGATTGCAAGAGTTGTTAAAATTAGCCAAATATTTGGGTTTGTGTACTGTATCATCTTTAGAGTATCCTCCATATATATACAAAATAATTGGGTTTTTATTTAATAATAGTTAAACTAAAGAAATTTGATTATATATTTAAGATGTTCTACTAACCATAATCAACTATGCTTATTATATAAAGAAAACTATTAGATGTCAAGAAAATTTTTTTTTCTTTAAAAATTGTTCAATTTTTGAACTATAATCTCTAAGTTTTTATACCTCTAAGCTCTTCTTAACTTTTACCGTCGGCATCTCTTTTTAATTAATAGTATTTTAATACATGTCAATTGTCGCAGTTGAAGCAGTTTTAAGCATAGTTTTAACCAATCACTCAAAATGTTTATCAGAGTTGACTTAAACTGTTACCAGAGCATAAAAGTTTTCCCTATGACAGCTGCAAATCGACTGCTTCCTTTTAGCGGACTTTATTTCTATAACTTTGTTAAGCTTAGATAAACCAGAAGATAGCACAATTTATAAAAAAGAAATCTCTAGACAATTGCGCTCACAAAACTTAACAATTTATTCACAGTCACAAATCAGATACAGATGCATATTATAGATAAAGATACACACACATATCTTATAGATATAATCACACATAAACACACACACACACACACACACATGAGTCTTCAACTTGACTTATTGAATGGTACAACAACAAACTTCCGGCTGTGTGTAGACAGTTGCTGTCGCCATCTGTGGTTGAACGTTGGCAACCATTGTGGGTCTTGGCGGTCCATATGTTTCCACTATAACTGGCGGTGGGGCAGCTGCACCGATGACAACCGGCGGAGCGCCAATAATGAGCGGCGGTGGTGCAAATCCAATGCCCACGCCTATGGGCGGTGGTCGAGCACCGATATTCACATCCACATTCACATTGGTGCGTCCAGGTGGCGGTGGTCCGGGTCCATAACCGGGCGGACCACGAAATCCAGGTCCGGGCGGCGGTCGTTGCGGTCCGGGCCCAAAGGCAGGGCCGGGTCCATAGCCCCGTCTTGGCGGCGGCGGCATCGAGCTCTCCTTAAATCGAGTACTGCTCAACGGCTTCTGACTCTTGACTGAACGCCGTCAAGTGTTTTATCAGAGTGGTCATTCAATTTGGAGTTGCCCTCGAGTGGCCGCAGCTAATTAATTATCAATTACGTGTTTTTGTCAGCAACGGTGATTTTGTTTGCACCACCACCACCTGAAACCACCCCTCCACCATCGTCAGCACCCTCGATTAGATAAGCTCCATGCAGGCGGTAGCTTAAGATCACATGCTGATAAGGCTGCTTTGTCATCGATAAGCGATGACTGTGTTTTTCCTATACGCATATTTATTTTATTATGTTGCTCGGGGCATACCCCTAACATAATTTATTTAAACTATATTCCAATATAATTTCAAATTTAAAAGTGCGTTTAAATGAACATAATTCCTTTGTAATACTCATGCAACATTTAAAACTAAATACCGATTTTAAATTGAATAGAATGTTTAAATTTTTATTATTATCTAATTTAATTTATCTAATAATATTTAGATTTATCTAATAATATCTTGTAATCAAAAGAATATTAAAAAAACTGGCAAAATTATTACGGTATTGACAACAATTGTTTTAGGTCTGAAATTTACTATTAATCATAATATAAAATAAAAGAATCAAAGTTATTTTAATTTTAAATGATTTATTTAATTTATGAATAAGATCGAGAGATTATCAAATTGCCCATACTTTAGTTCATGACTGTACTTAAACAAATTTAGAATTTTAAATATATTCAGAACTTGGCAGCTCTGTCAAAATGGTGGCCAGTGTTGCCGGCTAGGGAAATAAAATGCAGTGTATGTTTGCATTCTCAGTCGATACATATAGTTTGCTCTTTCACACTTCTTGTTAGTTTCAAAGAGTGCACTATGCTGCTCTCACTCTAACGCATTCTGACTTCTATTAGCCTTTCAATTAAAGTTGCAAAAAAGGAGCTTTATGTTCCATTTTCAGTTCAATTTCTCAAAGCACTTAGGCAATGATGCAACGGCAACATTTCTTGGGCTCTTGCGGTGGCGCCTCCAAATCGGTGCTGACTCTGTAGCTCTTGCTCCGCTTGTCAGTGGTTTCGGCAGATACCACGCCGACGAGTACCAGCTCGGTGGGTGATGACGGTGCTGACGGTGCTACTGTAGCTGTACCTGTAGTCTCTATGATGAGCTCCGTTTGGCAAACAGCTGGTGGTTGTGTTGTTGTTGTTGTTTCTACTGTGGTTGTTGTTACTGTTTCTGCTGTCTGAATACTAGGTGGTGCGGGTGGTGTGGATGCCTCAACTACAGGTGATGTGGGCGCTGACTGCTGCGGTGGCAGATCCAAGTCCAAGTCCGTTTGCCACACAAACTCCCCCTGCGTCAGACTCTCCTCGGAGGGTGTGAGATAGGGTGGTGCTGTTGTGGGTAATGGCGGTGGCACTGGTGGTTGTGGCGCTGTTTGCTGTTTCTGACGATGCTGCTGATGACGATGATGATGATGATGATGATGTTGTTGTTTCTCTTGTGGCTGCTCTGTGTCTGTTTCGATAATTACTTGGTCATCGCTTACATCAGTTATAACCAAAGTCGTTTCCCTTTCTTCACTCTGATGATGTTCATGATGTTGCTTATGATGATGCTTATGATGGTGATGATGATGTTGTCGCTCTGCTGGCGTCGGCGTCGTCTCAATTGTTGTGATGCCTATCGATTCACTTATCGTTGCACCATTTATCGTTTCAGTTGAGCTAATTTCCTCAATTGTTGTTGTCGTTGTTGTTCTTTGCATTTTTTCGAATTTATTTTTTATCACGACTTCTGCTGCGTTTTCGTTGTGGCACTTAACTAAAAAATTTTTGTCCCGATCCAGTCAATTTATAGTCAATGTTTATGTCATAGCAAATATATTTTTATGCCACAAATCCATTGATTAGATAACCGACTAACTAACTGATTTGACAACTATTTGACTTGGTTTCGCCCTCTGATTGTTGTTGTTGTGATTTCTGTTCAACTTTGTTCTCTTCTTTCTTGGCTTTAGATTCTGTAAATTATTTAAATTAATGTACCCATCTTAGTAAGTAAATTTATCAAATATATTACTGCTCTTTTGTTGTTTCTTTTGCCTTTGTGTTTTATTTGCAGCGGCACCAATAATCACAAGTGTTGCTGGCGGCACGGACATATTGTTGTTGTGTTTATGTTGCTTATGTTATTGGTGATGTTGTTGTCTGGACACAGTTAACTCCACTGCTGCCTTTGCCAGGCATTTGCCTTACTTTTATAAGTAGCACAGACCATAGCATTGATAAGATAGTAATTATAATGAATCAAAGATGTCTTTACACTCCAATGACGTCATGGTATTGATTAATATTTAAACAATTGAAAAGGATCATTGACATAGTTCATAGACTACCCACTAGATAAGATATGAGTGCTTCCCCAGAGCTAGACAACAAACTTAACAATAAGTTTAAATAAATAAACCATGGGAATAGGAAAATATTTGCCCAAGTTAAACTAAGACATACTTATAAGCAGTAATTTTAATTATTTTTAATATTGAAATACAGCCTTCTGTATTTTGGTTTTTATTACTGTCTTAAAATAATATATAGCTGTGTGATATTTTTTATTAATGCAACATTCTTGCCATTTTTATTATTTTCAATTATGCTCAATTAAATTTATTTAATTCAATTTAAAAATCGTCTATTACAATTATTATTTCTTATTGAATATTCATTGGATATAAACAATATTTAATAGAGATTTATTGAAACTCAAAACAGAATAATAACCCGGATTTTTGTAATTGTTCAAAAAAAGCATTCCTTTAATATGATTCGTTAGGTTGAAATTTATTTATATTTCATTCAAATAATATTAAATGAATATATTAATAGTATTCATATGTTTTTGTATATTTCTCAGAACTTATAACATCAATTTTAGACTTCGCTTTTTTCGCCTTTTTCTCTGAAAATTATAGTTATATAATTTTTTTCTCAAATCTCAAACTACTATTTAAAGGCTCAATGCTCACTTCGTTGTTGTGGCTGTTGTTGTGGTAGTTGTTGTGGTAGTGGCTGTGATAGTTGTTGCCGTTGTTGCTGTTGTTGCCGTGGTATGTTGCATGCTGTGCTTACAGCAATAAGTGGGATTGCTACTGTCAGCGCCAACATGTTGTTGTCGATTTGTTGTCTTTACGGCGTGTTTTGTTTGGGCCCAAGTTAAGTTGAGTGTGTTGTGGGTGTCAGGCATTCAGGTGCTTGGCTTATTATAGACTGAATTCGGGAAGGGTTGGGGCGAGGGTTCATTGATAAGATTGCAAGTAATTACACTGTCCGAGCAAGTGTTGGCATTGCTTTTGGTTTGCTGTTGGCGCTTTTGTCAGCATGCCAATTGTTTTTAAACCCCCCACACCCAACTGCCACGCCCACACCTTCGCCCTCGCCCACGACCACTCGCAAAACATGCAGGCACTTTAGTCAGCTGCCTGACAGAGGTTTTTACTTGGATTCTGGATTTTGCTTCTTGGCACTCGAACACGTACGCGTTGTCCCCGTTGCTGCCCTTCTTTCTCTCCGGCGTGAGTTTGTCATTAAATATGCAGGTTACCAGTGCCAATGGTGCCAAAAATCCACTCCAGCAGCACTCGCAAGTAGCACGCAAGTGGGCGTGGCAGAGAGAGAGAGAGAGAGAGAGAGAGAAAGAGCTGGCACTGGATTAGTTGTAGTTTGTGTTTCTACGAATATCCTGCACGTCGAGGACATTGCCCGACATTGGAGTTGGATATTCAGTCTTTCTTCGTTTTGTTTCATTTCCTTTACTTTGCTTTCTTTCCAACTCTGCTTCTGGGGCAAGCTTTTTAAAGATGCAGCATTACCCAGCTACGTGCCACGATCTCTGCCAGCCACTCAGTCAGCTTGCCAATCTCCTCCAAGCACCCACCAGACACCAGACACCACCCAACACCCACCATTCCCAGAGTGGTGTAATGTGCTTTCAAGTGTGCCAGAAAACAGCTATTTTCTTGTTGTTTTTTTTTGGAATTTTGGTTTTTACTTTGGTTTTCCTGTTGCCAGCTGCTCTCAATGTGCTGAAAGTAGTTTTCTCATCTAAACAGGAACACCTGACGCACACTCGTATGTTAAGTATGGCAAATTGATGTCTACTTGCTGCCATTATATACCTAAACATACCGTAATACGACTTTATGCATTTTCAACGAGTATCAACTGCATTAGATTGTGTATACGCCACGTTGTCTCAGCAGCTCTTACAGTTTACGTACTTTTATCGACATATATGGTTTGTTTGATGTTTTTAACCATATTTAATATTAATTTTAAACAGAATAACTATTTTATGTGGACAATTTCTTAATTTTGAATAAAAAACTTACTATGAAGCCGAAGAAAGTTAAAGAATTTAATTTAAACATTTTATTACTATTTCAAAATCCAGCTAAAATAATATTATAGATAGTAAAATATAAAAAATATTTAAATATCGCTAGCCTACAAACAGCTTGCAGTCGAAAAAAAGCATTACGTATACGACGCATAGGCTTGACTCTTTCATTTCCCCAGCTAATAAATCACTACTATATTTTACTGTTCATTGTTGTTTTGGAGAGTGTGTGTAATTAACTATATTTAGCTCGATGTAAAGCTACAAGCTTAATATATAATTGCATGTCAATTGTACTTTGTTTTAACAGCGTGTAATTAATGGCAAATGAATGAATGTTGATTAATGCTTAATGCCGTTAATTATATCTATTATTAACTTGACTAAACCAATGTGTAATTTATTTATGAAAAGCTTTCAATTGCAGAAACTATATATTGGCATATATATATATTGGAACCATTACAATACATTGACGAACTTAACTGAATTGATGAAATGACTTTAGTTTTATAGAATTAAAAATGTGATTAAAGGGTATTTATCAAAATAAACTTAACTTAAGTTCCATGCATATAATTTCAATATTTAGCTTTAATTTAAATAATTGTTAAACTCACATGGGATTCATTTTGGCCAGCAGCTGAGAACGTATGCGTTGTCTCTCGTCATCGTATTGTTGCAACTGCAACTGTTGCGGTGTCTGCTCGTCTCTCTCTCCCTCTCGCTCTCTCTGTCGCTCTCGCTCAATGCTGGCGGACAGCTCGTTGTTCATCTCGACGTGATTGTGCTCGGCATCCAGGTGTGTCTGGGTCTGAACCATTTCATATTTGCGATCATCCTCGGCAATGTTAAATACATCGCTCAGTTCGTACTCCTTAAGCTGGAAATGGAAAATGAAAATGGGTGGAAATTGTTAGAATGTCCAAAGCAAATGTTAGTCATACACGTACACACACAAACAAACACATACACATGTGTGTGTGTGTGTGTGCAGCATATTAATTTACGCGGACTATGTGCATGGCATAAGCAAAGCAAATGCTCAGAGCATTTAAACACAGCTGCATGAATAGTCATGAGTGTGAGTGTGAGTCTAAGGTATAAGTATGTGTATGTGTGTGTGTGTGTGTGTGCGTGTGTGTGTGTATAAGTATGAGTACAGGTGCGCCTAACGCGCTGCTAATTTCAATTTGTGGCAAATATTGACACAGACACTGGGCTACAGGACTAAAGGCCAGGTGTGCCAATCGAGGAAAGATGGAAGTATAAAGAGAGAGCGGGATAGAGAGGAGAGACAGAGTGGGAGAGTGAGAGAGGCAGAGAGAGAGAGAGAGAGAGGAAGGGAGAAGGATGTGACAACGACTAGGTACCGAAGCATAGCAAAAAACTTTTGTTGGCGCGCTGTCGCGCATTTTAATTTATTTGTTTGGGTTGCTGTCATTTTCTATACTTATACTACAGTCGCCCCTCGCATTGTTATTGGCCTTGTTTTTGTTTTTGGCTGGCTTTGGGCTTTTGGCTTATCGTAGGGCTACCTTTGGTAGCTTCACTTTGCAAATGCGTCGACAGCGGCCGCGTGTTGCTTTTGTGGCATTAAAACACACACACACACAAACACACACTTAAACACACACATAATCCGCAAATAACAACAACTGAAATACTGTGAAATTCCTTGTGGATTACAGAACCAGAACCTCAGTCCCATCCTACGTTTCTCTTCTCGGGCTCAAATTCCATACCAATCCGAGATTTCATGTGCCAAATGGCACACAAAGTTATTTCTGGCATTTTCACTTAAACGCAAATTTAAGAATTTAATGCGCAACCAAATCAACACATAATTACCCATACATATTGCACAGCAAGTATGTATGTACCATAGTTACATAACTACTTAGAACTTGGCCTGGTCCACATGTCTTGGCCATAAAATGAAGCAGACGAACATTCTCCTAAGTAAATAACTTTCCATTTCGTTGGCCATAAACAAAAGTAGCCAAATATAACGAAGAACAAGTTAAGAATTCGTAGCACAACGAACTCTGTATACGCTTCTTTCAATTAATTTGTCAATAGGTGTATTAAATTAATAATTAATTAATGTTGTATTTACTCAGCTAGAAAAATATAATTTTCCATTAAAAATATAAATTTAATTAAAGTTATTTTCTACCTCAAATAAAGTTTTTCGCTTGATAAAGTATTATTATTAGGTACTAATTTTACTTTCAAGTTTATAAATAAAATTAAATAAATTATCTAAATGTTAATATTTGAATATTAAATATGTTCATGTAGAAATATGTTGATTTTCATAAAACTAGAATTTACGAAAAATCAGATTTATATTTGAATTAATTACCTAACTCATTTCATGTCAAAATACTTAGCAAATTAAAAATTCTCTCTTATTCTAAATTTTAATCAAAATGAAGCGAATGACAAAATTAAAAATTTTCTAGCATACTTTTAGGAGGTAGTGAAATTAGGCATTTAAAATAATATTTATGTAAAACAGAAACAGAAACAATTTATTTTAAAGAACATAATCAAAACCGAATTAATTAAAAGGCAACATTCAATATTGATAAAATGTAGAATTAATAAATCAAAACAATTCTTTGCTTAATGTTTTTCTAACAGAGAAAACAAAATATGCCACAAATTTTATATGCCCTAAGGAAGTGCATTAAAAGGAGTAGACATTTTTAGTACTTTCTTCCCCAATGTGCTGTTGCGCCCCCAGTACGAAATAAAACTAGAATTAGTAGTGTCAAAAAGGCGTTACGATAACAACAATAGCAACAACAGCAGCCAATACAAGGAGAAGACGCAGAAGACGCATCTGAGCTGGGCCAACAAATAAAGAATAATGACCACACGTACAGTGCGATTGTGTGTGGGTGTATATGTGCCACGCCCACGAATAGAAATGACTCCTTTCCTCCTTTCCCCCCTCAAATGGAAAACTGCCCACCGGCAACTAAACTATGCAAACGTAGTCGAAACATCTGCCAGAAGCGTTGGGCGTAAATTTTATGTGCGTCTCTCGGCCACACATAAAAGCAATTTTGATGAGCGGCTACAACGGAGTGGAATATACGGTTAAGAGGGGTGGCTACAACTGAGGGTAGAGGGTGGGGGTGTCTCTTGTATTGTGAGTGTAAGTGCCGCACTTTCAGAACATCGTACGTCCTGCAATATAATTACAATGCCTGAATGCTCCAATTGCCTTTGTGTATGGAGGTGGTGTTAGTAGCAAATCCTGCTCCTGTTCCTGCTCCTGTTTCTCGCTCCTGTTGTTCAGGAATCTTTTCTGGTAAGAGCATAGCAAATTTTGCACTACCATTGTTCTGAAATGGTTCACGTTCACGTTCACGATTTGTGCTAGCTTATGGATTGGCGTTTATAAAGGACGACCCCACTGGATAAAGTACCTAATATGACGTAGACGAGCTAAGCATTGCCTTTAATGGTTATGGCAAACTTAGATAACGTAACTAAGATAATGTTATGTCGATTTACCCATAATTTATTGAATACTTAAGCCGCACTCGCTGCTCTAATTGACGAGTACTCTAGAGAAATCAAAATAATCTTTGAGTTACGAAAAAATAATATATAGAACACTTAGTTATAATCAAATTAATTGAGGGTAACTTCGCAATTGTGTACAGTTAAATGATAGAGTGTCTTAAGTGCAGCTTAATAGAAAGTGATTGAACACTAATTTGAAAATATAAATAAATAAATTAAAAAGTCATTTAAGATAGAGTATTTTAAAATAAATACTATTTCTTAAATATAAATATAAATACTATTTATTTATGTTTAATTTAATATATATTTACTTTATTTAAATAGTTATAAAACAGAATATTTCCGCTAGTTAAGCAGTTTAAATTTAATGCGACTGACCCAACGCTTAAGTATATATAGATGAAAGAATTCTGTGGCATGTGCAACATAATTATAACTAAATTTAACCTAATTTAGTGGAACCACAGATAATGCTTAATTACGCTGTCTCTCGCTCTCTCGCTCTCGCTTTCTTTCTCTCTCTATTTCTGTATCTTGTTCATTTCACACACAGTGCTAATTACATTAATAAATTTATTACTCTTCCGACTTTTGGCTAATTCGCAGAGTTCAGCATCATGCATATAATTTTAATGTAATTAACATTATTTTTTTTCTCTCACTGTTTTTTTATATTTAATGTGTTTCACTTTTTTTCGCACCAGCTGCGTGGTTGTGGCAGCTGATTTATAAAGCGTATTTAGCGCTTGCAGCCACAGGAATATACCCCCAACTTTAAGCACACATACACACACACACACACGCACACACACAGACACACACACACAAGCAATGCCCTTTACACATGTTTGACGCCATTGTAATGCTAATGGCTCATTAGCACTTTGATTTTTTCATTCTTTTTACAGAGCAGTCATTAGGGCTGTGAATGGGAACAGGGTGCATAAGGAAGTGGGTAGATGGCGCCACATTTTGACTGCTAATTTGCAGTTAATTAACTTGTTTAAGCATATTTTGAAGAGCGGAATACGCTGCAGCTTACCTTGATGAACTGAAATGTGGCAATTGGAGGCAAACGCTTGCTCTTCGGATAATAGAAACTGCCCGCCGGATGTCCAGGATACCGTGACGTAATGCGATAGATGACGCCCTGCGGTGCTGTTGGCCAATTGGGTGCGGTGAAGGTAAATCCATTGTCGGTGCCCGCATCAAGTGGATCCAATTCAACGGTGACCGTATCAATCCACGAACCTCCCACGCAAAGCTGCATAAAAAAAAGGGGAGGGGATAAAGAAGAGAAGAATTGCAAACGGGCATTGATTTCTGTTCTGTTTTCAGTTTTGAGCATTTATCTCTTACCTCAAACGAGTCGACGCCTATGAACCAATCCGGCGATGGAACAATGCGCGTCATTAGCGATACCAAACTGTGATTACTGTCGACAAACACTTTGGCCTCACTTCGACCTGCGCCCAGTTGAATTGCCGGCATGCTGAACTCATCAAATACGCTCCTCTCCGTGGCAGTGGCAGTAGCAAATCCTGTAGACACTGCCTTCTGTCCTCCTCTGTCCGCCTGCATCTGTTGCTGCTGCTGTTCGCCAGCATTGCTGTCCAGCAACTCTGTTTTTCCCGTCTCCGCAAATTGCTTGACACCCGCCGTGGCAGGCTGTCCGATATGGTAGAGCGCATAGTTGGCATTGTGTGTGCGACCTGTGTGTGCGACAAGGACAAAGTGAGTCATTAACATTTAATGAGCAAGTGCAACTACAGAACAAAAAAAAAAAACGTATAAACAATGCACAAAATTGTGCAAACATTTGCATTCGCAGTCAACACTCGACTCATGATGAGCCTTAAGCGTTGCTCTCAACTTAAATATGAGATTAAGTATACGCAATGTGCTGCTGATTGCAGCTTTAATTGAATAGCAAGTAAGAGAAAGAGAAGAAGAAATGTTGAGAGGCTAAATACCTTAAGGAATTACCATGTTGAGTACTATATATATGCATTACTGCAAATTATGTAGGTATAATCCTTACTGATGGTTAAAAACAGAAATTCAAACAATACTAACTTAATTATTTACCGACGATAGTCGTATAATCTGAGAGTTTATTTTGTAAGTCGCAATTTAATCTATGATCTTGATATGCCATTCAGGATTTTAAATAGTTATTTACAACAAGCTTATCTGAGTAAAAATTAAATCAAAGGGAATCCTTGTTAATCATTTAAAGCAGCTTGCTAAGTTTAGAAAGAAGCTAAAAGTTAAATACAAATCTAATTTCTTATGCTGTTAAAGGAAAGCTAAAAAGCTTTTACCTTTTGGCTGATAAATAAATCCACAAACCCCTTCAAGCATCAATTGATATTATCATTATAATTTAAATCGCTTCCCCAATTCATTAACATTGAGTCATTGCTATTGGTGATTTCTCTGATTGCTTAACTCAAAGTTTAATTGCACATTAACATTTTTCCAAAATATTTGTCTAAATTGCATAATGAAGTCTGAGAGTGAATGATATTCTAGATAAGGTTGTGATGTTGAAAATTCCATTTGCATTTCTTGAATCTTTTCTTTAGAGAGCGTAATTAAATTGAGTCTCGAAATAAGCAGAATTTTCAGCATTTTATAAACACAATCACAATCACAATCTGTTCCCTGGCAATATACAAATGGATAGCACAACTTTGGCTAAAACCAGTTGAAACCATTTTCAATTATTGGCAAGCGCCCCAAAAGTATGCAACAAACTTGTCAATTACACAAAGTGCAAAGCAAATAATCCATAGAAAATAAAGAGTCAAAGCATAAATAATAATATTGCATTTGACACAGTTTCGACCCAGGTTGGTCAAAGCTCTCCCCTTCTCTCTCTTTTTGCTCTTTCTCCTGTTCTTGCCTGCAATTGATGCTGTGTTGTGTTTTGGGGCAAGAGGCAGCTGAGGGCGTTGCATAAAAGCGCAAAGTTGAAAAGGCAAAAATTTGCTTTGTAGTCGGGTCTTTCATTAGTCGACGTCGTCAGGGCGTTGTCAAAGCAGAGCATAAAAAACTTGTAAATTAAAAATAAGTTAGAGAAGAACAGCCAGACAAAGCCAAAATATAAAGAGAAAGAGAAAGAGAGAGAATAAAACTAATAAATAAGCTGACACAGTGTGGCAGCTATAGAAAATGGAAAACCAACGCAAAGAAATATCTCAAAATGAAAAAAAGTCAATGGAACAAGACAAGGCACAAAAAAAAGTGGCACAAGTGGCATGTTGCAATGTTAATTGAAGACAAATAAAAGCGAAGCGACACGCCAGAGAGAAGGAGAAAGAGAGAAAAAAAAAAGAAAAGAAAAAAATGAACCGCAACCAAAAGCAGCAGGCGGACAACTTCAAAGGCGCACTGCACTGACTACTATGTCAAGGTGGGCGTGGTCAAAGGGGGAGGCGGTGTGGTTACGGGGGTGGGGGGAGAGGGTGGAAAGGGGAGGGGGGTTGTTGTAGGCAGCAACTGCGGCAGCGTGTGACAATTTCGTTGAGCCAAAAAAGACATCGCAGTGCCTAGAGGCGAATTGGAGCGAAACGCTTTAAATTACTTGTGGCAATGGGCTTTCAAAATGACTTTTTGTTTCAAGCAGAGAAAGCAAGCGAGAAAGAGAGAACAGATCGAAAAGAAAGAAAGAGAGAGTGGAAGAAACTGCGTAAGACTGACGTGAAGGGAAATAAGTAAGAAGGCATAATCTACAGAGCTACTGAAAAGTAAACAAAACAAGCCAAGTATGAATGCGTTATTAAAGAATGTCTGACTAAGAGCTACCCTCTTAATTAGAGGGTACAAAAGTGACTAGCAATATAATATGTTATACAATATTTTAAATATATAAGACATCTTTATAATGCAAAGTTATCGGCTTACATAAATATACTTTTAACAAACCACTATATTTATAAATTTCCCCTGTTACCATATTACAGAGCATGTCAAGTAGTCATGACTACTTGAAAAGCAAATTGCATATAACTAAAGTAAAAATGCTAAAACTAGCAGCAAACAAGGATAAGAAGCAAGCACAACAAATAATAACATAAAGTAGAAAAGCATAAAGTAAAAGGCAACTGAAATGCTTAACATATTTTGAAATAATTATATGGATGCATTCTAGGAATCTTTTTAAGTACATAATCAGAGAATTCTTGTCTAGAGAATGCCAAGTTAAACCAGACTGAAATTATTCTTAGTTGAAGTTCTGCACAGAATGTTGCAGGTAGTGAACTGAATGGCTTACAGGATACATTTCTCCTGCCAGAAACAGAGGCAATTTCCGAACTCCATTCTTTCAGTCATAAATATGAAACAAAAATGTAAAATAGAGAGCATACTGAGTAGTATTCTGTTTAATTTTTAATATGATACTAAAATGCAATTAAAATGCATCATTTATATTTGACAAACTGCAGCACTTGATTGAATTTATGCAATTTATCAATAATTCTACTACTCGGCGAATTGGTAAAATGAATGGAGGTCATTATGCCATGGATATGTGCACATCTGTTGGCCGATTTGGATCTGGCAGCTTATGGCCAGATTTACTTTCATCGCAATGCGGGCAGGTCAATCAATTACGAAATGGTCATTGCGATCCCACAAAATAAGCATAATAAATTTGCAATTAAATGCTTAAATTGTGCAAATGGTTTGGCAATGCTGTGATGCGGTGGTATGCGGTGGCATGCGGTGGTCAAATGGTCGTCGTTTAAATGACCACAGTGGGAGCAAGTGGCAGAAGGCATATCTCTGCCGTCTGGGAGTGAGATAAATGCCCGTTGTAAAAATAAACAATGAAAATGAGAGAGAAATGAGAAGAGAGCGAGAGAGTGAGGGAGAAGAAAGAGTGGCAGGAGGCAAAGGACGTGAGTGTAATTAATGCTTAATTATGCACATTAAAAGCCAAAACCTGCCACGTTTGCTGCTCCGTGCACCGTTGGCCACGTAATAAATGCGCGCCACGTATGGCCCATAAATTACACTTTGCCTCGAAATGAAACTACATTGCGCATACGCCGCGTTGTGCACAGAAAGCAAAAAGGTAACGGGAAGTGGCCAGAAATCGAATCATAGCCATGGCCATATCATAATTGAAAATCGGTAACAGCAACAAATTAATACAAAATTGCTAAACTGACAAAAACAAAACCAAAATAAAAACAAAAATAAACGAAAATATGAAAAAATTCTCGTTAAATGAAAGTGCAGTGTGGCAAACTGCCAACTGTTTACGCGTGGGTTGTTTAATCACTTTGCGATAATTTGCCAAATTGTAAAATGAATCATTAAATTTTACAGCATTGTTATGAATTATTATAAAAATAATTTTAGTAAATCTGAGCAATATTAAGTTCTGCCGAATAAATGATTAAATCCTTCAGTCAACTTAATTGCCTTGTTTAACACAGAAAATGTGTAAATAAATATTCCTTTGAACTGCCCTAATATGAGTCATCAACTGTTTGTCCCATCCGCGTCTGAATTTCCGTTTGATTGGCACAGAAATCTGTTCTCGTCGGCGATTTTTTAGCACGCCTGAAAGTCAGGTATTAATAAACGCGTGGCAATATGACACACATTTGATCATTTTGCTGAAATTGTGACGCACAGCTGACACAGTTGGGCCAACATATTTTTATGCAATTTCATTTAAAGCATGCAACAAATAAATTGCAACGAATTTTTGTGCGACTGTCACGCTCGATTTCCAGCAATTTCCGCAAAAAAATTTGCTATGGAATTTTCCTTTTCTCTGTTTTTTTTTTTTGTACTAGCACGAATTTTAATTATAGGCAATAAATTTTCTTTTAATAGTGCGGCATTAAGAACAAAGCTCAGGCTATGAGAGAGAGAGAGATAGAGAGGGGGATATAGAGTGAAGGATTATCGTAGCCATATGTAATGCAGATGCTGAAGCTGCAACAAAAGCTACCCAAAGAGGTGATTGGATGCATTGCTGTCAGCACGTATGCTTCGTGACTGAGAAAACAGATCATACAGATGACTGTAATGCCATAGCAGTGTATATATATATATGTGTCTGTGTGTGTGTGGTTGTGGCTTTCTGTCTGCCAGTGTAAAATTTATTCTGTTTACCATTGAGAAATGTCTCTTGTATTTAGTCAGTGCTTAAATGATTTGTTCTGGCCATGAAATACGATATTCACTTTTCGCAAAATTCTTATTTATAGAATGTTAAAACTCAGGTGTTTGGAATAGCAGCAGGAAAAACACATTTGAGTTATAGCATTTACAGACACACTTTAGTCTGAAGAACTGCGAAAACTTACAAGCAATATTAAATGTTTATTTTATGATTTTTACTCAGAGCTTAGGATTTAAAATTTAATATACGAAATAATTAATTATTTCCGTTAAAAAAAACAAATAGCTCAATTATTTATTTAAAAGATTTTAGTATTTTCATAAAATAAATTGAAATTTAATATTATTAAAAATGTAATTTTAAAATTGTTTTAATGTGCTAATGCTCTTAATGTTAATTATTTCAAAAAATTAGTTTGAGTTTTGCTAATTCAACAATCTGCTTATTTTTAATTTTTAAAGGTGCCCACTTGAAAATCAATAAATGGCAACGCTTATTAGCAGTGCTGTAGACACTTAGCTGGACAATGAAATAATAAATTCAATTCAATCTTAATTAAAAATTCAATTCACCTGCCCACTTAATATTTCAGCTGCTTTGGGCGTCACAATATCACTTAATTATGTATGTCAAATTTAATTGGCTTGTCAGTTCACACACAGACATAGAGTCATAGAGATAGAGAGGTAGATACACTCACAAATGAGAAATCTGAGCGCACGCTATAAATACATTACATAAAACAGTGCACACCTGGCGTATGCGTGTTGTGGAATATATATACATACATGTATATTTTTATGGCATAGGCAGAAGACAAATAATGGGCAACTACACACCCACACACATATTATATTATTACATATATAAATTTTTCGCAGTATAAATGTTTGCATTTTGCTAATTTCATTGGGCAACGAGGCGTATGCGCAATATATGCCAACTGCATAATGCAATGCGAGAAACGCCTACAAGCCAATTTAAGCAGCAAATTTAATTTTAAAGCGCAAAGTGAATGAAATATAGTGAGAGAGAGTGAGAGAGAGGGAGAAAGGTAAATGGAGTGAGAAAGTCAGCAGCAGGAATACAATCAGAAATCCTGGCAGCATCCATTTGAAATGCAAAACTCGTGCGCTGCATTTGGAAATCTCCGACATTGTCACATACTCTGAAGCTCTCTCCCGCCTGCTAGATATCAAGTCTGTCGAGCATTGTGTGTGTGTCGAGCTTAAAGGACCTGTGTGCGCATTACGCATACGCCACATATGCAAAATGTCTGTAGAAAAAACTGAAATGAAAATGTCTGTTGAAATTCTCATGCGCTCAATAAAGCAACCAAAATGTTGGCGGTATAATGGAGTGGAGTGGGTCGGAGGATTGTCTGCGAGGGTGGACGCTGTTGTTGTTGTTAATAGTAATTTCGAGCCATATTTGCAGCTGCAATTCGCCGACTGCCAACAAATTGCGGACACACGAACCAACTGCAGCACAGACTCGAATAAAATGTCAAGTTGATGACGTTTCTGACGTGGCAACCTAGTTTGTTATTTTCTTTTGGCTTTTTGTAGATATATTTCTGGCCGGAAGACAGGCAGCCCAGATATTTCATACAAGTTTTTGTGTGTGCTTTTTTGGGCCAAATTGACAGGCAAGTTAAGCGTTCGGCTAACCGCAGGCAACCAAATGAAATTTAGCCATTACTTTAATGGCATCAAAAGTTATGCAAGCCTTGGCAAGGGCCAACTGCAGTTTTGTGGCTTGGCTAGATCTTTTATAATTAATGTGTGCGAAGCTAACAACCTACACATGAAGTGTACATGCCTGGCTTAAACTTGGACTACGGCATTTAGGCAAATGAGACACCCAATCTCCAGCTATAAACCCAAAAAGCCATCAGCCTGGGCAATTATGTAGACAAACAAACAAGCTGGCATTAGAGTTGTCACTTCTGTCCGCCTATTGACATGTGTGTGTGTGTGTGTGTGTGTGTGTGTGTGTGTGTGTGTGTGTGTGTGTGTGTGTGTGTGTATGTGTGTGTGTACGTACGGCTCAAAGGGATTACAAATGAAATTGACCAGCAAAATAACAAGGCAACAAGCAACATCAGCAATAGAGAGAAATTTCTGCCGTAAGATTTGCAGTTTATAAAATCATGTGACAAATGAGGGTTGCTAAGCCCCTTTTGTGTCCAACTATCCAACAACGATCCAACAGTCTAACAATCCATCTAACTGTCCATCTAACCGCCTAGTTTTGTCCATGTGCCATCTGCCATTTATCTTATGTCCCACATGTGATTTGGTCCATTGTAGGTGAATATGTGTGTGCCAATTATTTGATCTGCTTGTGTCCCACAGTCATGCATATATGTATCTTGATATTGTATAGTATATCTTGGCCAAGTTGTAAATAATAATAGGTAAAGTCATGATACAAACAGCCCGTAACCATGATGGCAATCGTAAGCCTCAGTGAATATGCACGTGTAATCAAGGTGAAAGACAAACAAGTTTTCTTTGTGCATACTCTTGAATGGCATACTAAGAATACGAATACAATACAATATGTTCTCAGTTCGATTGTTATTGAAATATCTACGAGTAGATCAAAGTGAAATTCCTGCTAAAATTGAACTGATTTACAGCTGCATAAAAACACTTTGACCATCTGCAATTGAACTGAATTCTTAAAAAAAAAAATATATTCTCTTCAGGAATTTTTAAAATTGCATTCTAAGAGTCAAGCTCAACTCAAGTTTCATCATTCATATTGAAAATACATAAATAAAATATAGATTTTCACCACGTTTATTTTTTAGCTGACAGTTGTCGTTTATTTGATGGATGAAACAGCTTTGGTGCATCAGTCATAAAGAGCATTACGCAGTCAGTGTAACTAAAGAGTTTTTATTCGCTACTCTCTTTTTTTAGCCAGGAAAATTGCATGTCTGTGTATTGGTATTTTGGCTTAGTCTCTGGTTACATTCATTATAATGGCTTATTGTACCATGAAAAGTGTGTCAGTCGTGTTAGCTGCAAAGGCAATGCCAGCAAAAGCAACAAGCTTTGGCAAGGACAATGGGCTGAGGGAGGCAGGAAGGAGGGGCAGAAACAAGTGCAATGACAGTTGACTGCAGCTCAGAGCCAAGAACTAAGAGAGAGTTACAAAAATACAGCTCACAGTTGCAGGGCACGTCAGGCATTGTCCTTTGTTTGCATTGCACTAAGCAAACACAAAAGCCAGACAGACAGACAGACATACACATATGTACATATATGAGTATAGGACTTATGCAAGGACATGCTCCAACGACACACAAATTGATGAGCATCGCGTGCTCAGCGGCTTTTGTTATTTCTACTTTACTTTCCATTCCTCTTTACTCCATTTCTCCATTCCTTGCTTACTTCTCTGCCTCTCTCGATTTTTGTTGCGGCAATTTTGATTGATTTCTTGTGGCAAGTCAGCGACGTCTCCTGCCACTTGCAACACCAACAACACATGCACAGACAGTGACACAGTTTCTCTCCGTATATATATATATGTGTGTGTGTATGTGTGTGTGTGTGTGTTTATGTCGTAAAGTGGCAAAAGTAAAAGTCATAAAAGTACTTCGGCCTGAAAGTCGCAAATTCCTTCGAATGCTTTGTACGTGATGTACGAATACGTCAACATATTTGTTGCATTAAAATAATTGAAGAAAATTGTAAAACAAATAAAAAGCCACCATAAAAAAGAAAACGAAACGAATGGAAAGAAAAGTAAATGGGGAAAAGCAGCCAAGTTACGCATCGATTGATGTATCGCCTACTCGGAAAATGTTCGGCATTTGAGTGCCTCAAAATGGGCACTTTGAGTGCCAATGGAAAACGCTTTTCCTCCATTCAGCTCAGCTGCTGCCGAAAATGTGAGCAAATTGCAGACAGCAATTCGAATAGTGAATACAATTCAAGTATCAAATATCACGAGTGTGTGCAAGACATTCATAATATAATAAAAATGTGTGTACTTCTAGAATAAGTATGAATGAGTACTTGTTAGACTGATGTATGTGAGTGTGTTTGGCTCTTGACTGATGGTAAACGTCTTGCAAGAAAGCAAACTGACATTAAAGATCTTTTCACAATTGATTGCTTCAAGTGTGGAACCCTAAAGTGATATAATAAAAATATTTTTGAAATCACTAACAATGTAAAATAAACTACATGTTGAAAGAATTTTTTGAAAATAGTTTTTAGCTCAAGTAAAAAGAGCTATACAAACTTTTCAGTAAATTCTATTGATGTAGAATATTAAATAGTAAAGTAAAATTTACTAGTTTTAGAAAAGGATGTAATTTTGAAACAGGAAATAATTAATCAATCGCAATTATTTATTTTAACTGAGATAATTATAGTAATAGAAGCATAAAAACCTCTTTTCAAAATATGCTTTCTAGTTATTAGTCAGGTTTTCCTGCTTCATTGTATAAACATTATTTTACATAAATACAAAACATGTATGCAGTTAATTTATACCTTGCCACAATATCAAGTATACGTAATAGCACAAAACGAAGCTCAATAAATCAACGAAAATATTGTGAGAACCACAATTGAAAATTGAATGCAAAACACATGTTGCAATCTGTTGTTGTCGGGCAGCCAGGGAAATGCAAGTGAAATGGAAATGCAATCAAGTTTCACTCAATGCATTGCACATCACTGATTCACAAAATTCACAGGATTCACAGGATATTCAGAATATTTTTATTAGCAGTGACTCTTAAACCCCTTTTTTGCAGCTGTTGTTGAATCAATTTTGATTTTACATTCGGTTACTACTAAGTGAAATTAATTAGCATTTGAAACTAGACAACCGTAACTGAAACAACAATCTAAATGTGCTTGACTCGTAGATACTCAGTAGTAAACTTTAAAAGCCAGCTAACAAATAAATAATAAATTATATGAGAGCTAATTAGATATTTAGAAACTACTTTTGACTGCTATTTGCTAACAAAAATAATCTTTTCAATTAAATACAGAGCAATTATAAGAGCCATATAAGTCAATCAATATGTCAACTGCTCTGTTCAAAGTAATTCAATATGCAATAAATTCATTCGCACAAAGACAGTGGGCGTTTCCGTCCTAATTAGTATTTATTTAATTAATAAATTGGTTGCTTTTCTGAGCCGCATTCTCGAATATATCTCGTATTAAATTATTTGCGTATTGTTGGCTTAAAACTGCAACTGCAATTACAATTGCAATTAAAGTGCAAAGTTCAACAAAAGCTCCTACATTATGCACAACCACACACATGCAAATAAGCCAAATTTTCGAGAACATGTGTGTGTTGTGTGTGTGTGTGTGTGTGTGTGTGTGTGTGTGTGTGTGTGTGTGTGAGCATTGCGTTCTCGCGCATAAATAAACAACGCAAATTTGCAAATATAATACACATAAAATTTACAAAATGGTTGCAACAGCAGCAAAAGCAAACTTTCCGCAATATCCTCCTTGAAACAAGTTTACACAACAAAATGGCGGCACACACACACGCGCACACAAGTGCAATGCAACGAGCAACTAACAAGAAGAAGAAGAAGAAGAGAAAAATAATATAAAAACAAAGTTTTGTTAAACGCAATGTTTATTGAGCGTCCAAAAGTTTGGGCAGCGTCTTTAGGTAACCACATAGAGATGACAGCGTGAGCGACATGACACGATTTGTGAGGGGGTAAAATATGTCAAATATGAGAAACAAAAGAGTAAGAAAAAATTTAACTTCTATATCACATTTCTATTTGTTTATTAAATTATATCTAGTTAAATTTCTAATGTTGATATCTAAAAGTAGAACAAGAATAAAGTATGGGAAAAATAGACAGTGAAAGAAGAAAAGTTGAATTTTCCAATTTCGATGCAGAAAGCAAATAAGGAGCAAATAATTATAAAATTGATATTCCGCAAGGAAATCGGTTAAGAATTGACAAAGATATGAAATTTTGAAGTTGGTGAAAAAGTGTTAGGGGAAGAGTGTGGAGAAATGAACAGTGATTGAGCAATGGAAAAAATAGACAGTGAAAATGGGAAAAATTTAGTTTTTAAATTTTGATGCAAATTCAAAATAAAGGTTGGAATTTTTTTTTTGATTTAAGTCTGACTCAATCTGACAACACAACTTCATATTTTGTAAAACTTTTTTAATTCTCTAAGATATCATGTATGTATGTTTGTACATTGTCAGCGCTAGGTGGAGCCACAAATAAATATAAAAAGAGGCAAACAAGAAGCATAAGAGGAAATGGTATTTCTGTGTTCATTTGTTTGTTTGCGTGTTGTTTGTTTATTAGTGGAATTTTTAATCAAAGTTGCCCAAGTTGACGTACCTGAGCTAAGCGAAGGAGACACATAGAGATAGTCAGAGATAGAAATAGAGATAGAGAGTAAGAGAGAGCGCAAAGTTTTTGTAATCAGGCGACCACGTGGCGCTTTTGGCTTTTTTCCACTGTTGTGTACTTGTAATTCTTTGGCAGTTGTGTTGGCTAAACTCTTGAAACTTTGCTGCCATGTAAACTGTCAGCGTATGTGCAACACACACACACACACACACACCTGTACACACACACACACACACTCATGCATTTACAATTCACACACTTGAGCGCTTATCTTACTAAGGACTCAAAAAACTTTTGTTTACACGTTGCGCCCTCGAGACAGAAACGCACACAAACGCAATTTGTATATAGCAAGCACATATACACGGGTAAATACAAATTTATGTTTGATTTTCACCTACAATATTTTATTGAAATATTTTACAATATTTTATTTATTTATTTATTTCCCTTCTGGATCGTTTTTAATTAAAACGCCGTTAGGTTAAACCAAATTGCATTAAAATTGCAGTCAATTTGCATATGTGAAGAGAGGGAGTCAGAATGCAAAGGAGAGAGAGAGAGAGAGATAAACGGTTTCAATATGCATTATATTTATGTGAAATATTACGCATACGCAGTGTGGCCAACTGAAATGAAAATGCAATGCACTAGCAAAATTTTCAAGTGCATGTTGCATGCAAAATTATGTGTGTAGGTGCATCTATGTGTCTGTGTGCGTGTATGCGACTTTCCTGTACAATATTTTTATGCAGTATTTACATTTTTAGCATATTTATGCAGTCGCAACGACAACAACAATGTAAGCACGTCAACAACTGTAGATTTGTTGCTGTCCCTAGTTGTTGCAACTCTCGTTGTTGTTGTTGCTGCTGGCACGGCATGTTGTTGCCCAGCAGACCGTTAAGGAATTGCACTGCAAACAGAATGTTAGACATGCGAGACGACGCATTGAATTTCGAACTGCAGGTGCATACAAAATCCAGAATCCAACAGAGTTCACCCGCTGCTGTGATCCACACAATCAACTAACCACCCAATATTCACATTGCCAGTGCCATCAAAACTGCCAGTGAAGCTCAAATAAAGTTCGTACAACAATTTCAGCAGCTGTTTAAATGAATACCCAGCAAATATAAATAGTTACACCCACTCCGCATTCAATCGAAACATGGCAACTATTTGGCAATTTGAGCAGCCAACAAAAAAAAGGCCAAAACAAACTTTGACCCGACCGACAGCAGCCGCACAAAAGTTGCGCCAAAAAACTAAAAAAAAAAAAACAAACAAAATTTGACTAAAAAATTAAAATAAAATATATAAAAGGCATTCGAGGCAGCCGCAAGTTGCGCAGACCAACAAAAGCGTAGCGAAAATTCATTTTCCAATAACAAAAAGTGAAAAATACTTGCACACATATTCAGCAGAAGCAGAAGAGGCAACAGCAAGATAAAACCGCAAGTGGTAAAGAGAAACATATTTTACTTTAGTTTTTTATTTTTATTTTTTGCCAAGTTGTTAACACAACTGCATCATTGGATATAACTGTAAAAATTGCAATAAATATGCATAGACAAAAGTTTATTGCCTCCAGTAAGTATTTTTTGCACATTTCATCAAACGTAATATAGAACAAATCAATAAATTTTTATATCAAAAGAAAAACTTTTTATGTAAGTATTTTTTTTAAATATTGTTTAATCAGGGATATATTATATGAAACGGTGGTTTTTTCTATAAACTTTTTCTTTATATATTTGTAGTTTAAGTGTGGCCTTCAGTTTGCTAATTTTTTTCAATATTTAATTTATGCATTTCTATTTTTATTTCTCTTTTTATTTTTCTATTCTATTTTTAACCTATAGATATGTTTGCGTAAGGCTATCGGCAAAACTTTGATTAAAACTTAAAAGCCACTGTCTTAAAGAGTTTCGCTTATCTTGACCTTTGGTCCCAACTGTTTTTGCTCTCCCCAATTTCAAATGGGTCAAAGCTTTTACCTTTTGTTTGGAATTTCATATGCTTTAGTTCCCAGAGCTTCAGCTTTGTTTTTTACAGTGTGGTCGTACAAATATTTTTATAACAAGCTGTACACACACAGAGAGGAGGTGGCGAGGGAAATGTAATCAGAGCTAGCACAACAAGGATTGGAAAATTCCACATTCAGAAGCATAACAAGAAATACCCGTCGTTAGCCGACGGCAAATATGCGCTGGCAATTAATTTTAATTAATTTTATGCTTTCTTCTTTATATTTATTTATGGTTTAAAGGCAAAAGCAAAAAAAAAACACAAGAGTGTTTAATAGATTTTTCAGGAATTTATTGGCGGCTTTCTGTTAATTTCAAATAACCGCAAATTCGGAGCTGCACAGCTTTAAAATGAAATGGAAAGCGAAACAAGTGTGAGGCACATTAACAAAAGGCAATAGGACTAACCGAAAAGAAAAAGGATATCGAAGTCGTTACTCGTTTGTCGTTTGTCGACTAATGTGTCCAGGGGGAGTGTCGGAGGGATGAAGGGAGTGGGGATGGAGGGAGCAAGGGAAATGGAAGCCTCACTTAGGCGTCGCTTAGCGATAAAAGGCGACATTTGCAGTGTTTTTTGTTACCCTGCTTTTTCTCGACATCCCTTAAAAACTTTAAACTGTGACAACAAAAACAATAGATAGTCTCAACTTTATGTACTCCTTGTTGTTGTTGTTGTTGTTGTTATTGTTGGTATTGTTGTTGTCAAAACATATTCACCAGTTACAGTTGGTGCTTTTGGAGCATTTGATGTTGCAGCCGAGAGTGAAATATCGTTAACCTAATTTCAGTTGCTTTGGCTCCTTTTGCCTCTGTTTTTCTTGTTTTCTGTTCTCTGTGGCCAAGGATTCGCACAATGCTACACCATAAATTTCCTTTATCTTTATGACTTGTTTTGCCTGCTACTTTCACTTCATGTTTTTGTTGTTGTTGTTGTTGTTGCTCTAAATTTCTTTTAATTTTTTTTTTTTGTCATTGCCGCCTCTTCTTCGTGTTAACTAAAGCTGCAAGAATTAGCTTAACTACAATTTTTATCTTTGTTGTTTTGCTTTCTTCTCTTATTTTTTTTTTGGTACTTTACAGCTCTTCAAATTTATGTTTTTGTTTTAATTTTTATTGGCAGCCATTTCGTTTTGAATGCGAAACCAAAATAATGCCTAGATTTCTCACCAAGCAACATGAGGTGTGTGTGTGTGTGTGTGTGTGTGTGTGGGAGTGTGAATTTGTTTATGTGTGTGCTTATCACACCCGAGGGTCCACTTTTTGGGAGTGTGGCGCTTAAGAAAATACATAAAAAAACATCGAGAAACTAATATGGAAAGCAGGAGGAAATTTCTCTAATATAAAATATTAGCTGAAAGAGCCACTTAACTATTAAGATAAACATAACTACTTAGAGTAAGAAGTGTATTCTTTTAAATAAGATAATACCCGAGTTTTCTGCTTAAAACTAACTTTTTGGTAAATATTTTACAAAATATTAACAATTGGTAGTTCTTTCTATTTAAAAAAAAATGAAACATTAAATTTTTGCAATGCTAACAGCTTTAATTAAAGTGGCATTTCGTTTTAAATTGTGCATTTATCAAGTTAACGTAATCAGATTATAAATTGCACCTGCTGCACGTAAAACACATTAACTGGAATTTGGGTTAATTGCTTAGACAGAAACTTAACAAGAAACTGAATGAAGGCACTTAATAAGCTCATCTCAATGCATATAATATTTGCACATGTGTCTTTCTTTCTCTTTCTCTCTCTCTCTCTCTCTTTCTCTCTCTTCATCTGTGTTTCTCCCACACTCGGAGTTGTGTAATTGCAATCTGATGGCAGTCGATTGCAGTTGACTTAATGACATTTGCACATTTTTGCCAGCTGCTTGAAATGCAATTATGCAATGGAGAAAAATTGAATTAAATTATGGCATATTGAACGACCCACAAAATGTTGTGGATAAAATGCTATTAAAATGATATATATGTGAGTACCTCAAACCAATTATAAATACAGGCAAGCAGCTGTATTTGAAATTCATGCAACTGCAACATGGCAATTTATTATGAAAATGATACTTAAATATTTGATTGAAATAACAAATTAGCAAACTGACCATGTGGCGTATGCGCAATGTTCGCCCTAATTACACTGTTTAGTGATATGTGAAATAAACTTGCATTTGTTTGGGTAAATATAATTGAATTGTTGGGCAACTTCTGCAGCAGTTGCATTTGAATTTAATTTGAGCCGCGAGTTGGCCATAAAAGAGAGTTGAAATGGTCAGCTAATTGACAGCTAGAGGGCCAAAAAGTAATCAAATTGATGGCAACAATTGAAGTGAGGCAATAAAGAAGCGTAATACGAAATCATAAACAAAGCCATAACAAAGCAAAGTGCGAAAGCAATATGCAAATGAATAAAAGGCGACTGTCAAATGGCCAACAGCTGGCTGAGCCATAATAAAACCAGGCAACAAGGCAAAATGGTCATGAATATTGCCACAACCATTTCCACTTCCACTTCGACTTCGACTTGGACCTGGACTTTGTGTTGGACTTGGTCTTTGAAGAGAATTTTCAATTAAAGATGCGTCTGGATGCGAAAAGGAGTCAAAGCGAATGTTGTCTACAGCGAAATTAGGAATTAATTAAGACAACAACAAAAGGAGAACGTTGAGAACGTTGAGAACATTGAGAATGCCGTATAATTTCAAGCGGAAACCGGCCAAACAAACAAACTACCCAAAAGCGCCTTAGGTTAGGCAATACAAAATACACAACGAAATGGGGCAGAGGGATAGAGAGAGAGAGAGAGAGAGAGAGACAGAGGGACACGAAGAGGGCTAGAAATAGCAAGACAGAAAATTTATTTGTGCGTTGATTGCGCGCAAATGATGATCATTTAATTAAGCACGCAACAGCAAACAGGCTCAGTAGGCCGCCATCTTGGCCGGAAGTGGCCACCTTCATTTTGAATTTGAACTGCGGCTCCTTCTTTACCGCAAAACACACACAAGCACACAGAAATACAAATACATCCGAGCACAATCTGTTTGTATTTTGCATTTGCCCGCCACATTTTATGGGCCAGCTACAGTGCCTGTTATTATTAAATTCTTCTTTTTTTTTGGGTCTGGGACCAACTTTGGAATTTGATTGGTTTACTTAATGGTCTCTTTTGGTTGTTGTTGTTCTTGTTGTTGTCCTCGTTGTCGCAGACGGTACTGCAGATTTCTTTTCCCACTTTGTGTGTGATTTGCAATGTAAATTGGGCTGCTGCCTTAATTTGAGTACGGCATTGATTGAAGTTGTATTTATTTTTAATTAAAAGCCATTTCTCTGCAAAATTATAGGCTTACAAAATTATCGCTGAGAGCAAATTAGTAAAAAGCGCAAAGGAAATGTAAAAAAAAAGTAAAAAGACAAGACTAAAATTTGATTTTTAATTATATTTTAATCCAATCAGCTGTTTCATTCTGAACTTAATTGATGATTGAAATGAAATTAGAGATACGCTCATAAAGATATTTGATTAATGGCATTTTCATAAAATATGTGAAGAGATTTAATTGAATTGAAATCAAATCGTATAGATTGCTTACAGACATTTTAATAAATTCTATGCTAACAATTGTAAAATTTACTTTTTAATGTTTTGAATAGAATATCGGACTGTTTGCTCAATTTATTTATTAAAATTGTATTTTGTTTTGAGTAAACAGAAGTTTTCCCGATTGTTTTTTCGCTATCTATCAATATTTTGCATATAAATAAGTGCTTTTTCAAAATTATTATATAAAAACTTTTGCCATATCGCAACGCAGAGAAACATTTCAATAAATTTGCATTGCCCAGCAGGATAATTCAAACATATATGGCTGTTATGTGACTCCTTTTACCCCATCACCCCTCCGTTTTGAATTGTGCTAGGATACTTATAACTAGCATTGTCCTTCTATTTGCTGCTATCATCTAAAGCGCGCTCCTGGGATTTTGCCAATACCGCATTTTGTAGCCATATATAACTGGCAGCATAACCCCACATTAGAGTGGCAACACTGCGGCAATTTGTGAGCCCAATACACACACACACACACACACACACACACACATCCTCTTACATACATGCACAGACATTAATACCAAATGAAAATTGAAATTATGTCTACACTCGGAACGCACAGGACAAACTTTTATGGCCAGAGAACAGAGTTGAATTCAGTTCAAATGTTTCTCTATCTGTTGGCTCACAGTTATTTTGTTGGCTGGGCGTGTCTGGAACACACACACACACACACACACCCGCATACACACAATCATATCCATAATCAATGATAATCCGCTGGCGTATTATAACCGCATTAACAGTTAGGCACGTTCGATAAAATTCGTTACGTTTCGATAGATTTCATGCTCATTTCAGATATCCCTGTTTCTATATGTGTGATAATGTGTGTGTGTGTGTGTGTGTGTGTGTGTGTATGTGAGTGAGGGTAGCTTGTATCAGTTGTGTAACAAATATAATTGTGTACAATTTGCGTAACATGATTTTTGGGGGTGTTATTGGCGCACAAATTGAATTGCAACCAACTTTAGCTTGATTTTCGTAAAACCCGCAAAATGCCTGCAAATCCCTCAATTCCCCGCACACACACAATTTCCCCTCTCATTCCCTTTGGTAACGAAAATCTTCATTATTTTCGTACTGTGGTTCATCATAAACGTGTTTGTTATGAAATTCCGAATTGAGATTTCTGCTTAAAAGTTCGGTTTGAAACTTCATTTCGGTTTCAGTTGCGAGTCATTGATTCAGCTTGCAGATATAACCACAAAATCAATCAGAAAAGTATATGAAAGATCATTATGGTAAAACCAAAACACAGCTGCAACCGCAACCAAGAGAGCCAAGAAGACAAATGACAGTTTAAAAGTCTGCACAGTGTTGACAATGATGAAGAGGCCAGTTGTAAAGTTGTTCAAGTAATTGTTTTCATTTTAGCATACAAAATCCAAAATGAAGCACACAAAAATAACCTCATCAAATATAAATTTTATGCTTCGTAATAAATTGATATAAAATGTGGCATTCAATTGATCAACGTTTAAACCAACTAGTGGGATTCAATTCAAATTATTAATTTATTTTATTTATCTGAATTATTTGTTATAGTCTGTTAGAATTCAAAGATTTACTAGTTAACTAATGTGGTTTTATTATGGGTTTTTTCTTCAAATATCTACCATTTCTTTATTAAGTATCTATCTATTAACCTATTTACTGTATGTATAAATTTAACATATATATATGAATAACCCAAAAGAATTTAATTTATAAGACTAAGTTTTATATTTTCTTTTCTAAATTAATTATTGATCATTTTTATTTAGCTGTCCAAAGTATCAAACGAAGCTTAAAGGATTATTTATTTCGCAATTCTCAATCTTTCCATCCACACAAGCATAAATCTATGTACTTGTACTTAATATATTGCTTAAAGTTTCTTCCAACTCAACTTATCCATTCAACAATTCAATTCTAAGCATCAATACGCAATTTAACAAGCAGCAGCTTTTCTAGTTTATCCCTAAAAACTCGACGGGAATTACAAGCTGACAGAATAGTGGATACAGTATGGGGAATAGAGAAATTTGATTACTACCCATCCGAAACTGCATTAGTGCATAAATCCATGTCAAGTCGAGAGCAAATTCAATTAGCTGACATAATTCTATTTATGTGCTGACAGCTGGCAAACGCCAAACGCTCCACAATTTTGCTAAAGGGGTTTTAAAACTTGACAACTTTGTGTGTGTGTGTGTGTGTGTATGTTAGGGTGTGTGGTAGTGTGTTGTGACTCTTACTAGAACTAAGTCCATGACGACATCATTGCCAACATAAGCGCAAAGTCATAAATTTCGCAATGGCAGCACGTGGAAATTAAGTGATGAATACGGTGGGGCACATATACTTGCCACACACTCTCTCACACACACACACATTGTGTAGCATTTAGGTCGCTATGCCTGGCCATATAAATTGTAAAATTGCTGAAGCGCAACGTTGCCCCACGCAAAAATATTGAAAAATATGGCAAAATGTTGAATTTTGCGAAATACTCGCATGTATTTTTTCAGCATAGAACGAGGGAGGCAAACACACACACACACACACACAAACATACACATACATCACATATATCACATGGCTGGTTCGCTGCGTGTGCAACATGGCGTATGCCTTGGGGCACCATTAACCCTAACTTCCCAACTCAACTGAACTGAGCTCCACAAAACTGGCCGAAACTCTCTTGACAACTCTTCACCCTTCAAATGATGCGCTAATCCAATTATTATCAATTCAGTGACAGGACGAGGGTTGCTCCTGCTCCTGTTCTTGTTCCTGTTACTCATCCTGGTCCAGTTAAAGTTTCAATTTGCCCTTTAGCGTTGTTATAAATAAACAAGCCGCCAACTTGATTGAAATTTTTTTCATCAAATTTGCATCAATATGAGAGATTTGCTTACCTGTAAAAGACAGAGAGAGAGAGAGAGAGAGAGAGAGAGACAGATAGAGAGAGTGAGAATGGTGTATTTTGAATAAGGAAAGCGCGCTTAAATTGTATTATTTGGGGATTTGAAAATAAGCACTTAGCTGGCAAATTGCCTATTGATGTGTCCCTGGCAACTCTTTGCCTACATCAAAGCCGAAATGCAAACTTTCGACGTGGCCATTAAGGTATCTTATTAAAAATGCATAAGCCTCCTGACCCGAATTGATATTGTGTCAGTGGCGGCATTATAAAAAAAGAAGAGCATGAAATCAATGAACGGCGAAAATACACTACGCATGAAGAAGATGTTGATGTTTGAAGATGTTAATAAATATTTTTTAATATTGCTATATTTTTATTTTGGCTTTAAAGTAAATTTCTTCATCTTGAGCAAATGGTGTTTTCTTATTTATTAAGTACCAGAAGTGTGCTTTTGTCACTAGCAAACAAGTTCATTCATCAATAGCAACAGTCTCTTGTTTTAAATCCCACCCAAAGAGTCAAATTTTTATCACCAACAAATCTATCTCTCCTGTCATCAACTTCTTTCAACTAGTCTTTCATATCTAGCATATACAATTATTTCATTAGCAGCTTTAAAACAAATCTCTGATTCATATACAAATTTTATTAAACCAAAAGAATAGTCAAGAATTATTTAAACGGATAAATATTTTATTTAACCAAAGATTCAATTCAATATCCTAAATATTTCAATGAGTCCCTGTCGACCTATTCATGATGGATATTTACTCAGATGAGCTTAGATTTATTTAGCGATCAATTGGGGAGCATACTTTAAAAATCTTATTATTAACCGAGTTTGTTGTCTAAGCTACCAGCTTAGCTGCAGAGTGTACACTGTACACTATCTGGCATCAGTGTTGACACTTCTCGAAGGACAATGGCCTACCTCAAGGCGTTAAGGACACGTATCAAAGTCAACTCACTTTTCGGCTGGGCTTAAATTTTAAACAAATAATAATATTTGCCACGCTGCCACAGGCATTATAGTACATCCCCTCCCATCCCAACCAAAAAAGAGGCAACGTTAAAATGCCAAAGCAAACAAACAAATACACACACACACACACACATACACTTATAGTATGATACAAACAACAACAACAACCAGATTGCAAATTATCTGGGGAGCAGCAACGTCAAACGCTGGCAAAGGGCTTGAAATGGAAGAGGCTGTTATATAAACGACAGGGGTAGATAAGGGTGAAGTAGAGAGAGAGAGAGAGAGGGGGCTAGGTGTTGAGCCTGTCTGCGTGTGGGTGTGTTTGTGTGTGAGCCTGATTGTGAAATCGATAAAGTAAATCGCTGAAGCGATAACATAATAAATTCTACGTTTCACGCTCAACTACACGCTGCTGCTGCTGTTGCCGCTGCTGTTGCTGCCACCGTGTGGCAAGGTGGCACTGATATTTATACCCCACATAGCTCTGACAATCACTTCACTTCACACACCCATACACACACACACACACACACACACACACACACACACACACACACACCGCACTCACTTTGTGTTAAGGGCACATCAATTTTTATGATCTCAAATTGCAAACGTATTGTAAAGCAACGCATTTGCCCCAAAAAAAAAAAAAGAAAAGAACAACAACTGAGCAATGCAACAATCAATTTGCTTTTTTTATACCCTCTCCTGTTTATTTTTTTGTTTGCCGTATCGCACATAACTCAATGGAGCACAACAAACACACAGCATAATAATAACAACAATCAGCACAACCCTTTTGAGCCTTCCTTTTGTACATATAACCCTTGAGAAAAGTTGCGCACTCAAAGTTGGCCACAAAACGAAATGGCATATGGCAATTCAGTCAGTATGGGTATGTGTATGTTGGTTCTTAAGCCTTCTAGAGATGAGCAAAAATTCCAAAATTATTGACCAGTAACTGTGACTGTAACAGCAGAGAAACTTAAGTTATATTTGCTGGCCGATGTTTTTAATAAAAATAATAATAAATTATAAATTAATAATGATTACACAAGAATAAAATTAATACAGATATTCTGCCTTTTCATCAATTTTCTCACCTATGTTGTGTCAAAATTTTACCCTCCTAGGTCTTACCCTTTTGGCCTGCACATAAATTAGTCAGTTAATCAGGACAAACAGTTTTATATTTTAAGTTATATTTCACATTAGCAGTTTTTTAGTACACTCCATTCACCGTTCCCATCACCGTGACTCGCTCATCTCAATTGCTGCTCTTATTACGATTAGAAATTCCAACATAACCCAAAGAAGAAAACTTTTCATTTCTTTTGGGCATTTTATTTTTCATGCCATTAATGTACCATATAATCAAATGGTGTATAGTATTATGCGATATTTTTGTATTTGCTGATTTAACATTTATTTCGGTAGCACTTTTAACCTTTGCGCATTGTCTGCATGAAAATATTATGAGTAGCATTAAAAATTTGATGCTGACTCGCAGTTCCGCAATTCTCGGATCCCTTAAGGCGGACCGCTTTTTTTTATTCTCACTCATTCAAAGTCAGAAATCTACAATTGTCGGCTACAAATCATGTGGTGTCATCAACGCCAGCAATCGCCTCATACTGCCATAAAGTACAGTTGTGCTCGACAGTTGACAGTTCAAGAGAGAAGCCAAGTAAGTACAGTTGTCAACTTGAATTTATATCAGCAGTTGTTGTTGCTTCAATTGCATTATTGAATACTCTATAAAAAGTTTAGACTTTTAGCTTCGTTAAACATAAAGAAAATAGGTTATGATTTCTATAGTTTCCTAATCCGTATTTTTTTTAAATTCTGTTTTGCTTATCTAGGGTTTAATATTTAGTTATAAAAAATTATGAAATCGTTTAAAGTCTTTTCAATTTCTAAAAGTTATTAAAAATGAAATCCATTTTCATATAGGAAATATTTTAGGAACATAATGCGTTTAAAATTATAGCTATGAAAGTTTTAATTATCAGTTACATTTCTATGAAATTCTACAGCACATATATAATATTAGTAATTTTAGTGTAAAAAAGTGTATTAAGTTTTCGGCTTATATTTTAGCTGTTTATTTTCTGGTTTCGCTTTGGCAGAGTCGCTTAATTGCCGGCTCTGGCTGACCGACATAAAAAGCGTCAACATATTTCAAATGTCAAGTGAAGTCAACGCAAAGGAGACGCAGGGATTGCAGGAACGGGGAAAGGGGGAAAGAGAAGGAAACAGGGACTGGAAGAGAGCTTAAGGCGCAAGTTAAAGTGAAAGTGTTTGGCTGCTGCACATAAATTTATATTTAAAGAAGTCCCAACAACAACGACGACAACAACAACAACAAGTAAGCAAGTTTATTTCGCTTTTATTTAGGGGTCGTCGTGCATAGTTGACCCCTGACCCCGGGTAAAAGTGCTGGAAAATGTGACGCAGACTGCACGCTAATTGTAAGTTAATGTGGCATTTTTATTAACGCTTTTGGCTGCACGTTAATTAAGTGAAATGTGCTCGAAATTATGCGGCTAGCTGCCAGCTAAGTTAAAGGCATTAACTATAGTCAACTTACGGGCGCCGTTAAGACGTTGGATTTTCAACTGAAAACTAGCCAGCAAACTTGCGATACCAAAATACATATAAAAACGAAAACTTTCTGACCTTAACAATAATTTACACTTACGCAGCGGGAAAGTTAGCAGCGGCTCCGGCCGCCCCTCCAGCCCTGCCACGCCCCCTTTTGCACTGGCTGGGAGCAAAGTCGTTGCGGTCGGTTAACGCGACAATAAAAAACACTTTAAAAAATGTGCCCATTGTTGTTGGCCAAGAAAACTTTTAATAAAAAACAGCAGTAGCTATTGCTAAGGGTTGTTGTTGTTGCTGCGGTTGTTGTTGCTGTTGGTGGTGGTCTTGGTGTTGGTGGTGTTGGTGGTGATGGTGGTTGGGGAGCTATGCCATAAAGTGAAAGTGCCCGAAACTTGGGCGTGGAAATTGCAATTTCTTCAGCTGCTTCAGCTTGAGACTTGGGCGAAAGGCAGAATGTGGGCCAAAAGGGGGCGTGGCGCATTGAGGCATAAATAACAGCAACATTATTCACACCAAAAACAACGCCTTTGCCACTGCCACGCCCCGTTGTATGCTACGGTTTTTGTTTGGCTGCTAAGCAAACTCTAAACTGTCTCAAAACCAACTTGAGCGCAAGTTTGTCTACCCAAGAACAACAGCAACAACAGCAACATCAGCAACAACAACAACAACAGCTTAGACAACTTGACTTTGTTGGGTGTGGTGCGGTGCGGTGGTTGCTAACTTTATTTGCTTTATTTACGCTTAGCCAAGTTTTTATTTTTACTTGCAAGTATATTTTTTAACGCTTTAGCGAATTTTTCTCTCTTCTCATCTACTTTTCGTTTCCTTTCGCTCCCTTTTTTTTTTGACTTTTATTGGCCAAAAACTTTTGACGCATTTAAAATGCGTCTCGAATGAATCCCTTGTTAATAGCCGAAAATGAGTTAAGCACATGTTTGAGCAAAATAATTTGTAACAACAATTTCAGAAGGGAAAATAAAGAGATTTCTTATTCTCAGAGGGGAGCAAAATGTTGGAGTGAAATAAAATTAAATATTGAATACAGATGGTATTGTACAGATAAATTAAATTTAAAAGATATACATATATAGAGAAAGAAATTTGTCATTTTCATTTTCAGGATAGGTTTTCTTTTATTTTATAGAAAAGTAAATATAATACATTTTTTTAAATTGTCTAGTGAGTATAGGGAAAAGAGATTAAATTAGAAGTACTTCCATCTGTACAGATAAAATATACATAATAATACAGATAAATAGATTTTACTACAGTTAAGTAGTTAAACTTTGTTTGACTGTTATTTAAAAGTGGGTAGAAGACTTATTTACGTACTTGTTGTTCATGAGAAAGTCAAACAACTTTAAGCCAAGTTTATAAAAGCAACGAATAATAAGACAGTTTTACTTACTCCTAAGTAGATTATAAATATTTTATAGGATTTTAACCACAGTTTCGAATTGTAACAGTTGGCAATTGTGCTGCCACGCCCACTGTAATTGCATTGGCAATGTCCAAAAGAAAACTTGATTTAATCCTTCGAAGGGTTCGTTTGACAGTTCCCAGAAAACCGTCAAGACGTGCCAAATGTATATAATAATGTGGTTAATATTTAATTTACGAAATGTTTCATTTCATTTTGTGTGTTGCTTTGATGTAACAGTTTGTTGTTTGTTGTTGTTATAAGGACTTAATGGGTTTTTCTTCTGAAAGCAGCTTCCTTCTTAAAACTCGCCCTAGGAAAACACTCCACTTTATGTTGACAGATTGTAAGGGCTAATTTGAAATGTATTGCACTGGAAGAAATTCACTTCTGGTGGTTAACTTGTAATTTGATTCATAATCTAGAGGTCTATCCATCTATCCGTCTTTCTATCTATCTATATGCTTTTTTCTGGCGCATATCATTCACAGTGATTGCAATGACTTTATCTTATTATACGCCTGATTGACCATAAAAATTGAGCCGCAACTTGGCCATAAAAATGAAAAGTTGTATAATTTTCACACAGCACTTTGATGTTGCCACAGCTCGGTGGCGTCTCTAATGCGACTGCTCCTTTCTCGATACTTATGCCATTAACTGACGTAAAAAATATGGCCACTCCCTTGGGTCAAATACGCAGAAATTGCTCACTATCAAAACTTTATCATTTTACCCGACTCTTCCTTCCTCTGTTCTCCGTCTTCTTCTGCTTGGGATTCCCCCTCTGCTTTTCCAATTCTTTGTCTACGTTGTTGGTCGCTTGCAGCTTGTTAAGTTTTATTTTTATGTCTACGTTTTTGTCTTGCCACATAAAACAGCTTAATTAAATGAATTTATGTTTTATTGCTTCATCGCAGTCACTCAAATTTGCTGCAAGACGCCGCTGGGCAGCAAAAAAAAAAAAATATATATATATTTATGTATATAGAATAGAATAAATATATATTTATTCGGACGTGTCACGTAGCTGTGCGAGTTGCCCTTCAATATAAATATGGCCCGCTTTCGTTAGAGTCCTTAATTATTGCATCAAATTGTGGCAGACAGTCGCTAGCGATTGATAAGGACATAGACACGCGTGTCCTGGCATAAATATAGGAGCATAACCGAAAAGGACACTAAGGAAAGCTAAGAAAAACAATTAATAAAGAATAACAATTGTTAAATTCTCTATAAAAATATACATAAAATTAATGCTCTATCATTTTTATTATATAAATATAATTATGTTGACATAGATTAATATTAATATAAAAGATTAATATGTAAACTATAAATTATATTTATATAAAAGATTAATTGTAAATATTTCACAATAATATATTTCTTGAGTTGAGACTTTTAGGACTTATTAAATTGTATTTCTACTATAAAAATGTACCCACAATTGTGCTGGTTTAATCAGATCCTATCAGATTTGTTAGGAAAGCAAATCTGATACAAAAACTGAAATGCCTTCTTGGGTATTCCTTTTGGCAAAGGTCGAAATAAGCAGGAATTGTGCTGTAATTTGTAGACATTTTTCATAGAGCAGCCGTAGGGCGAAATCATAACGAAAGCCAGAAAACAGGCAGACAAAATGCACAGACAGTCACAGCAACCCCCAACCACCCAACCAATGACAGTAATATACACACTCACACCCACACACAGACAGACACACACACACACAGACACAGACAATCAGCGCACATTACGCAGACAGAGACACAGACAAAGTTTTGTGCGTTTTCCGGGAAAGGCAACACGCATGTTGTCTGCGCCTTGTCTGCCTCTTAATGGAGAGTTGCAGGAGCAGGAGCAGGAGCAGAAGAAAGAGGTGGAAAAGAAGCAGGGTTCACTCCCACACACTCACGCACACACACATATAACGCACCCACCTGGCAAAGATTTATGTAGTCCAAAAGGTGTGCACGTCTTAAAGTTGCCAGCCAAAGCAAAGAGCGTAAATTTATATGCTAGACAGAGACAAAAAGGCTGCGTAAGCGAGAGAGAGGGCAGGAAGAAAGAGAGAGAGACAGAGAGAAAGATAGAGAAAGGGTTTGTTTGGGACCATTCTTTGTGGTCAGCATAATTAGGCTGCCATTAGCAGTCATGCAACTTTTGCCTTCATTCATTTCTGCTGCATAACTCAAACACCAAGTCGAAGATTTTCCACATTTTCCACATTTTGAAAATGTTTGTTCCATGCGGTCACAAGTCTTTTTGGGGGTCATAAATTTCCACAAAAAAGGGTTTGCCGAATTGGGTCTCATTTTGCTTTTGCTTTAGCTCTTGTGGTATGCAAATGCATTATTAATGAGCATTTTGTATTGCATGATTTATGTGCGACACTTAATTAGGATCTGTTTAAATTGTGCTGTCGACTTTTGAGTGCCAGCAATTATTTGACATATCAAATATAAATCAAATGATAGTCAAACGTAAAAGCCGCATAACAAATGTGTACACACAAGCGTTAAAAAAAAGAAAACAATAACAGCACAGTGTAAATAAAAGCAAAACATTTAAATCAGAAACAGGCAAAAGTGAAATGCTTCAAGCGCCAGCTGCCATAAACTTTGTTTTTTTTTCTGTGTTTCCTGTCATAAATATTGCAATTAAAATTACGCGATTGCAATACCACGTAATCCCGTAATACCGAAATAGGGTATGATGCTGACCTTCTGTCCATAAGTGGCATACAGTAATTTGAAATTTGTATTTATAGAGAAATTTTTTGTACAAACTCTATCTATCAATACGTAGTATCTTAAATTCTATCAAACTCTTAATAATGCCTTAACTGTAGGGCAATTTCAACTTTGTTAGCTTTAAAAGTGTTGTAAAAAAACATTATGCATTTATTGGCAGAAAATAAATAAACAGCTTTTATTATATGGCAATTATTTTACATATTAAGAGGCATACGACATCAGAAACATTGCTTTTTTAAATGTTGTAAAGCAATTTATAAGATTTAAAAGTTTTGCTTTATGTTTAAGCTTTGTTTGCGCAAAAATTTTAAAAATACATTGTTTAACATTAATGTATTATATTTTTATGTATAATAAAAATATATATTTCTGAAAAATATGAAAGGGAATTTCAGAACTGAAATAAAAACTCTTCAAGTTTGCGTATTGTGTTCTTTCATAATTTATTTAATATTATTTACATGAAAAGAAAGCTACTTAAGATAAGTGGAGCTTTAATAAAGATAAAAAATTGATTAATTTAATCATGCCTACTAAATGCTAAAGTAAAAAATTATATAATTGACATTTTCATAAGCGTTTGACAACTTAAATCAATTAAACATTTTGACAGCAAAGCAAATGGAATTTGTTTATTTATCTAATTGAAATAATTATTAATTCGCATTAAAACCGAATACTTTTTTAACCAATATCTAACTCAAAACAATTGCATGAATTTAATGCAAATTTTATATTTAATTAAACTGAAATTATGTCAACAGATAATGTTCTCACATTACAAAAAAATGTTTAATGTTGCTTTTGTTGTTGTTGTTGTTGCTGTTGGCCTTACGGCAGCTTACAAAAACAAATTGTACAATTTATTTGTAATTAGCACAGCTAATTTATGCCAATTTGTGTGGTTATTTTTAAACCTTTAAGCATACGTTGCTAAATCAGCGAATAAAAATTTAATTAATTAAAAATGCCACACCGAGTGTAGAATTAAGACGCAACGAATAACTAATACCCTTCTGGATCAAAAAAATATTATAGAACACATATTAAATTTGGTACAGGATACATAATAAGTCATTAGCTGCCATTGTTAGAGTATCGTAAATACTTTATAATGAAAAATTAATGTTTAAGCAAATTGCAAATTAAACTTGCTTTAAAGCTACGATATTGGCATTAAATAAAAATATTATGATACGTGTTTTGCGTGAAGCACGTGCGCATAAATTAAATTAAATTTGGATGCGGCTGGTAACCCTGGCAGCTGCTTGCTGGCTCCCAGTGTTGAATCAGCAACTGACAGTATATCAAATTTCATTCATTAATTTCCATTTGGCAATGCCACGCCTGTCTGAGTCGCCTATACACTGACTCCTTCTCTTTCTCTTTCTCTCACTCTCACTCTCTCAATTTTTCTTTAACTTGGCTTTGACTATCCATCAGAGTTTTGGGGGAGGTGGGGTGGATTGGCAACCCCGAGGGTCCAACGCTCCTTGGCAGCGTGTAATTCAAAACCTGAGCGCTGTTTGCTGTTGTCTGTTTTGTGTTTTGTGTTTTGTGTTCTGTTGCCTAATCATGTATGAATGAATAATGACACGAATTTGACAAAGCACAAAATGTATAGAAAGAGATGAGCATACAGACAGCCAGAGAGTGTAGAACATAAAAGACATGCAGCCCAAAAATTTATTCATGCAAGTAAATGCGCAGAATAGAAAAGAAAAGAACGATGAAAAAAAATAAAATAAATTTGTTTGCCTGTCCGCTGTGATTTACCACGACGACAAGCAGAAAAAAATGCGAACATGGCTCATTTTACAGCGGAAACTGTAGACCGCCCCTCACTCCATCCCGACAGCCACATTAGGGCGGCAGGGCGTGGCACTCTTTTTTTAGCTGTAAGCCAACGTCAAGCTAAGCCCATGAAAGCCTCGCTTCCTTTTAATTATAACACTTTAGGAGTCTGCGGCAACTAAGTAGCTGCAAGTAGTCGGAAAAGTAATCATTCCCCTCTTTTCCTCTTTTTCCTCACCCTTTCACTCGCTGTCTACGCTGCTTCTAACAACAACGAAAAAAAAAACAAAATAAAATTTACATTTATTATTAATGTACTTATGCTGCAGCAACAGACTTTGTTGCCCCAAGATGTATGCTACGATTTTGTGTGCGTCGTGAGTCCTGTGAGCACGCACTAAGCTCAGGTACTGGAGGTATGAGAGTATTATGAATTTGTAATGGCGCTTGTAACGCTCACACATACACACACATATACACAGATGCCCCCGGAGATGCAGATAACCAGAGATGCGGATAGTGAACGTAATCAGCATGTCGAAATAAATTCATTTTTCTTATGCTCTGTTCTCAACTTTAATATTAATTTTGCATCTTTAATCATGTCAAATCAAGAGTTTATATGCTTTCATTAAGAGTTTTCTTTTAGTAAAGTATAAACAACAAATTTAATATTTTCAATATGGCAAACATGACTTAAATAAGAAATTTTAATTAATGAAATAATACAGAATCATATTATAATATATTAAGCTTTGAAATTTACTGAATAAATACAAATGTTGTGAAGAATTACGAGTTTCTATAGCTCAAAGTCAATCAGGTTTATTTTTCTAAAATATGCCAATTGATTCCAGGGCATCTGCTAGTCAAGCATGCTTGTCTTTATCATGCTAAACTTATTTCCTGTTGTAGTTTCGAACAGCTTCCAGACAAGTTTATGATTTTGTCTTTGTCTGCGACAGTTTTTGCCGCGTGCGAACAAAAAAATGGCAAACATTTAAAGTTTGTCACGAGCAATGGAAAACTTTTGGCCAAGCAACAAAAAAAGGTGCAATGACATGACAGACAGACAACTAAAGCCTCGAGGGTACATATATCTGTATATATATATATATATGTGTGTGTGTATGTGTGTGTGCAGAGGGTACATAATATATAATACAAGAAGACATACATGTATAGAGCATTAGGCAAAAAGGCATGTTATATTTATACGAGCATACATTTATACGAGTATGATGGCAAAAAGCTTTTTATAATTCATTATTTGCCAAAAGCAACGAAAAATTTTGGCATTTCATTTGCACAACAAGACGTAGTTGTTATTGTTATTATTGTTGTTGTTGTTTATTTTGTTGTGGCTGAAACAATAAAACACGAGGCGTGAAAATGCCAGAGGCTCAACATTTAACACCAACTACTACACACACACACGCACATCCTAGCGGCCAAGTCAAACAGGATAATTGCCAGGCACGCAGGCAATTAACACTGCTTCAATGGATGAGGGGAAAGTGCGGAAAAGAAGGAAAGGGAAGACTGCATGACAATGCGTCGCAGCTTATGCCACAAAAAAAAACACACAGTGCCACAGACAGTTGAACGTGGTGCAAGTTTCATTTCAATGGCCGCTTGATATTTGTGTTTACTTAATTGAGGCAACTCTTATTGTTGTAAGTTTCATTCTTGTTTATTTATCAGCTATTAATTTACCATATTCACCCCTGGATTGGGGTAAGCAGAGACTCAACCTTTCAACCCACACACCCACAAAACCAATTGCAACTTTTATTGATTTCAAATCAAAGCTGCGGCACAAACCGTAAATTGTGGGTGGCTTGGTGGCTTGACTGTGGGTGGCTTGTTGGTTGAGTGGTTGTTCAATTTGAAATGCAATTGCAAGCGGCAACATTTCATTTTGCTATTGCAACAGCAGAGTCAAGGATATGCCAGGCTATATCCTGGTAAAAGCACTTGAGAATTGAGAAACAAAAAGCTTGGCAAGCAATAAAAATGGCAAAAATTTATTTTCACAAAAACTTGCGCGCGGGCAAAAAGCTAAACAAAAAGTGTTGAATGCCCCATGCTCCAAAAAGTATGCAACTGCAAAACACAGCAAATAACCCCAAAACACAACACAGCACTGAAGAGTATGGGGGAGAGAAAACTACGAGATACTCTGGAATGAAAGAAACTTAAAGAAATGTGAATGAAAGCGATTAATTGAAATGCAATAGATTGAAATAATGAATGAAAGGAACGTTTCGAGTTGAAATTTCGCTTGAATTCCACTTTCTAAACTCTCAATCTCTATATATATATTAACAGCAAAAGGTATTCATTTTCTTTCCTATTTTTTCATAATATTTGCAGTTGCAGAGCAGATTGAGCAGTTTCCTACTCTGCCTTACGTTTATGTACACAGCTAATCAACCCCTTTTTGTCATCAACTGCCGTTGCAGGGTATTAGAAAATATGCTCGTGAAAATGCAACTGACGCAACGCGTCGTGGGAATCGGCATCGGCATCGGGATCGGGATCGCTGTCTAGTTGCACACTCATCGGGTCATGTTGAAAAGCAAAAACTTTATTTCGGTTTCAATTTGCGATAAAAACAGCAGCAGCAGCAGCAGCAAGTTGGCCAAATGGCGACAACAGTCGCCAGGGTCGCGGCAATGTCCACAAATGAAATTTAACAACTAGACGAGGACATTTGGGGCCGTAACTGAAACTGGTAGCAACCGAGAGAAGATGAGAGGAGTCGAAAGGAGTCATCCTTGGGGGTGCTTTGACTTGGCACAAAAGACAAGAAATGCATTTGCTGTCGCTGCTTGTTTTTCAACATTCATAATAAATTTTTGTCCCAGGCCCATGACCACGCCCACGCCCACGCCCACTTTCACTCCCACGCCCATTCTCTTGTTTCCCTTAACAAAAACAACTGCAAATTTCAGGCAGGACACTTTTTTTCTTGTGTTGCTCCTGTTGCCAGCTCATTGCTCGCAAAGTTGAATTGTAACGGATGCTGAAGCTGCTCACTGAACTTTATATATAAACAGGATATGACAGGCAGGAAGCATACTCCTCTATCTCTCCCCACCCCTAAAGTGCAATGCTAAGCTTCCTCTTTTTCCTCATTTTTTCTAGTCGTTGTTGTTGTGTGCATTTTAATGCCAGCTGCCGGCTCCGGTTGGACTATCTTAAGTTACCATTGGCTTAAACTAAACGCCGCTCTAGGGCAACAACTCCACTGAGGTGGCAACAACAAAAACTCTCCATTTATCTAAATATTTGATGCTACGAGTATACTCTCGTATGTAATGCAGTTCCCTTAAAACACTCACAGAAGAAAGATACACTATATTTAGTGGTATATGTGTAACGTATCAGAGCAAATACGAAAAACATTTGAAAAAATTTGAGATAAATGTATATATAGTTAACGTATCTTTATGTATTACTCCCACAGATATCTTTAAGATTTAAACCAACTATAAGTATCTCACTTTTTTCAATGCCAGATTTAAGTTTACTTAATTGAAATTATTGTGTCCTTTATTTTTATTTGTATTTATTTTTAAACTATAATCTGTGATATTAATTATCAAAAGTTACTTCTGAAATTTTCTAATATTATTAATTTTGTATACCCTTTCAGAAACTCGATTTATCAAAATTTTTCTACATACATTTGTAAAATATATGATATACAATAAAATATTAAAATTTACGAATACTTTGAACTTTAATCGTATTTTCATTATTTTCCAATTGATCCCAAAAGCAATTTGTGAGAAAATATGTACTACATATATGTTTCATCCAAACACTTTAAAAATAAATCAATAAAAATATTAATAAAAATATGCATAAGAAAAGTTTATAAAAATTTTATATATTGTTACACAACACTGAAATGCCAAAGGAAACGCTTTAGTGCGGCTTAAAATATTATTGGGTCTGCAGTTGACATGCCAATCAAAGTACTTAAATTTCGAATTGAACTATAAAATTTATTGCCATTGTGAAGTCAATATATTTTACCTACGTACCGAGCATAAGATTCGCATTAAGTATATATGTTCTATCAATAGTTATAGTTGGATTGCCTGCGACTGTAAATCTGCGAATGACACTGGCACGAGTTGTTCATAAATCACGCATACGCAATGTTTTCCAATGGCAAATACTATAAATTATCAAGACGACACAATAAATAAGTTGAGGCTGAAGCTGAAAATAAAACTGTTATATGCGAGAAGAGACGGAGACAGTGGGAAAAGTGGAGGAATCGAAGATGTATGAGACAAAAATGCAATCAAAGAATTGCTGCATTTAATTAGAACTACCCTGTATTTAAACTTATTTACTACTGATTTCCTCTATTTTTATCCCGTTCTTTACCACAACGAATTTAAAGATTCTAAAGTAACTAACGGAATAACAAACAATATAATAAATAAGTAACCGCAGTGTTTGGGTTTTGGAGTAATAAGAAAATTCTTGAGTGCAACAGCGTAAAAATCAAAACATCAAAAGTTGTGAGGCTCAACAACAAAAGCAACAACATCCAGAAATGGGGCAACAACTTTATCCAATTTCTTGTGTGTGTAAGTGTGTGTGTGTTGTTTTTTGCGCTGAGTCGAGCATATAGCGCATAAGCACGTACAAATCGCATTTCTTAGGCGCTCCTTTGGCGCTGGTCTTATCCTTTTTTATGTTCGCCCGAAAGTATGCTTTGGAAAAAGGCAACGCTTGTTTGGCTGTCAGATTTACTTGTCTTGCTTGTGTGTGTGTGTGTGTGTGTGCTATAAATTGACAGCTAAATCTGCAAAAACATGATAAGACAAGCGACATGCCAATGCGGCCAAGGATTCCAAGGATTCCCTTACTACCTACTACCTACTACCCATTGTATCTTGTATCTCTGTGTTTTATATCTGTATCTCATCTATTTGAGTCTGGCCTCTATTTCTATTTAACTCAATAACAACACAAAGAAGCATGAGAACAACAACAATAACAACAATGACAACATCAACAACAAAATGCGAAATTGCTTTTCGATTTATTTTTATATGTCTGCCAAGTTGCGAGCATTGTGACAAATTAGTGTTTAGCTTTTTTGTTATTGTTTGTCTCTCTTGCTCTTGTTATTATTGTTCTTATTTTGTTGTTGTTATTCATGTTGTTGTTGCTGTTGTTGTTGCAGCTGAGCTGGCAGATATTATACGATTTTATCAACATTTTAGCCAAAAACATAAGCACAAATTTAATTGAGCGTTTGAGTAATTCAAACTTTGCTGACTTTTCAATTTGTTTTCCGTAAACAATTCGAACAAGTTTATTAAAATAATATTATTTTAATGTGCTTACATAATAAACAAAAATATTAGAAATGATCAATTTAGAAATGCTACAAAGTCAATAATTAAATTGTTGTATTTCTGTTGAAAATATTTGAAAGATAGGGAAATTTAATGCAGTTATTTACATTAAATACATTTAAAAAATTTTTAGCAGTAAAGAAAAATAATTAGTTTGGGAATTTGGCAGAGGTGTTTCCAGTTTTTTAAATTATATAAATACTTAAATACTTAAAAATTTATATATTTTAAGTAGAATTTCATAGTGAATTTAAAATTAATATACTGAGGTCAGTCGAACATATGATAGAAACCGACAAAAATTCCTAGTAATAAATGTGTGATCATTATAAAATAGATTGGTTTCACTGTACAAATGATATAGTCAAACTTATGCTACTTATGGCAATTTTTCATAAAAATAATTTTTAAATAATAATTAAATAAATAATTAATTAAATAATTTTCATTAATAAACCCATTTTTTCCAACACTTTCAAGTAAATTCGTATTTAATTTTCTTTTGTGCACTTCATTTATAGCGAAGTAAGACTGTATATTATTTATTTATGCTCATACCCCAGAGAGACGGGATTAAACTGACATTTTCGGAGTATTTTGCACTTACCTAAGGTCTTGGTCCATTGAGCGGTGGGTCGCCAATCGGGATAATGTTTGGGGAAGAGTTCTCGGGTCCAATAGGTGTGCAATACGACCTTATAGACGGCAAGGCGGTCCAAGGTGCAACCTGTGAGCGGAGCTGGCTGTGTGGCAGCTGAGGAAGCCGGAGCTGCAGCTGCTGCTTGGGGCGTAGTCAACGTGGGCGTGGCAGCATCGCCATTTGCATTCACATCGGTGTAGTAGTAATTACGATTGGAAGCGCCGACGCCGACGCCGACGCCAACGCCAGCGTCGCTGCCAGCGCGATAATTGGCAGTGTCAAAATTGATAAGCTGCTGTTGTTGTTGTTGCTGTTGCTGTTCTTGATTGGCCACATTATATGCATATATGGCCGGATTTGATATGAAGGAGGCGCCATAGGAGCTAACAGGCTGCGCTTCAGCCGCTGCCAGCGTCAGCGTCAACGTCAGCAGCGTGCAGAGCGTCGCTGCCAGCAGTTGGTCGTATTTGAGTTTCGCTTTCATTTCTGTCGATTTACTTTTCTATCTCTCTTTATTTATATTTGTATTTCTTATTTTATTTTTGTCAACTTTTGGCTCGTTTCTTTCTCTGTATGCAAGTGATATTTATAGATTTTGATTGGATTTCATATTCTTTTTTTTTCCTTTCTTTAATTTATTTTGCTGGTTTTACACTTTACATTTGCCGCTGCCTAAAATAAATGCACGCGCACACACACTCGCACTCTCGCACACACACAGGCATCGCAAACGCACACACACACACACGCACATGTGTAAATGAAACGCGCGCGTGCTTATTTTTGGGTTCCTTTTTATGCTTGAGATTCACGTGGAAGCGACGCGCGAGAGACCAAAAAAGGAGGGAGCGCTAATTCAAACCGTTCGCGTGCAAAGTTCGTTGCGTACTGAAAGTTGAGCGCATGTTGCGGCAGTCACTGTGTCCCCAAATGTCAATAACAGCAGCATAACATTCCATGCAGCCAGCAGCGAGGGAGCGCCATTCAGAGAGAGAGAGAAAGAGAGTAAGTACAGAAGCAGTGAGAGCGCTTGCTTTGGTACTTTTCGGCTCTGTGTTGGGGAAATTTCTTGCGTTTTTCGGCAAAAACAAAAAAGGCAGCCTGTTGAGCCTTGACTGAAGTTAGTTGTTGTGGTTGTTACTGTTGTTGTTGTTGTTACTGTTGACCTCAAGGCCTAAGGCAGATTATTGCACATTTCCTTTTAGTCATTTTCAGTTGAATGGAAGCGTTAATGAAGCACCGCTTGTCACTGCAATTAACGGTAACAGCTACAACTGCCTGCCCAACTGTACTTGTCTTACAAGCAACTGCAACAACAACAACAATAACAGCTGCTAACAATGAGCACAATTTCCGATTAAAATCAATTGAAGCACTTTAATTACAACAATTCAATTAAACAACTCGCTAATGGAGAATGCGAGAATGTACAGCTAAACAGTTCGATAACAACAACAACAACAACAACATCAATGACATCGATTTTGAGCGTGGGCATTAACACACACACACACACACACACTTACACTCGCTTTCAGTCATTTATTCATTCACACAGACACTGAAATAGTCTTTAGTTGTGTGTGTGTGTGGAAATTACTTTCCAATTCTTTGCGCATTGTTTGTGGCAGCTTAAGTAGAACTTGTCAAGGAAAACTTTTAGCCCTGGTACAAACATTCTATTACCTGAAATAAAAGTCGGACTACACTATGAAAAAACTATAAGAATTAATGTAATGAATACACTGCGAAAAAAAATGCAATTATTAAATAATTTACTGAATTTAAACATTAAAATATTTAAATTACACTAAAACAAATTATTATAACAAAATACCGAAAAATATGCATATTTATATAATAATAAACAGAATTAAAACACTATAATGTTTAATCAACACTTGGATAAGACTAAAAAAAAGTGGATATTTATATAAAAATAATGAATTTAAAAATGGTAGAGCTACACTGTTAAAAAATCAAGTGTATTGAATGCACTGAAAAAAGCGCAAAATAATTGACTAAACTTTTAGAAATTTTTGGTGAAAGTTTGTATAGAAATAAGTAAAATATTTAAGTATTTAAGCACCATGAAAAATCTTTTCGAACAGATATGTATATTAAATCCACTGAAAAAAGTTAAATTTTATAATAACTAACTAAATTAAATAATTTAAATATTCTAACTTAACTATAAATTAAACTATATATTTAATGGAAATATAACTAAATAATTATTAATTTTTTAAGAATAATTAACAGGAATAAAATACTTCAATATAAACGAATATAATCAGTTAAAAATATTATTTCTATCGCTTTAATACTGACAGTTAATGAATAGCTCATTAGCACTTGTTTTATGATTAAATCTAAATAGTTGTGCTCAGTGTAGTTATTCAGCTTTCTGTGCTTCCCCGCATAACATAATTGCTATTGACACACGACACACACTTACACTCACTCTCACACTCACATTCGGAATGATAGATATAGAGAGAGAGAGAGAGAGAGAGAGAGAGAGAGAGAGAGAGTGAGTACAATTATCCCAGCCGAAAATGTTTCCTGGGGTCCTTCAACAATTATGTGTTGCACTTAAACGATTTGTACGTGACGCAGCCCCAACCAAATCAAACCACCCTCTCACCCTCTCACCCCTACCGCTCCCTCTCCCCCTCCCCATCCCCCCACTCTCAGCACTGTAATCCTGAATACGCTCGCGTGCTTTTGTATGTAAATTATGCGTGCGTGAAATTTATTGCAGTTAATAATAATTGTCCATTTACTTTGAACGACGATTACACAGACACAACAACAACAATAACTCTCTATCTCTCCCTCTCTCTCTCTATCTCCCTTTCTCCCCCTATTACACTTGTGGTCAATTATAAACGACAATTTGCTATTTGTCTTAGACAGGTTGGAAGCACTTAACATTGCCAAGGGCAATGAAGTGGTAGGGGGAAAGAAAGAGAAAGAGAGAGAGAGAGAGAGATTGTGCCCCTGGGGTCTTTTATTATGCTTTAAATGCCGTCCATTAGTTAAGAGTTTCCTTTTTTTTATGACCAAGTTTAATTTATGCTTATGATGTGTTAATGTTTCTAATGTTTATTTCGTGCTTTGTCTATTAAACTTGGAACAATTCAATTATCAACTATTAAAGTTAGGAATTTATAAGCTAGTGAAGCCAAAAATTAGTTAATATAAGCAACTTTTTATTTATTTAAATAAGTAATTATATAATTTACAATTAATCAATTTTTATCAATCTGTTAATTTAAAATGTTACCAATGTAAGTGGACGCCACTGTAAAGCAAAGACAACAAACGCACTGTTATTGCGTGAGTCGTGAGTGGGAAATTTCTCTCGCAACTCGTGCTCTCTACAGACACAGCGTATGCGCACTTTTATAAACACAACTCTCGCTCTCACTCTCGCTCTCACTGTCGCTGTCGCTCTCGCTACACCTGGACAGCGTTACACACACACACACACTAATTTACACACTCATACTGTTAAGATATGTACGCACGGCATTGCGATTCATTGAGCAAAAATTAAATCCGGAATATATTCGTGGATATTACGGGTTGATTTGAGGCAAAGTCAGAGTCAAAAACAAAGGCAAAGACAAAATCAAAAGCACAAGCAAAAGCACAAGCAAATGAGCTTTGCTATTGACTTTGGTTTTTCCATTTCATCATTCCTTTTTCATGTACTATTGACTTGTATTTGTATGCAGAACGTGGAGGAGACAACTGTAAAATTCCTAATAAAGTTGGCATTTGGCAAACAGGCACACAGATAAAAACAACAACAGCAACAACAACAACAACAAAGCAACAGCATGCAGTCATACCTGTGTTGTTGTTGTTGCTGCCTTTTGTATTGAAAGTTATACACATACGGATTTCTGACATACGTGTGCATTTCCCACCTGGAATTCTCACATTTGCATAAAAACTATGCATGCGCTTTTTCCTATTTTCATTGTTTTTATTTTTTCTTTTTCGCATTTTTTAGTTGATTTGCTTTGTTTTATTTCTCTCATCGTTTTTTTCTTGTTGTTGTTGTGACAATGCAAATAAATAAATCCACTCAAAGCAGCGGTAACAGAAACAGTTAACTTGCTTTGTTGCAATCTCACTATTTTTATTTTTGTTTTGGTTTGGAATATTTTACAGTTATTTATGTCAGCTCAAAATCCAACAACAACAACAACAAATCGTATCTGTGTATTTACGTTTTTTTTGTATATTTGACATTTTCTTGAATTTTCATATTGCACTTTGATTTCTGCACATTTAATTAATCCATCTTTGCTATTTTATTATTTCACTTCATTTCCATTGAATTATATTAATTTAAATAAATGTGTATTTTCTTTATGTATTTTAATTGCAATATTTGTGGCAAAAACCTTGTATTTTTTCTTGATTTTGCCAATTAGAAAAGTTGATTAAATTCTATTTTATTACAAATTTTACAATTTAAAATTTTTTTAATTTATGTTTTCTATGTATATTTAATGTTGTGTGGTATTGTAATAATTGATAGTTATTTATTTAATTGGGAAATCTATATATAAATCATCATAAAATTGTTTTGTCTATCAATCATGTTAATTAACATATTAATTAAGTAATTTTTTGCAATAGTTCAACTGTTGTATTTAAAAACTAAACTGTCATATTACGAGTATAAAAGAAAATCCCATTTAAAATGTTACTTCCGAATTATAAACATGAGAACGTTTCATAACGCTAAATTTAAGGGCAAAAAAGCGTATTAAAAATTAAGATAAAAATGTGGGAAACTACATATGTGCAAGCAAGGTAGGGAGAAAGAGAGTCAGAGATAGAGAGAGAGACAGAGATAGAGAAATATGCAACGCGTGCATTTTAATGAAATGGCAACTGATTCAAAGGCAAGTCAACTGTCAGTGTGTGTGTGTGTGTTGGTGCGGGTGTGTGTGTGGGCGTGTCAACAGGTATGAGTTACATTTTCATAGCATACTTTTTAGGTGCGCAAAAATGCGTTATGCATGAAGCACTTGCAACAGAGCAGCAGACCAAAAGCAGCAGCCAAAGCCTGACACAGTTAGGCATCAAATTATGGCAGAGTACCCCCCCTCCCCCACCACTCTTTCTACTCTCTCTCTCTCTCTCTCTTCCCCTCTCTCTCTCTTAGCGACTGTCCCTTACAGGTGCCACTGACTAAATTTAATGACGTTTGCATATTTCTCTTTCTCTCGCAGTCTGTCTCACACCACTCTCTCTACCTCTCTCTTTCTCTCTGTCTCGTTCTCTCTCTCTGTCTCTGTCTCTGTCGCACATCAAAGCGACGTTGAAATTTATGCAATTAATGTTCCGCATTGCATTTCCCATGCACTTTGACACTCGCATTTTCATTTCTACTTTTCGCTTTTCTCTCTTCTTTAGCTGTTTCTGTTTTTATGCGTTCTTTTTTTTCTCCTTCTTTTCGACTGCTGCCAAATAAAAGTGGCCAAATTAGCTTTGGCTAAGTAAAAGCCAGGTCAAGAGCATGGCCAAAGTGACACTGACAACATTTTCGACATTTTGGCTTTGCGCTGCTTTTGGGGCTACGTGATACCCGTTTTAATTAAGCCTTGCCACACACACACACACACACACACACACACACACACACACACACCCAAAGTTTTCAACCTCCCCTCGCTTTTCCTGCTCCAGCCACGCCCACTTCCGCTGCAATTTGGCCTTAACCGTGCAGTTTCCGCAGTAGGCGTAGTGCAACCAACAACAACAACAGCAACTGTTAACTGTATTAAGCCCTTCTCTCCCCATCTCTTTCTTTCCCTCTCTCCATCTCTATCTCGCTCTCTCACACAGCCCTTTCGACATTTGCACTTCGCGTTGTCATTTGTTCGCTCTCCAAACGCATTTGTGGCTTTGTTTATTACTCTTACAAGTTGTTGTTGTTGTTGTTGTTGCTGGTGTTGTTTTCGACGTGAATGAACATGTGCGGTAAGCCTAAAATGTTCTTGTTATTATTATTGTTGTTGTGCTGTGTAGTTTATTATACTACATATGTATACATATATAATATACAAGGATATTATTATTTATTTATGTTGGTAAATAAAACTTTGTCAATATATTATACTTTGACTAATCATAGATACAACGGTTCTTCAATTGACAAATTATTCAATTTAATTGATTTCCTTAAAATGTGAAATTCAAAAATTATTAAATTTAATTGATTTCTTTAAAATGTGAAAAGTAAACTTTTTTTTAATTACAATATTAATATTTATTTTAAATATTTTGTCAACTTATTCAGTAAATATTTGTATGATTAAAATTAATTTAAAGCACCAGTCACAATCTATTATAAATAGAAAGATAAATTAAATATTATTTAACCGTTGAAATTGCAAAGTTTTTCTTCATTTTCAATCACTTTTAGAATTTTTCAAAATTAATTATGTATTTGTGTTAAAACAAATATGATTTAAAAAAAAGTGTATTTATTTGTTACCTTGTTGCTGTATGTATTTTAAATTCTCCCATATTTTGCTATTTTGTTTGATAAGTTTTCATAATTAAATGTAACAATATAATTACATAAAAAATGTTTCACAGCATAATTATTATATTTCCTCATTTTTAGAGCATTAAAAAGCCAAACAATTTAATTGTCTGAGAGCTTTTGAGTGTGGTAACAATAGCAATAGCGATTTGAGGGAGGCCATAATTAATTAAATCAAAATGGAAATCAAAATGGAAATTCAAAATGTAATTCACAATGAATATCAAAATGATGGCAGAGAACAAATCGCATTTGTTGATTGTTTAATTGCAGTTGCCACATAATTATCAGACATAATATGAAATGCATTTGCATTTTCATTTTCATTGCTTTTCCAATTTTCCGATGCTCCGAGTGGGAGCTGCAAATCTAATTGAAATTATGCAATTCGTGGTTAACCCATTGGTAATACAAAAACAATTGAGACTCTTTTTTTTCCGAAGATAAAAAATATTTTTTAATTGGTTTTCAATAATTTGGTAGGGACAGTTAATCAAATCAATCGGATAGAGACTAAATAAATGTTTGTAAATTTATTACATTTTTAAATTTTTATTCAAAGCAAATTAAAATAAAATAGATCAAGGCGCCATCAGCGGATGTGACGTCATTGCGCATTAAAGTCTAAATAAAAAGCATAAAAATAAAATACACATAGTCAGATATGTAAATATACACATGTATATGCATGTCTCTGTAGTTGTGGGTATCTGCAAGGAAGGGGGAATGAGTCGGAACACACAGATCGTCACACGACCCATAAAGATACACAAAGAATAACATCTCTCTGACAGCCAACAACATACAGCATAAAGCAACATCTGCAACGGCAAACAGCGGCTCGACTTGCAAATACCCTGCATGCTGTCCAGAATATAGAAAAAAGTCAGATAAACACAATCTTATATTAAAAGACTGAATCAGAATTTTAAATTACCAATATTTGATCTTTGTTGTATAATCTAGATTTTTACAAACCATACCCTATAAATTAAGCTTTGTCACTCAATAGTCCTGTTACCTATGCAGTCCCAAGCACAGCATACCCCATTTGCAATTTTATATACAGGGCATAGGACTGACAGCATATTTAGAAAGTTTATGGCCAAACACATTCATTATACATATACATATACATATATGTAGGCATGTGTGTGCGTGTGTGTGTGTGTGTGAGTATCTGTGTGCTGATGTATAACTGTATTTGTGGTAAAACTTTAAATAACATTAATTATGCGCTAAGCCTTTCAAAGCTGACAAATTTTGACGTTGCACTGGATTAAGTCACATTTAGCGAGACGGACAAGGAGACATTGGACATACAGTGCTAACGTATTTTTAATGAACTCTGGCCACACTCGTGGCATCACAAAATAATTCTTTATAGTTGGACATTTATTTATACGAAAAAGTAGAACACTCACTTTGTGGGCTATTTATTATTGATAGCATTAGCGTATTTTATTTGGGTATTCTTACTTTTCCAAAATGAATATGTATTTTTTTAATAGCTAACGTCGAAACTTTGCTGATGTGCATATTTTATGGAATCTACCTAATATTCCAGAATATTTAAATGCATTTGAATATTACTTATGAAATTAAGTATTCTCCTACCATTTATCAACAAATCTAAAAAAGGCTTTTATAAAAGTTTTTATATAAATAAAGCTCTAAAACCCATATCTTAACTATATTTAAGCCGTTCTATAAACAAATTTCCTAAGTTAAATAATTAAATGCTACATATTTAGGATAATCACGTTCAAAAAAGCAATTAATTTCTAAGCCAAATATATTTTTAAACAACACCAAAATCCGAGCAGGTGTTCAGAGAGTGGGTCAATCGATAAGTTTACTTTGTGGCAGGGAGAAACAAACAAGAGTTTTCACCCAATTGAAAGCATTTTTCTTTTATTATTTCAGTTGACAGTTTTGCAACAGTTTTCAGCTCAGTAACTGGCTTAGAAAAAGCTGTTGCTAATACAATACCCATGTCAAATGACAGAATATAAGGATAAACAGAGAGAGAGAGAGAGAGGGGAAATACATTACACCATAATTTTCAATAAATAGTTTTTTTTTGTTTTTTGGCCAAATGATTTGGCGCGTGCTGTGAAGTTTGAAGCTGTGGCAAATGCTGTGGCACCGTCTGTTCCTGATGCCCCAAACGTGACTGCAAACGCACATGAGGCGCTTAACCGTGCCACACAAATATCATTTCAGTGCAAAAAGTCAACAACAATAAACGAAATGACAGCCGCACTCGCAGTCCCAACTATTCCCGATTTGCCACACCACTTGCCCCACTTGCCCCATTTGCCCCACTTGCCACTTGCCACTTGTCAGTGGCAGTTGCGAAATGGCAAACAAAACGTTTATTATTAGCCAAAAGTTGCACTGTTGTTTCAATAGTGTTGTTAAGCAACACTGTACTGCCCAGAACTTTAAGCTGCTTTTGGTGCAGAACTTCATATAGAATAGAAATAAGGGAATGGAGGAAAAGGGAAAAAGGGGTCTGGGTAATTAGCCTGCCAAGCAATTAAATTGCCAAGAAATTCGCGCTGACAGGCAAAAAACAACTGTGAGTTCAACATGCGCCAGGTAGACGCTTGCCAAGACCCCAGAATTTCGACTTCGACTCTCCGCTGCGACTCTGCGCTCCATTTAGTCGCTCCACATAATTCCAAGAAATTTCCATTGCCAGTTGCCTCACATTGTCGCCCCTTAAAAAGAAAACACACAACTCTTGCAGCAGTCGCGTTCCATAAATAAATTGCATTAAAACATAACTATATACGACTAGCTGATACTCTGTATGGAAAATATGGACAGTACCAAAAAAAAAAATTAACATCTTTCAATTTCAATTCAGTATTAAAATAGAGGCCAAATAATGATAAAAATGATATTCAGAAAGGAAATCGGTTAAGATTTGACAAAGCTATGAGAGCTCAAATTTTTTGAAAAAATTGAAACGAGTTTGTATTAATAAATTCGATGATTATCGAAAAATATGAAATTTTCTAAGTGAACAAAATTTAAATGCAGAACCAATTTGAGGGACAAATAATGAAAAACAAGATATTCCGCATAAAATTCGGTTAAGTTTAGACAAAGTTATGAGAGTTCAAAGCTTTTGAAAAAATTTAAAAATGAAAAAATTGAATGAAAAATGGCTGATGGTCGGAAAATATGAATTTTTTGAATCAATAAAATTTAAATGCAGAATCAATTTTGGCGCCAAATAATGACAAAAAAAGACTTTCCGCATGAAAATCGGTTATGATTTGACAAAGTTGTAACAAATTGAAGTTTCTGAAAGAGTTTCGAAAGAAAATCGTGAAAAAATATGTACAGTGATGGGAAAAATTAATGTTTCAAATTATGACACAAGTTTAACTTAGATTTTTTATAAAAAATTTAAGTAAATTTAAAAAACTCGATTGATCGTCTTAAAATAATGTAGTTAAGGTAGTTGAAAATGGCCAAGTTTACACCAAGTTACCTCAAAAAATAAACTGCTTAATCCTTGAAGCCATTCTCAATGGTGTAGTTGTAGTAAATTAAGTCCTTGTAAAAATTGCAAATATTTAATAAGCGTTGCAGCTACAAATTAAGAACAAATATTTACTGAATGCGTTAAGAGGGTGAAGAGAAATAAAGGGGGAAATGTGAGTACTCAACTCAAGTATTTAATATTAAAATCAAATAACCAAGTGGAATCTGAGTGCTAAAATTGTCTTTTATTAAATTACAGTAAAAACTTTCAAAAGGGGAAATTGCTTAAGAAAATCAAATTCGAGCTAAATAAAACTAAAGAAAACGGCTTGAAAAATATGAGACATACAATTAAAGATATTAATTTAATAATCCATTGTAAGACTATGCTATTTAGTCTTTAATTATTTCTTAAGCAACTGTCATACAGCTGCTTAATTACTTAGTTGAGCTGCCAGTCAACTTGTCGAGTTACCACTGTGCCCCAAGCACATTTTAAGCATTGCCAAGAGCGTGCCACAGTCTCTGCCACCCCACCCCATTCCCCTTCCCTCCTCTCGGCATGCTTCCAACAGCTTTTTCCTTTGGCGCCCACTCACAAAAAATAAATTAAAATAAAATAAATAAAAATAAAAACAACAACTCATTTAGCTGCATAGAATCATGCCTCAGTTGACGTGAATCACTCACTCAGACACTCGAGACACACACAGCCAGAGGGGTGGGCAGGGAGGAAGGAGGGGAAGAAGGGAAAGACGGACGAGAGGGGGAGGAAAAAACTATTTTCGCGTCTGTGAGGCCTATTAGCTCTGACCGAGATGATCCCAAGTAGCGCAGCGTTGAAAATTTACCTCTCAAGCTGTCACTTGGCATCTGTCTAGCAAGAGGGGAACGCTGGAGGGGGAAAAGGGGCCAGCAGGGGTGGAGGGGGATGCAAGATGACAACACAACTGGGGGAAAATGCGCGGAAAAATGAATACGACAAAGGCAAACTCAAAAGGAAAATGAAAATGCAAACTTTTGAATTGCTCATTAGACACGCTAGTTTTCGGGGGCACAAACACACTTACACACTACACACACACACACACATCTCACACACACTACACACACACACTACGAACTACTGAATGTCTGTGTTGGAAAACTTACTTTAAGTTTTATGCGCCGACAGCAAAAAAACTTAAGAAGAAATGAAGGAAAAAAAGAAAAACATTTGACAGCCCAATAATGTTCTAGAGGCGGTCGGTTGCGTAGGCGTGGCAGTTGTCTGTTAGTTTGTTTCATGTCAAGTCCCCCCTTTTAAAACCTCACCCCTCTGCCCCTTCCACTGTCGACAGGCTCATAATGAGACTGAAGTGTGTTTACTTATGCGTCGGCAATGTCAAGGCGCTCCTGAAACTGTGCTATCATTGGAGATCCATTAGTAAACCTCAAAGATGAGCATTGAACTCAAAAATCAAAAATATTATACATTTCTTACTATTAATTGTAGCCAGACATGTACTTTGCGAAAAGTGTTTTTTTATTCACAAAAATTCATTAGATTTAAATAATTTGAAATACTTGTTTTTTGAGAATTATTGAAAAAATTATTTCTTTTTTCTTATAGACATACTTTAAAAAAAAATTAGTTTAAGAAGTGTCTCTTCAAGTTATTTCGTTAAATATTTCCTTTTACTACACTTAACAATAATTTTATATAATTTTCTGGAAAGTTTCGAAAAATGTTGTTCATTCACAAAGTTTATCTTTTGCTATTTGAGTGACTTCTACTGTTGTATAGCATAAGATTTAAGTTTTACAATATTGAGTATTTTATGAAATTCAGAAATTAGAATTTATTTGTAGAGAATTTTATGAAAACTTTTAAGGTTATAAAACACATTATTTGTAATAATTACTTTTATAATAAATAATTATAATAACTAAAATAATATTACAATTAATATATTTATTACATTTATTACTCAAAAAATTCAACTTATTTTTGCATCAAAGATATTCGGATTGCATCTTGAGACTAGTATAATTATATATCAAGGATTTCGACAGCTGCAAGTTCTGTTTGAAATTAAACTTGTATATATACTCGTATTCTTAGTGTTGCGTGCCACATGAGTCATGAGGCATATTAAAGTGGCATTGTTTGTTTAATTGCTTCCTTTTTGATTCTGTCGAGTTTCCCCGTCGGTTGACAAATGTGCATTTCATTAATGCAGAAAGTTGTTGGGTGGTTTCATTTGGTTGTTTGACTGTTTGACTGTTTGCGTGGTGTTGATTTAAAGCCGAGCATTGAAAGTGACACCACGCCCACCTACCACCGCCCACCCGCTATCAGAGGGCAGTGGCTCGCCTTGAAATTCAATATTTTGACAGCTTGTACAATTTGCAGCTGAAATTTTTTTGCTTTATTACACATTTTCTTGTTTGGTCGCTGAAACTTTTTGTCGGTCAGACCGGGAGGGTAGGTGCGAATAGGGGTTGGGGGTTGGGGGTTGGGGGGGAACTGTTGTCACACACATTGGGTCAAGTTGTCAACGCCACAGTTGCCACGTTTCTTTAAGCCACCCGGTGGTAACCATCCAGCCGGAAACTTGTCGCCACTTTATTAACTGTCAATCTGCGCGTGTTTTGACTTCCACTTTCTTGGGCTCAAGCATTGCGACTTTCTAGAATATCCACTTTATATGGGGTCAATGGGGTGAAGTAGAAACTTGGTAAAGTTTTTTTAAAAAATTTTGAAAATGAAGTGAATACATTTATTAGCAAAGTAAAATGAAATTAAAATTTGACATTCTAGGTTTTGAGTAAGAATAAATACTAAATAAAACAGAAAATTTATAAGAAAAAAAAAAGGCCAACTAGACTCTAAAATATTTAATACTATTTTAAAGTATGTTGTGTAAAGATTTGAGTTTAAATCTTATGTATGCGTCAAAATATATATGAGTATCTAACAAATCAGTTGAATATCGATTTTTAGTATGAATTCCTTTGGGATTATAGAGATAAATTAAAAATTATTGCAGGGGTTTGCATGTCAAATTAAATAATAAATTTTTTTTGTCAAAATTCTAAATATGCTTAAATAAAATAATATTGGTTAAATAATTAATTATTAATATATTAAAATAAGCAACTATTCATAGATATATATTAAAGGACTTTTAGAGTATTTTAATAGTCACTATTTCATATTTACTAATTTTTCCGCTACTTGTTTTTTATGTAGTTCTCACCTGCTACTTAAATTGTTGGGCCTGTTGCTATTTAATTCTATATGACAAGACACGGATCCAGATTGTCTGCCGAAATGATTGCTGTCTTCTGTTGCGTTTCAAGAAACATGTAATTCAATATTTGGCATCATTTTAAACTCAAAATAGACAACATGTTGGGGTACAATCGAAAAGATAAAAAACATATGATAAATGTTGTCTGTTCGACGAAGATAAAAGAATATCATGTCAAACTTTAAAGTTGAAATGCACAATCGTATCTCTTTGATTGTATGTTAAATTTGACGGTTTGTCTGTGTGGCGCCACGCGGGTGTGGCATGAAGATCGGAGAGGGACAGAGTCACAACATTTGTGCCATTAACCCAGTTGGCCATGGCTCGAGAGTTGGTTACAGCAACATCAAAGCGACAATTCAGATGATGCTCAGATACGATGAGTGCGAATACGAGTGCAGGCCCCCAGAGGAAGATTTATAGAATGGAATGGGATGGGATGGAATATAACAAACTCCCCCACATCTCCTCAATCTCCTTGAAGCCTCTCGGCATTGGACGAGCGCAAACAATGGACGTGCAGTTTGAAGTGCATGACACAATTTGCGGATAGTAAAATAAAAGATGGCAGCAAAGAAATATATACTATATGTAGTACAATATATGTATATAGAAAAAACTAAATAAATACAAGTGCGAGTACGAGTACGAGTACGAGTACGAGAATATATATTTATACAGCAGCATGTATGAAAGAGTACAAAACAATGCAACGCAAAATGAAAAGTGTACAATTTTTTGACAACGACAGCACAAAAACAAATTGCATACAAATACATTTTATCTCTGAAGTGTTTTGTCAGCAACTCGGTAAAAGGACAAAGGCACAAAGGGGTAAGGGGCAAGGGGGTCAGGTTTCAAAACCTTGACATGCCACAGTGTTGCAAGAGCTCCACTGAATGTTGCATTCCCCGTCGAGTAAATTCAGTTGACAATAATGTCAAAAGTATTTCACATTTTATTCTGGTATTTTTCTAGATTTATTTAAGGTTTTATTCCAACGAACAGAGAGGGTTATATTTAAAGCAGACAATTTATTATGAATACAGAATCTATCTAGAAGTTTTCCAAATTAAATTGAACCGTTCATCAGAAAGATATTCTTATAGGAAATTTGATCTTTTCAAGAACGTATGTAAATTTATGTTAAACAAATTATTAAAGAAATAAATTCACTTAGGAAATTCGATTTTTTAAAAAACGTTTTTAAATTTATGTTAAATTAATTATTATACATTTATTAAGTGTACACTTTTAGCTTTAGCTTGTTTTTTCAAAGTCTAGACTTTTAAATACCTTAGTAATTTTCATAAATTTTATGAAAATGAAAAACAAATCTTCTAACTTTTTAGAAATGTATCTGTCTTTTTGGTTTCGAAAAATTTTAAAACTGAAATATATGGAATATTTGCTTAGATAGATTTTTATTTTATACAGCTTTTAACGTTAATATTTGGTTGAATTTAAGAAAGTTATTCGAAAATCTGTTATTTTTTAGATTATTCTAAATCAAGTTTGCGTTCTAACATTTACTTTCTTTGTGTGAAAATCTTGTGCCAGTTTAGGTACAGATTTTGGCAAACATCTCCATTTGAGGCCTCTCCAATTGCCACAGATTAGAGTAAGTATAATCTGGCAGCTTGCCGGTTTCGAAATCTGTTCGCCATTCTCGAATACAATGGCCAATTGTGCTCGCAAATGTTTCCACTTAGAGGGGCAATACAACCACCCGAGAACCACCCAAAAAAACCGTCCAGAAAGAGGGCTCATTTGGAACTTGAGGCTGTCAACGCATAATTGGCGCAATTCAATGGGCGGGCAATGAAAAATGAGCAGAGGTTAAAGTTGATGGGGCACACTTGGTGTGCGAATAAATAAATAATTGTGTCTGGATTAGCCAGGTCCAAAACAGAGACAGCGAGAGTGAGAGTGAGAGTGAGAGTGAGCTAGATAGAGCGACAGCCAATAAATAACAAATTTGATTTTGATGTGCCATTTGTTGTGGTGCTAATGTGGCCAAAGGTCATTTCATTTTGGCCAAATCCAAGCCAATTAAAAAGCTAATAAGGAGCACAAGTTATGATACAAAGCACACAGTTGCAATTGCCAAATGTTTGGCTTAATTAGCTTGGCATAGACCAAAAAACCCGTTTGAATCCACCGTTGAAAGCAACCGACCAACGTTTGTAATTTAAAACTGTCAACGACAGGCGTTGTGGGCGTGGCACTCTCTCTCTCGCTCTCTCCCACTTTCTCTATCTTTTTCCCTCGGTATCTCTGTCCTTTTCTGTGTACAGCACATGTCCACGGACAGGACTTAGGACTCAGGACTATAATTTATTAGCAACAGTCACCACATAGACTCACTGGCCACGCCCCTTGCACCACTTGCCGCCCACACGACGCACCATGATAAATGGCATTTATATTGGGTTACAGTTGCCAGCATTTTGTGCACACTTTTGCATGCCATAATTATCAGTATAGCATTTCCCTCCAGTCATCATCAACATCATGATCATCATCTTCATTGAGAGGCGCCCCAAAACCTCTCAAAAACCTCTAAGCCGACAGTTGTAATTATTTGCCGTAATATGACATTATTTATGCCCATTTAATGCTAATTCTGTTGAAAATATATCCCTTTAAAAAGAGTTGACAAGCTTGTGGCTAGAAATTAGTGCAGGAAGTTTCAATTTATTCATTCGCATTCGCATTCGCATTTGCTTCGCATTTGAATAAATTACATATAGTTCAGTTTGCTAATTTGCATTATAATAATTATGTAAACAATACTTTAACAATCATTTTCAAACTGATTTCAAGCTCACTTTCTGTTTAAATTCAAAAAGAAAGACAAGTTCAAAAATACTGTATATAAACTTGGTTAATCCTCTGGATATTTTTCTAGACAAGATTTACATAAATACTGCATTTCATTGGTTAATCCTCCAAATCGGTGAATTTAAATTGCAATGGAATTCGAGGCGTTGCAATTTGATAGGCAATAAAGGGTTTATCAACTGGATGATTGAACTCCAATTGAAAGTTTCTTAGCATACGTGCAACTCCAATTTCCAGCTCCATTTCGGCAATGCGACGTCCAATGCAACTGCGTGATCCAAAGCCAAATGGCAAATAGGCAAATGGATGACTTGGCTTGGTGGCCGCAGGACAACCGGAGGATTCCGTTTGATTATCGCGCAACCAACGCTCAGGTATGAACTCATCTGGCTGGGAAAAGTATTTGGCATTGCGCCACAGATTCAAATGCACCATGGCAACCTCAGAGCCCTCGGGTACAGTGAAACCACTGAGCACCAGTTCCTGGCGAATGGTACGCACATTTGCCGAGGTCAGTGGATAGTAGCGAAGAGTCTCCTTGATGCACGCTCGCAAATACGGCAAATTCTTCATGGACTCAACCGTCAGTGGCGTATCCTTCTCCGGCAGAATGCCACGTATCTCCGCACGTAGCCTTGCCTGCTTCTCCGGATGCTTCGACAGGGCTAAGAGTATAGCTGCAAAAGTGCTCGTCGTCTGCAATCAGAAAGGAAATTTTCAATAAGTTCAGCTTTCACAATATAAACCTTCTAAGCATTGAATAAAATAATAATTTCAAAATTGAAAGCTAGTTAATTTTACATAGGATTATGCTGGTTCTAGGTCATACATTCCTATACAACTTTTGAAAACTTATTAGATATATTTTCCAATATTTAATAACACCAGCTTTTTAAATATTTTCATTTTTTTTTTTAGATTTATTTTACGTTAATTGTAGGAAAATTGTTGGTCTTTTAGGCAATATTTTTTTTATATAAACTCACAGTATCGACGCCAGCGAAGAGCATATCCATGGCTATATTCACAGCGTATTGATGATTGATATCCAAAAGTTTCTCCACTACACTCTTTTCCGAATCGGGTTTATCGCCTTTCTTGTTCTCGATGCGCTCTACGGCTTCCTTGATGTACTCATCCAATATACGCACTGACTCATCTAATATATGGAGAACCTCCTTCAGTTTTTTGGTCTTGAACTGACGCCATAATGAGGGCTTCATCTCCAGATCAACGGCCAAGTCGAAGAAACGTTGAAGCAACGTAAAGAAATAGCGACCCTTTGGATTCGTATTGTCTATAAGACCCAGATGACTATCCAGTGCAACCATGCCCACCGATTCCAGTGTCCAGGCGCTGATCTCGTTCTTAAAGTCAGCAGGCACTTCAAGCGTTTGGGGATCGCGTATTAATTTGATTCTATAAGTATTATTATATTAAATTATCAGAATTTCTTGATTTTTTTTCCTTTACCTCTCTATAAACTGCTGGTTGATCTTATCCAATGAGCTCAAGTAAAGTTTCGCATTCTTGGGATGTATAAGAATGGGATTTGAAGCCGATCGCATATCTCCCCACGCCTTATTTTGCGAAGTCAACAGTCCCGTCTCAGTTCCAAAATAATCCTTTCGATACTCATTGCGATAGTAGTTCAAGAGCTCAAAACCCGTGCGATAAGGCCAGGCACCATCGTGACGAAAGATCGTCTCGAAATCATCCGGATTCTGTGTAATAATCACAGGCGGTTTTCCAAAGAGTCCATCCAACATGGTAATATCATTGCCAGAGTCCTCGAGCAATCCTTTGGTAATATCGTTCAAATCGGCACCGTTGAATTTACCGCCTGGTCGGAAATTCCAAAGTAAACTCCACTTATCTACAGTTGCCATCTCCTTAAGCGGTTTCCCCTCCGTCTTTGTTGTTGTCTTCGAGCTATAGCGACGCTATATATGTATATATTGTAGAAATATACCTAAGAGTTTATATCTGGATATAAAAACCGATTCGCATATCAGTAACGTTTGTTTATTTATTTTTCGGTTATCGGTTACGAAAAATCTTTTTTTTTCGATTCCGATCCAAAGAAAAAATATGTGTAAAAATTAAAAAAATAAAAAAATTGTTTATATGTACATATAAGTAACATTTTTTATATCAGAAGATCTTTTAAACAAGATCACTATTAAAATGTAAAACCAAAATCAAAGGTGAATCGTACGATTAGCTTCGATGAATCAGTTACTGAATTTTGTTTTGCATAGGGTTTCAGTTATAGTTACCAATGTGAATCGGTTAATAGCGGTTAAAGGTTACGGTCTTAATCACTCTCTGTTATAATTACCTGCTGCAATTTCTGCGTAACTGTTACGTAGCTGCATCGTTCTGTTGTTGTTTTCAAGCAATTTATGACGGAACTGCTTCCCAATATTTTCAGCTGAGTCATTGTGACAGGTTTGTTTTCGCTGCGTCTCGCTCTTTCGTTTGTTTATTCTGTGAATGTGAGAGTGTGTTGTCTCCTTTGCTTCACGTGTTGCCGTCTGCGTTACTCGCCGCACACTGAATTCGCTTCGCCACTGACCCTCTCATAAGTATCAATTCGCAGTGACGCAATGAGCGGCAGTTAATTGTGAAATATCAAGAGAGCGCTTAATCTTCGCTCTCAGCTGTTTGCCGGCACACACATGTTTTTATGTTTGTACACATGTTTGAGCGCTAATCTAAACTGAGCATTAAAAAACGCTCTCTCTATCAATAAGTATGTATTTGTTCCCGCAATATTCTCTCTCTTCGATGAAATGAGCTTGCATTACAGTTCGTTTTATTTTTCTGGGTGCTCTTTGAACTTATGTATGTATACACATGTTAAGGTTCATTAGTTTAGTCTTATAAAATAGCTTATAACCGACATTATTATACTCTCATTAATTATATTTATTTAAAATCTTTTTAAGATCTTTTGCAATACGCTTGAGTCTCTCTAAAAATATTATTTTATTATTATATTTTTTAATGTTAATGTAAACATTCTTTCTTTCACAGTAATAATAGAAAAAACAGTATGAAAGAACATTTTTTCTTTTCCTATCATACTCGAATTTTGTAATTGATCAAAACAGTAACTTGTCTGCATTAGCCAAATAAAACAATAGTGTCGCATAGTGTAAAACAAATACAACATAAACACATTGCTCTCTCAGAGTCTCTCTTAAAACTCGATATAGAGAGTAGAAGAAATCCAATTCAAAGCATATGGTTAAAAATTCAATTTTGTACCATTGTAGCGAAATTTTCTAAATAAAATATAGAAATTGTATACTTAAAAAGTCGCAGTTCAAAATAAAACGATAATAAAATCTGCAAACCCAAAGTAGACAAGTATCATATTAAGTGATATATACTTGTAATTGTAATCTAGTAGTCCCTATCCTAAAACTTAAGCATTATAAAACAAATAAACCCAAAAGACAATCACACTAAATACAAACAATGAACACATATCATAAATACACTTGAAATACAATTTATAAACTGAACAGATCGATAGAATACCGCGTTATTTACAACTTGGCTTACACATTTTTAATACTAATTAATTAGTTTTTAGTCAAGATGCAAGTACAGTTGAATCGGGCGTGTCTGGGAAAGCCCGGACACTCGGTGTTCCTAAAGAAACGCACACTGCAACCGGTTGTGATCTCGGCGAAACGGTTTAACGCCATTATGGACCGATCCCAGATGGCCCAAAAGCATGAGAAGTTGGCGGCAGATGATGAGGAGCATCGATATATGCAGTATCTGAAGGAAGGCAGCGATATGTTGTGCAGTCAATTTAAAAATATGGGTCACATGTCCCTCGAGGAGGAGAAACAGGCAAAACTGGATCTGGAGATAAAAGAGGATGAGGTCAGGAGAAAGCAAGTTAAGAAGGAGGACGAACAGCATCGCAAGGAACGCATCATGCGAGCAAATCGCATATTGGAGAACCTAAAATCGGGACAACGATCCCTGCATCACGCCCTGGTCGAGAGTGAGATGACCTATCAGCGAAAGTTCAACGAGAATCTCAATCGTGAGATTGCTGAGGATGCACTGCGTCAGCAGCGTCTAGACGAGGCGCAATGTCCGCTCATGCTGATTTCCTTCTGTGGCGTCACCGAGGAGCAGGAGAAAGCGGTGCAGGAGAAGAAAGCTCTCGCTATACGCGATCACTTTGTCAAGGAACTCGCCGAGAGGCATCAGCAGCGTCTGGACGAGAAGGAGCAAAAGGATTCCGAAGTCATCATTGAGCGGGCACAGTACAAATGTCTGCAGGATGTGGAAGCGAGACTGGCCAAGAAGCTGGCAGAAAGCAAACGCGAGTTCTGTCGCCGCGCCTATCAGGAGGCGATCAAGGAGAAGGCCGAGAGAGCGAAATGTAAGAGAATGATCATGTTAATCTTCAAAATATTATCTACAATTTTGTCACTCTTTAAAGTAGCTGAATCGGTCCTTTATATAATATACAGATCGGTCGAAACTCAACTTTTAGTATCAAAGAATTTGTAGTCCCCGTAGCTTAAAAGATATCTCAACAAAATATAAACTTGTTGATACAGAGAAAGATCAGTTGCAAATATAATACAATATCAACAATATTATATCTTTTAACTGTCCAAAAATTCGTTCTCTCTTGTTATACTTTCTTACATTCCATATCCATTCTACAGATGAAAACATTTGCGAAGCGATCGATGATCGTGTAATTTGTGTGGATCAGGTGAAGCGTCGTAAACTGGATTCGCGATCCGGCAAGGATATCAAGGCGATACGTGAGAAAGAAATACGTGATCGAGAAGCACTTGCCGTGCAACTCTGCCGTGAACAACAGGCGAAGAAGCGACAGGACGAGGAGCATCAATGTGAACTTGTGGATCGACATGATTTGGAGGTTGAAGCGGATGAAGCACATCGACTTTGTCGGTTAGATGAGATGCGCAAGGAACGTATTGCCTACCAAAAGGAGGAGCGTTTACAGGACGAGAAAAAACGCAAACGTGCTGATCAAATTCATCGCTTCCATGTAGCTGAACGGTTCAAGAACCAGGACACCAACAGACGGTTCGCAATCAGCCAGAAATTTAAAAAAGACGAGGCAACTACAAAACTTCGGAACATTCTCCATGGCCAACGAGATGAGTTCCTGCAGCGACGTGAGGATGAATTAATGAGAATATCTGCCTGCGAAGATGATCCTTATCTGCACGAGGATGTTGGATTCTTCGAAGATGCTGTCAATATGGTTTCCCATGCCCGGCAAGGAGGACGTTCCGTATATCCCATGGCCAAGGCAGTTGAAGTTTATCGTCGTAAAAATAACATTGATATGGAACCAGAGGGTCGATTGGTGCGTCGTAGCAAACTACGCGATTATTGCTGGCCAGGCTTTCACTCCAAGGCGGATTTGGCCTACAGAAAGTATGATCAACGGGAGGAGTGTCGCCAGCGACAGGAGCAGAACCGTCATGGTATCTTTGCCAAGTGTATCAAAATCACAAAAATGGCTGCCGAGGAGAAACCCTATAAAAAGTGTTCCATGGAGTGTCCGGTCAAGTGTTTCCAGCATTGCGGATTACCTGCAATCGATGATGTGGATTCCTTCGATTGTGGCAGCAATGTGTGCTTGGAAGACGATCCTCCACCGGTTCCCTGTCCCACTAATACCCAGGGTATCAAATTTTGATAAGTTAATACTTAACACTAATGACAAAAAAAAACTAATAATTCATACTTTTAAACTTTTACTACCAAAAATATGCAGAGACCCCAAAAATGAGGAAAAAGCATTTAAATCAGAATTCTTCACTCAAGCAATTGAAGTTTGATATGAAGGATCATAGTTACTAATGTGACAATTAAAGATTAATCTTCCTCGAGCGATGTACTCCAATATCGCAAATAAAATATAATAAAAACAATAAATATTAAAAAAGAAGTGAATATACAATTACGAGCTTTTCTATATTTTCAGGGTTTTAGATTCCTTGGCCAAGAAGATTAATTTTAAATATATTTCACATATAATTTACATGTTGATACAAAAATTATGTTGGTCTCTTTAAGGAAATTACAATCACAGTCTTTTATGGAATTGCAATTCCATTTGCCTTGGAGTCAAGCAGTCGCCCCAGCTTTCAGAGATTTAATAAGTATATATACATTTATATAAACTTCTAGCAATACACTTAGACTTGAGCTTTGTGTCAAGTCGAGTTTTGTAATATTCCTCCGGCTTCAGCACATTTTGCATTTTTAATATAACAATTTTCCGGGCAGCATATAAACTGCAATCGCAGCTGAAAACTTATTTATACAAGTAGAGCAAACAGATTATAAGAATAATATAGAAGACGGTAGTCGCTTGGCAGATATCCTGTAGAACAATCAATCCAACTTTTAAGATTCATTGGATTTTGCGATGTATAAAAAATATAAAATTATATACAAATCCCATTTTTTTAATTAAACACATTTTATTAATTACTTGTAGGGTATTTTGTAGTTCAGCAATCATCAAATATGATTTTCTATGTATATTCCATTTGCCTGGACAAATAGATGTGAGCGGCGATTTATCAGAAAGTGATTTAACTTGTTCTGTTTGCCAGTTTAGTGATTTATTTGGGCCAAGATGGCATTTTAATAGACTGGAGGGCTAATTAAATTTACATTTGAGCTGGCAAAGTGGGCGCAAAATGTGTTAACTGTTGACAGAAGCGGTGCCAAATGTGGCCAAGACGTGCCACATGCAACGCGTTGTCAGGCCACGTAACATATGAATAAATTATTCAAATTGCTGACAAGCCGCCAAAAAAAAACTAACACGACGCATCGTTGTTGGCCCAGAAGAAAAACTTTGCGCATTAGCCAAAAATGGCGTCTTGAACTTTGTCCTTGTGCTGCAAATGTAATTTATCAGCGCGGAAATAAGTAAATCAAAAACAATTTAAAGCACGTCTCTCTCATGCTCATTCGCTGTCTCACTCTCTCGCTCTATCTCTGTCTCTGTCTCTGTCGCTCAAACTCGACGACATCATTAGCAGGAGTGGGAGTGAGGTCAGGGCCGGAATCAGGATCAGAAACAGGACCAGCATCAGCAACAGCATCAGCATCAGAACCAGAATCAGAATCAGGCAGCAATTTTAACTTAATTAGCTCGTCTAAAACAAACCTAGAAATGGGGCTGACATTGTCTGCAAAAGTCATACAGTGTGGCCCCCAAAAAGTTCAACAAACACTGGAGTGGGAGGCAGTGGAATGGAGCTAATGAAATTTTCAAAATTTTCAAAACTGGCTGCCGACGAACCTCAAAAGCAATTAATCACCTGCATTAAAGCGCGTTAGGTGCCGACATCTGAAACTCAACTCAAAGCCAGTGTATATATATGTGTGTGTGTGTGTGTGTGTGTGTGTGTGTGTGTGTATTTGTGTGTGTGTGTCTTGTGTGTAATGATGTTTGCTCAAGGACTTGCCAACCGCTCTAGAGAGACCCCAACAAAACCTCGAAAGTCTCCAACCCTTAAAAAAAGTTGAGTGCTTTGTGTTATTGTTTGCTCAGCAGCCAATTGTGTTTGCTTTTTGGTAGTTAATCCTATTAATTAGCCAACTGTGTCGAGTGCCAACAAATGCGTATAATGCCAACAAATGGTGAGAGATGAGAGGTGAGAGGTGAGGTGAGAGTGGTAAAAGCGAATGCTATCAAAAGAAATCACCACAGGCTTTCACATCGCTGTGAACATCAAATTGATTAGCAACTTTTCTTCAAATGATGAAAGCAATAACTTTGCTCTCCTTTTTATACTCTACTTTCAACAAATCCTTTTTGAAAATATCACAACTTTCTTTACAATTAATTCGTTGGCCCAATTTTAAAGTTATACACAAAATGACGAGTGAAATTTATAGCTGATTGGGGTTTGAACCAATTTGAAGTTTATAAAGTTATAATTTGGATATATACATTCAATATATATATTTGTAGAAATATATATAATTTGTATTTATTATTTAATTTATTTTATTTTTTTATTAAAAATAGAAAAGAATTATTCATAACATGTTCACAAATGAAATACAAATATTTAATGAAAGTACAAAATATTCGCTAATTTAATAAAATCTCTATTTATTTAATGTTGCTAAAATAAACAGATCACATTGTTTATATAATCATAGACACATCAACATCAATGTCTGCTACAACTAGGTCTAAATGAATGTCTTGAGAAAAAATGGGGCATCAAAAATCAAGAACATAATTGCTTTTAATGTTTATTAACTTGGCTATCAAAGGCACGCACGTGGCAGGAGTTTGAATGCGACGCCTTGCATGTTAAAACAAAATCCAATTAGCATTTTCTTCCCTTTTTGCGGCGACTCTTGCTGATGTTGCCACGAAGCTGCTGCGCTGCTGCTGCTTTTCCAGCTGCGCTGCTGCTCCATTTCACAGTTTTCATTTTGTTTGATAAACGCGCGAGCATTTCAAATTAAATTACACGCAACTAATTTGTTTTTGTGATTTTCCCAAGCGAGTGTGCGTGTGTGTGTGTGTGGCACATACATCATGTACTCAGCCTGTATGTATGTGTGTGTGTGTGTGTGTGTGTGTGTGAGAGAGTCTGTGTAAATAAACGACAATGCCGCCCAGTTAAGTCAACAGCAACCACACGAACAAAGTCGCTGAACAAACGTTGAAAATTTAATTTGTGTATTTCCCAAGAAAATGAAATGTGCCTCTCAAAGAAAAAAAATATATTAAAACTTAGTAAATGGGAATTGTATGTTCGTGTATGCTGCATTGTGGCACGTTGTTTGCTCTACACGCAATTGTGGCAAGAAATTGCATCAAAACTTAACAGGCACTTACAAATTGTTGCACAGCTGCTCAAAATTGTTGCCACAAAATGGGGTTCAAGAGTGTTGCGATTTAAATCGATTTAAATCGATAATGAGTCCTAGAACTACAATCTCTGATATATTTTTAAATTAAATATACAAATAATTGCATATTTTAATTAATTACAATTTTTTAACGAGACTACTTTAACTTTGTTTACTCAATGAAAAGATAATTTCAACATAAAGTGTTGACAATATAATTTTAATGAATTTTATTTCTACTGAAATGACTCTTAGAAATCAGTAACTTATTAGATAACATATATATTTCTTATATTTTATAAATAACTTTGTAGAATTCTCAGAAACAAGTTAGTTGCTGTACTCCCCTGGCAGCATTTTGGTCCAATTAATTATTCCATTTAACACTTTGCTTTTTTTGGGGCCACAAATAGTTATTACTTGGCCCATTGACTGGTCGACTTTGTTGTAGTCTCGCCTGGGGGCAGCTTAATTATAACTTTATAAGCTACAAAGTTACTTACATGCCCCAAAGGTGCTGACAATACAAGTAAAGTGAAATTGCGCTAAAAAATATGCAACACTTTCTGGATTTATATGCATATTTTTACTTGCAGCTGTGTGAGTGTGTCTGTGTGTGTGAGTGTGTGTGTGTGGTGTTCTTTGTTGCGGTCAGACAGCCACAGAGTAGCAGATGCTGCAAAACGCTACATTATGTATAAATATAGCATATGCAGCAAATGGAGAGGGCGTGAGGGGGCGTGGCAGTGCTGTGTGTGTCTGTTTGTGTGTGTGTGTGTGTGTGTGGCAACGTTCAAACGACTACATAAATCCAACGCGGCTGCTGTCTTCCTGGTTATTGTTTATCATGCACACACACACATATATAATCATGCATACATATGCAATGAGAAACAAACATAGATGCGGGTGCATAGCACGCATACGCCATGTGTGACCACTCAGCAATATAAATATAAATATTTTAAAGCAACATCAGCAATTAGTTAAGCATATCTTGAGAAAGACTATAGTCTTAAATTCATTTAAATATTTCAACTGCACTTTCACTGATAACAAAAACAAGCAGACAAACTTGGAAAAATGTAATTTCAAACATCACGTTTGGCACATTGAAATGACAATTCAATTTACCCCAAAATAGAAATAAAGAAATAAACTCAAACAGCAGCAAGCGAAAGTACTAAAAGCAGCAGAACTTGTTCGCTGTTTGCACACATGTCGTATGCGTAATTTCAATTTAATTGATTTCTGGAGCAATTGCTTTTTGCGCTGTTGCTTAACAAACTTTTGCCAAAGCTTTTAATGCGGCAAGGACGCGCGATTTTTATTTTTATTATTAGTAAAGCTCCTACAGCGGGTATATGTAATTTAATTTGCGATTTGTTTTTTCTTCATTTTTCTTGAATCTATTTTTAAATGAATTTATTATGCAATAATTTGTTGTTCATTTAAAATGTGTTACAAAGAGTATGAATTGGTCAATGACTTTTTAAGCTATGCTATAAAATGACAGAGCATTTAAGCTTCGGCATATTTTTACTTTTGTTCTCTCTCTCTCTTTTTGCTCTCAACTTAACTTTGACTGCGATTTGCCAAAGTGGTTTTGAAAAATCTACATTTACGTATACCATTTTTGCTCTTTTTTTTCCTCTCTTTCCTCATTTGCCTTTTAGCAAATAAATGAGCAGCGTACAGCGCTGATTAATGCAACTTGAGTTCGACTTTGAGCGCGAGTATAAGTGGAGTGTGTATGGCGGTGTGTCTGTGTGTGAGTGTGAGTGTGTGTAATTTTAAGTGTGTGTTGGCAGCATGTAGAGCACGATTAATCAAACCGCAATTGAGTTGAACTCGCGCAACGCTTGCTTTGAAATTAATTTGCAGCCGCTTTCAGTTTAAATTAAAAGTTAAGAGCTGTCAAAGCTCTCAAGCTTAACTTTGATAGTAATCGGGCATTTTTTTGTTTTTTGGCATTTAACAAACTTAAAACAGATTCTCTTGTATAAATTTAATAAACTAAAACCATTTGCAGTTCACTGAACTGACAGTAAATAAATTTAACCTAATTCGTACATGTCAATAACAACAGGAACCAGGACAAGACAAGCTGCTGTTTCATTCTGCTTCTGCTGCTTCTTCTTTCTTTCTCCTGCTAAGAAAAAACTGACTGACACACACTCTTACAATCAAATAACTGAGAAAATTTCATACAATGGGTGCAGAAGCACAAATTTTGTGATAAAAATACCAGTATCTTTAAAAAGTTAAAAAATTCACTAACAATTTAAATAAAAATAATTTTTAAATAATTTAAATCAAGAGAATCTGAATTTAAAATGTTTTTTATAATCAGTAATATTTGAGTTGATCTTATTACTACCCTTTAAAGATTTTAAAGCAAGAGCAGTAAAATTACTGCAGCTAAACTGAGAAATTCTCATAAAATGGACAAAGAAGCAAAAATGTTGACAATAAAAAGTAAAAGTTTCTTAAAAAAATTCAAAATTTCATTACCGATTTCCATTTAAAAAATTTAAGCATTATTTAAGTTTCCAAAAACTGATTTTTAATAATATCTTTATAATCAGTATTTTTTAAGGTGATCTTAGAGTTCATTATAACTACATTATAAAGATTTTAAAAGTAAGATTATCTGATAGTCGAACAAACTGCGCTGTTTATCTTAATATTTTTATCCAGTATTTTAGTGCAAACTTCCACTGTGCCGCTCTGTTGTCTGTTATGAAGTGCAAAGTGTAAAGCAAAAGCTATAGATGACGACCATTTCTTAGTATTGGTATTTGTCTGTGTGTGTGGGTGGGTGTGTGTGTGTGTGTGTGTGTGTGTGTGTGTGTGTGTGTGTGTGTGTGTGAACATATCTCTGTTAGCTCGTTGACTGTGTGCGTATTTGGCATTTTGCGTTTTGTGCTTTGGCACCACATGCTTCTGATGGGCTGCAGTTAATCCACTTAATGACCTCGATGATTTTATTGATGAGCACCTAACGCCATCTCTAGCTCCACTTCCATCTCTATTCCCATCTCCATCTCCAGCTCCATCATCCTGGCCAATGGCAACATATGCCGCCTGATGATGGAGTCGCTGCCTTGGATGTGGGCTATCGTTTTTGGGCTTACTTCCCTTTCCTTTCTATTTTTCATATATATTTTTTCTTTTGGCCTTTTGCTTGTCAACGCCGTCTGTGCAACGAGGCGTGGCACTGCCACTAAACGGTGTTGCCATCATCATCATCAGCATCATCATCAGCAACAGCAGCATCATCATCATCATCATCTTCTTGGTTGCCATGTTTGTTTCCTGTTGATTTTCGGCACGGCCACGGAAACCTACTAAATTAGTGACAGCGACTTTGGCTTCCAGCTTTGATAAAAACGACAGAGGACGTTCAGTGTGTGTGTGTGTGTCTGTCTGTCTCCCAGTATGTGTGTGTGTGTGTGTGTGTGTGTGCTGTGTGTCCTGTTTGTGTTATTTATGCGCGCGCATTAAAATACAATTTTTATGCTTGGCATTGCCAGACTTATCCTTTGACTGGCACAACACCCACCAAGTCGCCAATCTCACTCCCAATCTCACTGCCAATCCCCCGTACTGCTCCCAATCCCACGTTTAGCTCACTGGCAGCATCTTTATTGAGTGTAAATGCGCGTGGCGAAAGCATATTTATTTACGTTGAGCTGCTTATTTATTTGGCAAATGGTTTTGCATTTGTCAAGCACAACAACAACATCAGCAACATCAGCAGCAACAACAACAACAACGTGACCAAATCTTCATCACCAACGGCGACAACTTGCATTTCAATTTAGTCCAAGCACTTTCGGACTCCCATTGGTCAGATCCATTCGCCGGAGGCTATCCTTCTGCCAAGTCCTTCCCAGCCAAGTGAAGTGTGTGAAATGCTCGAATTTCCGTTTTGGGAATTTCCGTTTATTTAACAGCATTTCACTTGTTTAATGCTTGACTATAAACAATTGCTATGCAATTTATTGAAACATGATTTAGCTAAATAATTTTCTAATTGCAAAAATGCCATTTGCAGTAAATTAAAAAATTCAAATAAAATTGTCAAACCTAAATAATATTAATTTTAATCAAAAACGTACAGCTAAAATACAAAAATTGTGATTAAAATAGTTATTATAAGATTAAATGAGGAGAGACTTAAGTCAGAAAAATATTTAGACTAAAAATGAATTAGTAATGTTTTAAAAAAAAAAGGATGAATTTAAAAGTAAGTGCATTATTTATTGATCTTTAATTTAAACGACTCACCTTAAGTTTATTTTAATTAAATTTCATTTATAATAATCTGTGCACATATTCGTATTTTCCTAAAAAGTATTATTTTTGAGTATTGAGAAAATTCGAAGTTTTCATATAATTGATAGGAAATTTTAACGCTTAAGCCCAATAAATTAAAATATATTTTTATTTGTGATATTAAAGCGAAAACTTAAAACAGAATAGAGTTTGAAGTCTTTCAAGCACTCAAGCTGAACAAGTCGAGTGAATCTTGCACTTACTTAATGATGCATTAAAGCGTTAACATTAATATAGGTTACACACACACACACCCACACACTTACAGGACACACACACATGCAAGGTATGGCGCCTTTTGACACTTGGCGCTTTAATTAAATTTTCGATAATTGCTTGCGGCAAGTGGCAAGTGGCAAGTGTCGAGTAGTTGGGGAGTGTGGGCAAATGGCGACAACTGGAATACAACGAATACAACATGACAATATTTGTTGCCGCCAGGCGCATTTAAGTAGCATTTTTAATTGATTAAAAAATGAGGAAACATTGCACACAGGACACAAGACACAGGACGATGGACAAAGGACCAAGGAGAGAGTAGGCATGGGAACATGTTGAATGGACCACATAACATTGCCCATTATTGCTTGTTGCGCTGTGACATTTAATTAACGAGCCGCCTTCATGTGTCGCAGCGACATTTTTAATTTCCTTGGACGCATCGGAAGTGGCGTCAAGCAAACCGGAAGTGCTGCCGCACACAGCAAAGCGCACGGCGCATAATTAACTTGTAGGCGGGCAGCAAACTGACAACTTGGCCACGCCCACTGCACACAGCCACTTGTAAAAGTTGAGAAAGTGCCAGAGACACAGCGGCAACTGTTTTAAAATAACAATATTAGTAAGTGTGAACTGCTAGAAGATACGCTCTAAAAAACTTAAAGGACTTTTACATTGTATCTAATGTAATTTTTATTAATTTTTAAAATAAATTTAAGAAACAATAGTAGTAAACTTGAATTTTGTTATAGTGTAATACTGCTTTGAAATATATTTTTAATGGCTAAAATCCTTTTATTTACTTGAGCATTTCACAGGGTATGAAAAATAAAAAGAAGTATATATATAGTAAAAATTAAAAGAAAACTTTCACTGCATCCTAAACTTGGCCAAGAATTGAGAAATGAGCAGACGCCGGCATCGTTGAAACTTTTGCCATAGCTCGAACATAATTATAAAAGTTTCGACAAGCATTTGCCAGGTGGACGAAGCGTTTGCCACAAATCTGGACAACGGACGTGGCATTTCCATCGACTTGCGAGTTGGTAAGCAAACTTCCTTCGACTTCGACTTCAACTTGGACTCCGGACAAGTGGCAAGTGGCAAGTTCCAATGCCCACTCCAATTTCACTTCCATTTTCAGTTGCTGTGTTAATTAGCGTGCCATTGGCATTTATGCTTAAACGCTTAATGAGCTCGTTGAAATCGAGGCTACTTGTCTACTCTCTCTCCCTCTCTCACTCTTCCCCTCTACTCACTGCCCTCTACTAATTGCCTTTGCCTAGCAAATATTAGGTTGTACCGTATGTATGTGTATTTGCGACGTATGCGTCGTATACGTAATTTCTGGCGTGTCATTCAACCAGCCGGAAAATGGCTTATAGTGCTGCCGACTAGCTTATAACAAAGCTTTGCCTGTCTGCCGTTGACACAACTAACAACAGCAATATTTAGAGATTATCGACATTTAAATGCTCTACATGAAACTAGTTTTTTTCTATTCAATTGTCATATTTTTTTAAACTCTAAAACGCATAAAAATTGAAATACATTTATTTTTTTATAATTCATAATTAGTCTATTTTTATAATCAATAAAAATTACAAAAAAAAAGGAATTAATTGATTTCCCAATTGCATTTTAATTATCTAAAATTTCAGCAATATATATTAATAACTTTGTTGAAAATTTTATATTATTTAAGCTCAAATTTTCAAGCTGTAAATACAATATACACGTATTAAGTAATTTTATAAATTAATTTTAATCATGGTAATATCTGGGAAGGTATAAACTTTAACTTTTTTTGTTAAGAATAAATTTAAAAAGATATTGTTGGCGAGCTACGTTTGTTAAACTGATATGCCCTTATTGAAGGGTATATCAACAATAGAGGTTGCAGGAAAAAAAAAAACTCAAAGCAGCCACTTAGGCGCCGAGTGTCGCTGGTTTTGTATTGTTTGGGGGTGTTGGGATCGTGAGAGGATGTGAGAGGGGCCAGGACCAAACAAACTCGTATACCTGTGCTCTGCAGCACTTGGAAATTGCTTTGAGTTGATGTTAGTGCTGTTTTCTTATCTCTCAAAATAGGCATTGTTGTATGCCTTGCATGTGTTCCTTCTCTCACAGTTTGTGTGTGTGTGTGTGTGTATGTGTGTGTGTGTGTGTGTGAATTTCCCTTTGATTCTTCTCATGCACGCATGAAAATTGTTTTCCTTTTGTTTGGCAGCAAACAACAAAGGCAAAAGCAAAAGCAAAAGGTTGTTGGCAGCATCAGGAAACTTTGCAGGATTATGGATGCGTCTCTTCTGTGGCTCCTCAAAGTTAAGTGCGTCATGGTGGGCGTGGCATGCGGCAGGTGTGAGGCAGTAAAAGGCCGCATAATGACAATGGACTGATGCACGATATAAGGCAACCAAATGGGTCACCAGACCTCTACATACCCATCACAAATTGGCATTAAAGTTGATGCAATGCGACCTGAAATGTGATTGAAAATTGAATGGCAGCCAAACGGAGATAAAGAGAGAGAGAGAGAAAGAGAGAGAGAGAGAAAAGGCGAAGCAGAGTGAACAGTTTCCTGCCAGGATGTTAAGTGTTGTTATTGTACTTGTTGTGCTTGTTCCAGCATTAGTTTCACTGCTAAGACGAAAAGCCGAGAAAGTGCTCCACATAAGCAACAGACTGAAAAGGTGAGGAAACTATGCAAAGTCTAATGGAATTCACAGTCTAGGTTGAAAATCTATCTGTATAAATGGAATATTTAATATAGATACTTAAAATTCTTTTAGGGAACTTAAACAGCAACGAAGGTATAAATAACAATCGATTAAGTGATTATATGAGAGTTCAAAGATTATGAAAAAATGTGAAGGGGTTGTATTTAAAAATGATGGCTGATCAGCGAAAAATATGAAATTTTCTAAGTGAACAAAACTTAAATGCAGAATCAAATAATGACCAAAACGACATTCCACGTGAAAATCGGTTGAGTTTTGACAAAGTTATGAGAGTTTGATATGTTCGAAAAGGCGTAAAGGGGAAAAAACATATATTGTTAATATGTACTATATAGAATATCATTTTCTTCGTCTCTCTCTCTCCCTTTCTCCCTCTGTCTCATTCTCTCACTATTGCTTCAAATTAAAACAACAATTTTTATTCTCTGACACCAGTTTTATATTTGACTAAACATTATACTGAATTTCTAACATGTTAAACAATTTTATAGAATTTTTGCGACAAGTCTAATTTACCAGCTCCTTTATAGGATTCAGAAATACAACCAAAATGAAGCTAATCTGGAATAAAATGAGCATGAAAGCTGCTTTGCATTACGAGAATGTGAAGCAGGTATTTATTATAATAGCACAATTTATAAGCGCCAAATCAGAAGCATTAAATTTTGTAGAAATCTCAGTAGCTGAAAGCCAGAGCAGTTGGGATGTTGGGATATATATCTTGTAGCTGGGAATCCAATGTGGGAGACAAACGGCAGCCACTTAAAACTGTCACAAGTTAAAAACCGCAAACTGCAGTCAGAATGGGAAATCGTGAGTTCTATACTCGAGATGAACAGAAGCTAGAAGAAAGACATTATGCGCTGGCATGCCGCACAACAATTTCACAGACAATGAATACATTGGAAAAATGAGACAACACACTCACACACACACTTACGCACACTATACACACACACAGACATATATTGTGACAAAAGGAATTTAAATAAATGCATGTGCACGAGTTGCCCGCACTCAAGAGGAGCACAACAAAAAAAGAATAACAACAATCAGCAATCAGATTGGAGGTAACAACATTTTAAATACCCTTTCCATAAATAAATGAAACAAATGTGCTAATATCTGATTATATAAACTAAATTTGACCTCCTTCTAGTGCGAATTTGGAGAAAAGCCGTCTTATTGCTCGACGAATTCGTCTTAGCTGTGTTGTGTCAAAATTTCAGCCATCTTGGTCTTACTGTTTGGGTTGCACAGGGCGGAGTTGTTGCTGCTGTGGGTGCAAGAGGGAGTGGGTGGGAGTGGGTGGGTGTGACTGCTTGACGGGTGGGTGGTGTTAGTTGGAAGGAGGCGGATCAACTGCAACCACTTGGTATGTACGGATGGTGCGATGACTTTGCATTTTGCATTACTTTTGCTGGCGACTTTGCTTTGAAAGCAGTTTGAAATTATTGTCTTTCAGCCCGCAGCGGCTGTCCTTGTTGTTGTTGTTGTTGTTGTTGTTGTTGTTGTTGCTCTTATTGTTGTTGTCCTTGCCAACTTCACCACATTTCAATGTTGCGTGTAGAGTTATTTTAAGTCGATGCTGTTGCTGTGGTTCTTGGCCTGCTATTGTTATTGTTGTTAGCATTGTTGTTGCCATTGTTGTTGCTGTTGTTGTTGCCATTGTTGTTGCCATTGTTGTTGCTGTGTGCTTACACACGCAAATGTCTTATTTATGCTCAGCACTTTTCGCTACCCAGCGACAACTGCGTTTTTGCTTCATCCTGTGGCTGCAACAGCACACGATCAGAGGGGCAGGGGTGGTGCAAGGGTGTTGCACGAATTGGAGATGGGAGATGGGAGTCGGTTGCTCCTTAACATTATACACTGTTGTGGCTGCCGCGTCTCAGTGCCGTCTGCTGTTATTGTGGCTTCTCCAGCAAATGTTGCCTGCCTCCATGTCCTGTGTATCCTGTGTTTCCTGTGTATCCTGTGTGTGTGTCTGTGTGTGTATATGCTCTCTACACCATTCACATTGACTTGGTCATGGAGGTAGCTTCAGTTTTGCTAGTTAGTTAGAAATTGCGGTCGTATTGCAAGCGAAGAAGTAGAAATTATCTAATTAGCTGCGTAAGCACCTCTTAGTTGAACCGGTTTGAAATGACTTTTGACACGGCCTTAAAGTTAGAAAAATATAATGACCAACCGCTTTTAAGCCATACATAAATTAAAGAGTGAATTAAGATGCTTTTATTAAACATGTTCTATAGTTCTCTATATAATATTGATCTCAAATCTAAAATAAATCAACTTATTATAATTTTAAAATTTAAAAAAAAAATTAATAATAAACAAAAAATTATTTATTCTATATAATAAATAAAGAAATATGAAAATATATATTTTTGTGACTCCCAAATTATTTCTTTTATTTAGTTTCTGTAATTTCTAACAATTTGTTTGATTTTAAAATCATACAAAACTAGTAAGATATGTAAATTAATTTTAATTCTATGTAAGTATATTGACCTTTAAATCAGATTAAATAATTAAATATAAATCTAAGAAATGTACTTTAAAGTATTTCAAAAAACAGTTTAGGTTTGGGTGTGCCTTAAAGAATGTAGTAGAATTATAGCTTTAAAAAAGTATTGGAGTTGCCTTAAAGTGTAAAGAAGTATTGTAGGGTATAGAGAAAGCTTCTCAGCATCGCACATCTATACAGAGTAGAAAGTTGTTGTTGGAGGATGAGCTCTGCTTCTTTGGCCATACTTCAACTTCAGACGAGCTTTTCTTATGCAAAAATTGTATTGTAGTTGTTATTATTGTTGTTTGCTTGTTATTTTTGCATAATAGAAAATTGTTTATATAGCTTTAGATGCACACAGTACACACACACACACACACACACATAATATATATATTGGACAAGGATCTGACTGCCTTAGTCAGAATCTCCGGCACTGGCTTTGACTCTGGCTCTAATAGACTCTTGCCAAAAAGCCTTTTTTATGCTTCTTATTATGGCTCAAGAATGGCAGGTCCTTTTGGCCTTACCCCATCTCCATCCTCATCTTTCCACGTTGCCGCATCGCAATCTAAGCTTATTTATTGTGCATATTTTTGCCACAAGTTGGAGGGGAAATATAAAAAAGATGAGGAAAAGAGGAATTACATTTAAAGGGCAGCAGTTGCTAATGGCACATAATCACATTAACTCAAAACTGTCGCCACTAACTTAATAAGCAGGCAAGTTTAAAGTTTGTTCCTGCCATGGATGAGGCCAACGTATAGGTATGCAAGAGGGGGACAGGAGGGCAGGAGAGCTGGAGGAGTAGACATGGAGGAGCCAGGATGAGCTGGTCGACATGGCACGTTATGCAATTTAACAAAATTATTTAAAATTCCGCAACTTTTGCCATTGCAAAAACTGGGGCAGCATAAACTTTGCAACATGGCAACTTGGCAGAACAACAACAACAACAACAACAGCAGCTGCAACAAATACAAATACAACTTGCACTTACAGTCCAAGGGTCAGTGTTGCAAGCAGCGCAATGGCAACTTTTAAATTAACCCTAATTCCAACAACTGCAACAACAACAACACCACGAACAGCTAGCAAAAAAAAATATATATATATATATATTGTATACACTATATAAAAGTTTACAATATTCTTGCACACATTTTTCAACTTTAACAATTTATTAAATGGGTCAAAAGCCACTAAAACTTCATTTATCATTGCATGAGCAGTCAACCCTCCCCTCCCAGTGTTTCCCCCTCAAGCCATTCGCATTCAGCTGACGAGCAGCTCTGAACAATTGCAGGCCAGGCTGATACACCCTGTACTTGCAACCAGTAGAGTATGCGCAACTAGTGTGTTTGCTTGTAAACAACTCACATACAGATTTAAAAAGTTCAAGAAATTTTATAAATATTTACGTAATACAGGGTATTTAATAGTTGTACATACCATATAGTCAGACTGTTAAGTGTACACACAAATCGGAGTAAATTTTGTAAATTTCATTTGCGTAGCAGCTCTAAATTAACTTGCCTACAGGGTAATTTCTAGTCGCGCATGCCCCACAGCTAGATAACTTGTTGGTCGGTGCTTGAGCGCGTTAAAATGCCAACAAATCGCAGAGACGAATGAGCTCAGCAACTTGAAGCGTTTCCGGTATGCCGCAGCAATTTTTTCTCCTGCATTCCAGCTAGTGTCCACCCACCAGTTAACCCTCCACTGCCCCTCTGCCCCCCTTCCACTGTGCCACACTGCCTCAGCAAAGAATGCACAAAGAAAATACACGGCACGAGTTTGTCGAGCCAAAACAACCAGCTGCGAAAAAAAAAAGTAGAGAGAATTATACAATTTATTAGCACACTGTGAAACCGAGTGCAGTAGGGAGTATCAAAACCAGGTCCAAAGGGAAGAGTAATAGAATTTTAAATATGTATGCATGGGCGGTCAGTTATTTTATACCCTGTAAAATAAAAGAGTGCTATACATATTCAACTATACCACCACTTAATAAAGCGTTTTTATGAGTCAACTCATGTGTTTAGTTCTGTACAGGGTATGTCCTAGTCGAGCTTGTTTATTTTGCAGTTAGCTAAATTAATTTGAAAGTACAACTCAAGTCCTGCTGAGATGTCTATTAAAAATTAAATGTCGCGTGGGGTTTTTAGTTTATACGAAATAAAGAACTGCATCAGATGTAAAGTTGACTGTCCTCCATAAGGACAGACAGGACAGACACGACGAGGCGATATTAGAGCTTTGCTAATTGTTCCAGTTGTTGAGTATTTGCTAAATGGTTGTGGGTAACATAAAAGTTTTTGAAATTATTCGAGGACCTCTGCGATATTATTAAATAAAATGTACTTTAGTCTAGAGGGCTTTGAAATTTGCATAACTCATCTATACAGATTTCTATTTAATTATATAAATTTGGTAAATAACTGCAGTTATTCAGTTGAAAATATTCAAAATGAAGCTCACATATTGCAAATTCAAACTAAACAGCTGTTAAACGCGGTAACCAACTAGATAAGAATCTACACTTAACAAAATAAAAACACTGATTACTTGGCTACTTTACTTTCATTTGCATTAAATAGTCATGCACAAATTGTAAATAAAAAAAATGGTTGTATTTATTTAAAATAAACGTATTTGGGTGGGCGTCTCGAGCGTTGCCCATCCGGTAAAAGTTTGCGATCTGGTTTGATTTTTTTTGGCGCCGGCGAAAATTTGCCGATCTGGCTTGATTTGTTTATTAGGTTTTCTTCATATTTCTTACCTCTTTTTGGAATTATTTTATTGATTTTCTAGATTTTTTTAAATTTTAGCATAATTTTTTTTAGAATTTTCTTGATTTTTTTAATTTTTTTTTTTTAAATTTTGCCGCTTGCAATTCAAACTTAACAGCTGTTAACTATCTAACAGAACAGAGTTAACTGTGGCGGTCGGCAGATATCAATAAGCTTAACGAAACTTACCCATAATCAACAGTTTATCTGGCAGCACCTGCCGACTGCCACACCTTTCAAATTAATTATTTATTTCGTAACAGTTTTAAGAATGTTGCTAGGCTGACAACAAATTTCTTAAAGATATACGCACCAGAGACACCATTAGCCAAGTTATGCATAATAAACGATACACATTTTATAAAAAAAGCTTGCCATTATATTGTGGCGGCAGGTCGATATAAAATGAAATAAAGTAAACATGAAGTTGGCTGCGCTTATGCACAATAGGCGCTCAAGTTTGAAATAAAATTTAAAAATTAAACCGACTTATGTTGTTAGTATTTAAATGTATTTTTATTACTAAACATATATTTATCATTTATGAATATAAATCGAGACTACGAGACACTAATGCATATTTGCAAAAATCACATTTTTTAGATTTACAGAAATTGAGTGAAAATGGTGTTTTCTTTGTTTTTTTTGGTAGAGTTTCTATAAAAGTTTCTAAGGAACACTGAAAAGTCGCTTGGATTACAGCTACGAGGTACTCCAGCGTAATTAGAAGCTAAACATAATACTAACTAAGAACTATGGAAACTTAAAAGCCCTGTATAGACTGAATATATGTAGATGAATGTGAGAATCCTGTTGTATTGCTTGATTAGGCATGCTCTGCGCTATTTAAGGCTTTGTTGTCCTCCTTAAGTGGTTGCAGTGCCATCAACTTGACTGACTTATAGCCACGATCGCGTTTGAACCACAACCAATTGTTGCCATTGAAATAATCCTCGATGTGCTCCAGACTGCGACCCTTTGTCTCCGGCTGAAAGAGGCACATGAATAACGTGAGCAGGAAACTGGAGACGGCAAAGACCAGAAAAACACCTCGCATCTTTAGCCACGTTTGGAGTGAGGGGAAAAACTTGGCAAATATGAATAGAGCCACATTCATAGAGGCAAATACACCGCCAGCTGTGCGACCACGAATACGTGCCGGGAAGAGTTCTCCAATCATAATGCCCGGCATCACCATCAGGGCCGTATTGAAAACAATATAGCCCAGGAGACAGCCGCCAGCAACGATTACATCATAGGGCATCTTGGGCTGACCAACTCGCAGATACATAAACACACTGAGAGCCAGGCAGAATAAACCCGATCCAATGCCCGACAGGATCATGATGAGACGTCGACGCACAAAGAGCAATATGCCACAGAAGATCATGCAACAGATCACACGGACAGCAGCTGTCCAAATGGCCGCATGTTTCGTATCAAATCCCTCGCCAAACTCGGACACAATGTCGATTGCATAGAAGATCACAATGAAGGTGCCGGAGAACATCTGCAGCAGCGAGAAGACGATCACAATGAAGAGCGGTTTAACCGCTACTCGCTGACAGCAGAGTTGGAATATATTCTCATTTGTCCTTGTCGTTGCACGCTCCTTGTCCAGACGCTGCCGCATATCGTTGAGCTCCTTCTGTGCCCCAATTTCACTGCCCCTAAGGAATGTCAACGCCTGCAGTGCACGCTTCTCCTGTCCGTTGCGCAACAACCACGCCGGAGTCTCTGGTATGCAGAGGATGGCAACCACAGCCAGAGCTGGCAGAATATTTGCACACCAGGCCACAGTGCGCCAGTACAGCATGGTTCCCAGGGAATAGACGAGCAGAATGCCACACGAATATGCCACATACGGTGCCCCAATAAGCAGACTACGCAAATTGGGCTCCGCTGTTTCCGCTATATAGACCTAGGGAAAAGAAAATGCAAATAGATAAGTTATACATAAATTGAATAACATTTTTTTTTAGTTTCAAAGCTCGCGATAAAAAAAGTTTTATCAAAAATCCCTGGATTTCTTTATTTTTAATAAGTAAATTATCTGAATTTAATCACAGGCATCAATTAAAAGAAGCTTTTTTACAGATCTTGAAATGGTTAAAAAATAACTTATTATTATTTTTATAATATACACACATAATAAATATTTTCTCGAAATTATAATAATAATTGATTGAATCCGAATCTTGTGATTTCCAAATTACCGAAGTGCGAAGAATGATACATTATTATTTTTTGTTATTTAAACTTCTTTTGTATTACCATATCTTCTTATCTTAATTTGATAATCATCCTTAAATAAATCTGTTCCGAAAAAGACTGATGTAATCTCCAGAATGCCCTTCCTTAAATATAATTGTCCTTAATAAACTTGTCAACTTTTATCCAATTAATTTATTGTCATTCATTTTTTTATCCTAACTTATTCTTTCTGAATTTCATAGATTATCTTTAAGTTAAGTCACCTTTCTGTTTAAAATTCCTTCTATAAGCATTTTAACTGCCCATCAAAACAAGAACCAGAAACATTTAAGCGCTTTATTATTGGAATTATTCGGAAATGTCGTGAACTACACAACAAACCTTGACCTCGCACAAGTTCTCGAAAATGCCGACGACAACAACTTTCCCTTAATCTTTAGTCATACACACACATACATTGACTGACTGACTGACTGACTGATGGGGCTGACTTGTGTGTATAAACAAACAATTTGATCAAATTGAATGGAAAACAGGGTCACAAAAACATCAGGCACTGTACAACAGATACGTATAATATCTAACAGCTTAATCTTAATCTTTGTCATCAGCAAATGCTGCAAGATAATCATAAAATCATAAATCTTGCCACTGCCACGGCAACTATTAATGAACACGCGCAACTAGTTGCAAGCAAAAGAAATTTAAGAATGTAAGAAAGAGGGATAGAGGGGTATGAAAAGAGGGAATGGGAATCCCAAGCCACCTACAGCAACAGCAACAGGCGTCAGTTAAATAAATAAATAAAAAAAAAAACCTACTTATTATAGACTAAGGTCAAGAATCCGGAACTTAATGTGCGGAAAGCAAAAGATGCTAATTCAAATGCCGCTGTTCATTTCAAGATGACGTTGACGTTGATGTTGATGTTGTCGCTTTCGTTATCATTTTGGCCGCTTGATAAGTCATGGGCATATCCATAAGATAAATAAATAAACATACTACGGACGGAGACTGAGACTGAGACTCAGACAGACGAAATTGTTGCTCACTTGACTCAAAGCTGACGGTGGATTATCATAGACACAATGGAAGCATCTGATGTCGGGACAATAGCATTAAGTGAGCAATTGACAGCAAAGCTGCCGCATGCCACATACCACATGCCACATGTCACACACTCATTCACCCACTAACTGACTGACTGACTGACAACATGATGAACTTTTTCTTATTCTAATATTAAGCGCATTTCAAGCCGAGTTCAAGGCCGTGCTTATTGTATAATCTGGTTAATGGGTCAGTTGTACAATTGCCTTCAGTTCGTGTGAATGAACTTTTAGCCTCCATATCAGCACACATTTTATATGCCACATGCTACACGCCACATACCTGTCCAGGTCCTCCCAGTATGCCAGTGGCAAAGCCGCAAAGGAAACGCGCAAATATTATAGCCTTCACCGAATGCGACATGGCCATTGTGCTCCAGCCCAGAAATAGGGGAATCACCGACACAAGCAACGTCTTTCGACGTCCCAAATAATCAGCCAATGGTCCAGACATCAATGAACCAAAAGGTGTGGCCAAACTGTGTACACTAGCTATAGAAAGAGACAGGAAAAAGGGGTATAAATGAATGATTATCTATATATACACGTATATTCCACAAATTTCGAGACAATTCGATATTAATTGCTATTGAAAACCAACGAGAAAAATTTCATTTAATTTTGCGAACTTATTTACATGTGTCAACTAAATTGAAATTTATTATTTTACTTTACATTTAAGCAATATAATTAATCCATAACATGTCTTTAATGCCTTTTAACTTAATTTTTAAATTAATTTTCTATGATTCAATAAACTTTTGTAAATATTTTAAAGCAAATGTGTTCAAGAAAAATCTAGATATTTTTATTAAAACTGCATTTGAAAACTAAATTTTGATGTATTTGTTTAAAAAATCGGACTCTTATAGGTAAAGTAATTTAATTTAATTAATTAAAAATGTGTTTGGGTTTTGAAGCATTTTAAAATACATTTATGCTTAAATTCAATATATTTTACTTTCAAATTCATTTCTTTCACTTACCAATCCAGGAACCTGTGCTAACAGTTATAGGTATCTCCGTGGAGTTGGCGCTAAGCTGTGGCAGCAACACCGCCGAATAGCCAATGGGCATGCCACATCCGGCGGAGAGTAATAAAACCGCACAAGTGGCCAACACCTGCAAAGGATAAAGAGTATAGAAGTTTTGAAATTTATTACTTAGCTTAAATTATTTGATGCAATTGAACTAGGCATAAAATTGAAAATATGAAAGCATTTTTCAGTTGCATCAATTGGCATCAATTGAAGTTGCCACACTTTACAATTAGAGGCAGTTGATGCAACTTGTGACCCTCTTTTCATTTGAGGTAATAGTAATAAACGATCTCTGATAATAAATTTGTCACGTTAGATACAGATACAATGCAGATACAGAGAGAGACATGACGTAAAGCAATGGCATCGAATTCTATTTTTCTCAATTCCCGACTGTCACCAACATCATCATCATCGTCATCGAACATCATCATCAGCATTGTCACATGTGTTCACTGCCATGTTTCTAATCACGCGAAGAAAGTTCAATTGCGTATCTTATCATTTTGTCCTTCAAAACTTTTGTTTGGTTTCTACGTAAGACGTCATGTCGGCTTTAAATGTTGCTAGTATATATATTTTCATTCTATAATTAAATAGTATATATTTCATTCCCTATTCTTATAAGAAATTGTTGTAAAAATGTTGGATTCTCTTGGCACTTCGTAAAATTAAATATATGAAAATTTAGTTTGAGTAGACTCAACAGTTCTCATAAGGGTTTTTCAGATTCAGAAGATTGTAGGAACTAATGTGAAAACTTTTTAAATATTTATATATTAAGAAACTAGTAAATTACAAAGTACAAATACTAGTTATATATTTCAGTATTGTTTCTGAGCTCTAGACGCTAACAGATTTACAACTTCTTTCAAAGTTGTGAATATTATGGATATATGGATATATAAACATATGACTTCTCTTCGTCATGTTTATGGTAGTCCCTGGTATAAAGCGACAGCTGTCAGTTTCAGTGCTCAAGTGTCATAACAGTTGCTGATTGATTTGTGGACTCTTTGATAACAATCATCAAAAAAAAACACAAATAACGTGATCAAGATTAAAACAGTCCCGAGAACTAAATGACTGTCCGCTTGTCATAAAAATCACAATCGCATAATTGAGTTTTTTTAACCACGACTGTACCTCGTTGACAGTGTCAAAGTCCCCAGAGGCGTCCTGCCCGCCTGACCGTCTGTCCGCCTCTCCGTCACACGACATTAGCAAAAAGCCGTAGGACGTCGGAATTGCATTTCAATTTCAAGGTTAGCTAACGAAAGTTACCATTAAAGAGAAGAGAGTCTGTTTTAGAGTTTGCTCTTAAGCTGCAAATTTGAGCGAGCTTTGACAAAGCTTTATGGCGACCGAGAGAGACAGTGAGAGGAAGCTTAGAAGTGAAACTGACATTGAGAATTTATAGCAGAGGATTTGGTTTCAGTTCTTACCTGGTTTATCATGCTTCTGCGATTGGCAGCATCGTGGTCCTGTTCATCGATGGTCGATAGCTTTCGGCCACAGTGCTGTGACTTGGGCAGCTTGCATTGAAACTCTGACCCAGGTGCCACATAATATGACAGCTGGTGTGGCACAAACTTGCTGTACTCCTCATCCCTGTTGAGCGACAAAAAGAAATAATAGTTTAACTCTATTTTGAAAGCTTCTAAATTATATAAACCTCATCTTTAAGATTTCTGACATAGGAGCCATAAAGACTCTATAAATCAATCAGTTTAAAGAATATCATACAAAATAGTAATTAATATAATAATAATAATTTTCATTTATTATTGATATTAATATTTTCTTGCATAACTTCAAATATTCTTAAACTTTATTTACTTTATTTTTTGGATATGAGTGGAATTGAAAGAATACATTTTCTACACGTATTTTATTAATATTTGATTCCAATTAAAAACACACACAAAAATATATAAATTGCTTAAAATCGTGCAAAAAATTCAACAAAACAACACGTTTAAGGATATTCGTCGAAAACGTCATTACAGTTCAGTTAACGTGAAATTAAGAAATATTAATTTGAATAATATAATTGACAGCCCAGTTCGTTTAACTAAGGATTCTACAGAAGTGCGGAATTCATTTTAAAATTTGATAAAATTTTATTTGTAAAGTATTTGTGACATACACGATTAACTGATCAGGTTTGTTAAGGGTCAGATAAGCTTGTTTAAGCTAAAGAATTTTATTAACTGGTTTAAATGCCATTCAACTGCAGTTCGAGTACGAGTATTGCCATTTGTGGTAGATTTCATGGACATTTGAGTGTTGCAAGCCATTAAACCGGTAACCTACAACTTAAAAAACAATTGTTGCCACCAGTTGCAATTGCTAATTACTGCACTTAATACAAATGAACCGTTAAACGTTGCAATTATTCTGTGTTTGTTTAGGCGCTGAGTCACTAAGTCAACAGAGAAATCGAATAGTCGCTACCGGCCCACATTGCGTATACGTCATAATATGACAAAAAAAAAAAAAAAAAGCTCTTCGCATGTGACGTGCTTTGTTTTTGTCGTTGACTTTGGTTTTTTAACGATAAGAAACAATAACAATTGGCTAGCGCCGCCAGCAATAAATAACAACAATAAAAAACGGCATTTTCTGCGTATTTTGTTTTATTATGTTATTCGCATTTTTTGCACACGTTTTTTGTTGAATTCGCCTAATTGTCTGTCACCTTTTTTTAACGGTTTTGGTATTGTTTTTGTTGTATTTTTTTATTATTTTGTTTAGCAAAAATAATTATTATAAATTTATTATGATTTTTTAATATTTCTACTTACTCAATTGCATTGTTTTATTTGCAATTGTTAAACAGCTGCGAAGTGCCAATAACTTTTGGTTGTCAAGGCAAAAGTAGATTTTACCTTGATTTACACATATAGTATTACTTAAGTGTCCATGATTGTTGATAAGGAAGTGCGTATGTAGAGACAAATTTGGCAGCAGACTGCCATGAATATATATTTAGTTTTTTTTGGCAGATTCTTAAAATATTTATTAATTTTATACAATCATTTGAAATTGTTTCACAACTTTTATAATTTAAAAAAATACATGTTAAGCTTAAAGAGTGCAATAGATCAGTGACATTTGAAGATAATAAAGTATGAATATACCCTGTAGTATAGAGAAGAGACAATGAAATTCAAGTAATCGTGAGTTGCATTTATTCAAATTAATTGATAACAAAACAAAACAATCCAATTTTGATATAGAACACTTATTATTATAATCAATAGTCTGCTTTAAAATCAGGAAGTGATGATAAACCAATGGTTCAATGTACCAAAACAAAGCAATATATTGATGGTTCTGCAATTATCAAAGATACCACGGATTAAAGTGTATATATGAAAATGACAAAAGCTATAGAAATTCTGAATAATCACACGCTGTTAATCAATAATCGGCGTGATTGATGTCAATGGGAAAGTTATACGCGGTTTGCTCATCATTTAAATGTGTAAATTGAACAAGTTTCGTGTGGACCGCATAAATTAGACAATTGATAGATAATATCGTGATACCCTCGTACAATACACGAACTACAGTCGTGTGTACATTGTGCGCGCATCGGTTCGAATGAATTTTCCATGGCAAACTAATTGAGCCAATCAAATAGGCATTAATAAAGACACCCAACTGCAGGCTCCAATCAACAAAACAGTGCCTCTTAATAATAAACGCATTGATTTCATAATCATTAGCATTTCAGCACAACTGTGGTTGTCGTTGTCATGACTACACCGTTTCACGCTGCGTATGCGTAATTTAATTGCGGATAAGATAACAGACCAATTGTTGAACGTGGGAATTTGTATTGTATCTGTTTTTGCCTACAAATAAATATTTAATAATCTTCATTAAAGCAAACTTAACAGCTGTTTATCAAAACAGCAGCCAATGTCATATTTTTATCGCACTAATTAATAGTACTTAACAAAATATCAATAACAGAACTGAAATGAATAAAGACATCTTCAATTGAAAGTAATTTTCAGTTAATTAACAATTTCATTTGACTTGAATTTCACAACATTTTTGAGTCATGCGGAGTAATTGTAATCAATCAATTGTTTGCGATGGTTTTCAATCAAACGAAATGTGACTTAAGCGGTATTTTGATAGACTTAAACCAAATTGCAGTGTCAGCAATGAAATGCAAAAATTGGTTAATTGCGACTTTTTATTCATTTGTTTATTAGATTACAATGCTGTCAAACATTCGTCTATCAATCAGCTTGATTCAATGCATCTTTTATTTTTAATCAGCCTGACATTAGCTATATTTTTTGTTTTTTTAATAGTGTAATCAGTACATTACACAACTCTTTAATTAATTTATTAGACAGACTTTAAACACTTCCGATTTGTTTTGTCTTGTTATGTACAAGTTTAAATTCAATGGAATTCATATCTTATCTGTAAATTACAAAGTGGCCTTTGGAACAATTTCGGAATGTAAGCATTGTTTAAATTGCTGATGGAAATTTATTAAGCTAAAATTTAAATAAATAAACAATTCATTAAACAAAATGAGTTTAGGAGTAAATATTTCTGAGAAAAAACATTAACAGAAATCCACTTTTAAATGGCTTGAAAAGAGCATTACAAATCAGTGCAATAGGTAAAGAGAGAGAGATCACGATTCTATTCGTGATCTGCATTAACTTTTGGTCATGCCCAACAGTCCAAAGATCAGATGAAGCGAGTGTAGAGGGTATCTGCTAGTCGAGAGCTCTCTCTCATATGCTATAAGCTTTGGATTTCACCAGATGACGCGTCACAGTCGAACCTTTATCAGTGTTTGTTTGGTTTTAATCTTAAATCGAAATTCAAGACCTGGCAACAGTCAAATACAAGTTGGGAATCATATGGTAAGGTAAAAACGAGTTTGGTCTTTATTTGCTTGTACATTTCTCGGTTCGAAGTTGACACTGTTAAATATGCAGCGAGCAACAAAGTAAAAACAAAAAGAAAACATAAATAATTTAAGTAAACAGACGAAGCTTGAAGCTATGCAAAAGCGAACAGCTGTGTTGTGTTTTTTGTTTTTTAAATTTCTGTTTTATTTGAATAAATTCTGTTCTTATATTTAGCATTTTCAAATTACCTATTGTGGCTCATTTTTGTTGGTAATTTGATCAAAACACGCGGGTCAATTGCTTTTCTTATATAACTATTGTTTTTCCAGACACAGACTTAAATTTTAATGCGCTTTCGACTTCGACATTAATTTGAATTTACTTAAACGCTGACACTTTACACAGCACAACAACAACAGCCCAAACACAACACTGCACAACATGCAATGACAACTCCTAAAACGTTCTGAAAAACAAACTGCGATTTCACGTCGATTTCATTTGCTGCAAAAATGCGAACTGACTGGGCGAATTTCGCAGAAGCGGCTTTTTATTTTATGAGCGTCGACTCGATCGGCACGCACACAGCGAACACTACCGAGGGCAGTAAGTAAAGTTGAAGATCAGAGAAAGATAAAGATAGCAATCTATCAATATAAATGGGTAAATTCGTTATTTTTGGATAGTTAAATTAATTAATTTATACAAACCAAAACCATACATAATCAAGAAAATACAAATATAAATTAAATAAATAATATTGTACTTTATAATACGAAAAAAGTATTAACAATTTGAAATTAGTTTAAAAAGCTTAACCAAAATATTTTCATAAATACATATTTAATAATAAATTACAGCAACTATTTAAGTGACCCTCGCAATCAACCAGAAATTCAGCGATCGCTTCTTCAATGTATGTAGCTCTCTCTCTCTCTCTCTCTCTTTCTGTCGATCAGTGCTGCGCTCTTCCAAAAAATGCTTGGTCCGTAAACAATTGATCAGCTGTTCGAAGCGTCCAAAGAAAACAGAAATTCTCTTCGCTTATGTGAGCTTTGGTTATGCGTTGCTCTTAATGTTCTAGTGGTTTGTGTTTCGGGTAAAGCTCAGCAAGTCAAATTTACTGATCAAATGAACAATATGGCAACGCCAAGCATTGTGATATTTATAGTTTCAAGATAGAAATTTAAGAATTTTACCGTTAATTTAAAAGAGTTTCTAATGAAAAGAAAAATATAAAGATAAAAATGATAAAAAAAAAGATAAAAATAATATAATTTAAAAAATATGTTAAGATTTACAAAATGTAAGTTCACATCAAAATAGGATCATTTTAAAATTGCTAAGTCTACCAACAAAATAGCTTTAAAGTGACTACAAGTAGTTAACATATGGACATAATATATAAGTTATATATATAATTTACATTTTAAGCCAACTTTAACTGCGAAAAGAAAACTAATTTAAAAGTTGAGCAAGAAATACCTGTGTGCTTTATTCAAAGTTCTTGAAAAAAGTTAGCTTTTTAATTTGAAGTGTAGCATGATTATAGTAAGTCAAGTCGAGGCCATAATAACCAACAATTATCCCACAATCGCGAAGTAAGTTGAGCTGCTGTTGCAGCAATTGCCAAGCTTAACAGCAGCAATGGCAACAGTAGCAACAGTGGCAACATCAGTTGTGGCAGCTTCCCCTCTGCAATTTCGCTGCTCTGCCAGGGGCTGTTTAATGCCTTGTTAACGACCTGTCAAGGTTTACTTTTCATCCAACCCCTACGCAAAACAAAAAAAAAAGAGCAGCGAACTACGAAGCTTTTTTCTTTTTCCAGCTCGGCAATAACAACAAAAACGACGCCAGCAACAGTCGGAAATGTTGCCGAAGGGCCAACAGTGTTGTTGAATTGAAAAAGCTTTTCATTCATAACCTTACACAGGAACAGCAACAATAACTACCATAAAAATAACAATTTGCAACAACAGCTGTAAATTAAGACAACAACAACAAACGGAAAAAATATATAAATATAAAATAAAGTGCCTGCAACCATTACACTAAATTCAATTATTCCAGTTATGCTTATTATTATAAATATTTGATTTAATTGTGGTTGCTTTTGTTATTATTATTTCCTCAAGGCATTCACTTAGCTCTGCTTTCCATAATCGCCTTAAAGTTTTACCATAACGAACGTCAGTTCTGCCTACGCAGCAAATGCAAAAACTACTGAGAACAAGCACGGTTTCCGTTTCCTGTTTGATTCCGTAAGCTTCAACACATGCCCGAACAAGTTGTGTTAGTGCTCCTCCTTCTCCTCCTCCTCCTCATTATTCCCTCCACTCTTTCTCCTCAGAATAAATTTCACTCTAAAGCTAACACTTCGCTGCCAGCGTCAACGTCGCTTTCAGTGTCTAGGTCGAGGCAACGATAGCTTTTATCCCAGCAGCAAGTGTCAATGTGTGCGTGTGTCATATTGTGTGCTGAAGGTCACTTATTTAACCAAAAAAAAAAGATATATGATACTACTATAATAATAAAGTTTTACATAAGTTACTTTCTCTAATGCATGTCAGGGGAAATATGAGGAAGGAAGCTTTCAAGGAAACAATAAACACAATTATTATATCACTAACATTTTTAATTAAAAATTAAATTACAAATTCATAAATCAGTTGTTCTACAGAACTTGAAATTATTTCCGTTTCCGGATTGCAATTCGCTGAGGTTTGTGGAAATTTATTAATTAAAATAACATTTTTATTTACAAAAAATTAATGCAGTTATGCAAATTTTCCGTACTCTATAAGTTGGCTTTGGTAATATTCATATCGTGAGATTTGCACATAAGCTTTCCTAAAAAGGATGAAAATAGGAATTATTTGATGAACATGTCTTTAAAGTCCTCACTCTTTACTGACTGTCTGAAAATATTAATCATCATTATGCCTATTTCTACGGAACTTATCTAAATTCTACTTCTGTCTTAAAATAAAATGCAGATTTACAATAGAAACCTCACAAAATATTATTTAAGATATTTTCTTAATTATTATATTACAATATTTGGAATGTTTTATTCTATTTTATTAAATTGGAAATATTTGAATCTATTGCATTCCATGATAATTTTAATATTTAAGCAATGAGAACTTTTAGGCAAATATTAAGTCAAAATTAAATTTTAATATTTGAATCTATTGCATTCCAGGAAAATTTTTATATTAAAAGAATGAGAACTTTAAGGCAAATATTAGGTTAGTATAAAGCTTTTAACTGCGTATTTTTCTCAGCGTGCGTTTCAATCTAAATATACGCGATTTTGTTGGCATTAGTTTTAATAAACAGCGGCCATTGTTTATTTTTAAGAGGAAACTTTTTTACCAGGCGCCCAACAGTATGCAACATATCCTGCACCGCACTCACACACACACACACACACACACACACATACATAGTGGCATAATTAGGTGTATAAGTATTCAAGGACCAAATTACAATGAGGCACACACACAAACAGACACACACAGAAATCGTTGCAAACTCAAATATGCATAACAAAATGTAGAACGCAGTAAAAGCTCTGCCTTTACCAAAATGAATATGTAACATACAAACATACAAACATACACACATACACACATATGTATATAGTATTTAAAAGAGTATAGATGAAAATTGTGCGAGCCATCGACGGGCAGTAAATCAAATGGTAAATCAAAAGCAGCAGTAACGCTGGCTGCGATGTCGATGTCGACGTCGACGTCAACGTCTGCCATAAACTTTATGGCAGACTGTGTGTGCGCGCGCGCTCTTCTGCCAAAGCTTTTCATCTCGCTCGCTCACACTGAAAAGCTCCCGCTCTGTCGGCTGTGTGGGTGGCCGCAGTCGCTGTCGCCGTCGCCGTCGCTGCTGGCGTTTTGCTTTCAGTTGCTTTCGAATTGTCCACCAAAGTGGATGCCACAAATCTCGACTAACAATAAATAAATACCCTTAAACAAAAAAAAAACAAAAACAACAACAATTTATAATTGCAAAACAACAATAAAAACAAAAGCAACAACTACAATAACAGCTCAATAAAATCACGTTCGCTGCAAAAGAAAAAAAAGTTGTGTATGTCGCGTTTTAAATCGTTTTTTTATGTAAAACAAAAAACAATATAATTCATCGGCTGCGAAACTTTATTTTCCTGTGAGTGTATTTGTGTGCAGGTTGTGTGTGTGTGTGTGTGTGTGCGTGTGTGTGTGCATGTCCTTCCCGTTTGTCGTGCTTGCTCCTGCTCCATCTGCTCCTGTTGAGCTGTGTACATTTTCAAAAACAATTAAAAAGGCAAGTGACGTTCGCTTTAAATAAGCATTATTAATATGGTAGATCCTATTACCCAGCATCTCGTCCTTTAATCCTGCCAACCTTCTCACTGCTGACAAATTCAATTAACCTTATTTACCACCTTAATTCGAATGCAGGTGATAATTTTGACACACAAAAGACTCAATGTCCTGCTGACATTCACTGATGACAGGACAATGGCATAGGAAGTTTGGATATGGCTTATTAAGAGAAAATTATTCGCATCATATGTTAATTGCTGTTCAATTTAGATAGTTTTCCCTAGGTCAACTATAGTACATACTAGCTTTATTTATTGTAGGTCCCGAATATTTAAAAATTTCATAAATCTTTTAAATTAAATGTACATTAAGTATAGACAAATTGTAATAATAGTTTTACTCAATTATCTCATATAGCTATTATTATTAAACTTTTTTTTTAAAATAATAAGCAAGATTTAAAACTAAAAGTCAATAAATTCTGTGTAATTCTTTAATTTTGTCAAGCAATTCAAATCGTTCAACTGTATTTAATTTCGAATAATTGAATAATATTAGAACGTATACATGAATGAAGTGTTTTGATTTTGCTCGTATTTATATTTCAATCTGTTAAGACAATTTTCTTTTAAAAGAGTTAATCAATATTCCAACTTAATCTTGCATTTATCAAAATGTCAACTCTTTTCTTAGATTTTGTATAAAATATATAGGCAAATTGTGCAGCTGACTGAAAATGTTTTACAGAATATGACTTTATCAATTCAGATCTCGTATGCATATGTTATAAGTTATCCTTTTGTTATCCTTGTGGCATTGTGTGTGTGACAGCAAGTGCTGCAATTGAGATCTGTTTTGAAATTTAAGAGGTCTTCGGCCATTTTGAGCCCAAAAGGTAGTCGACAAATATTTGGCCAAAGTTTTCGGTGCTCTTCGTTTGTAGGCGCCTTTAACCACCCTTCCCCTCCACCCTTCTCCGGCTGCACCACCTTTTTCCGTATTGCAACCAGGCGTTGCCGAACGCCAAATTAATTTCAGCTTCCGCTGTCCTGGCAAAGTTTTTGCTGGCTTCTTTTGCTATTCTTTGGTTGCCTTATTGTTATTGGAATATCTATGCTTTTCTTTCTCTACATCTCTCTCTCCCTCTCTCTCTATCTCTTTCGTTTTTCCTCTCTTTTTTTTGCCCCGTTTGCTTTTGTTATAGTTATTGCTGTTGTTACCTTAGTATCCTTGTCCTTGGCTGTTCGCTCGTCGTCGCTTTTTGCTTTCCTGTCTGTTTGCCTTGTGCCTGGTTCCTTCCTGGTTCCTGCTCGACGTAAACGTGCGTTGTTTCCTCTTCTTTCTTCTCACAGACTCGCTTGTCCTGCCGTGTCCTGCCGTGTCCTGCCATTGGCTTGACTCAACTTGCTTTCCTCGGTTTTTTTTTACCGCAGTATTTCTTGCAGCGATATTTTTTTTGTCTTTGCACAACAAACGCATCACAAAAACAATTAACAACTCGAGCTTGAGAAATTCAAAGGCAACAATAACAAACAATTGGCAGGTAAGTTGCAACAGATCAACAGGTGTCACTCAATTGTCACATCAATACTCTTTGCAAATATTAAGCTGCGATTTGATTGATTACTATAACTTGACAATTGCCACACGTGACGTATACGTAATGTGAGCGAGCTCAACAACTACACGGGATACAAAGGATTAGGAAGCATACTGCTTTGATTAGTAGACAGTAGAATACATAGAAAAAACCAGTTACCTAGTTATTCTTATTATATCAAGATAAACCATAATTTTTAATCAAAATGAAGGCAACCGGAAAAAATTAAAATCACAGAAAGGATGTAACAACTTGGACATTTCTAAGAAATTTTAATATATAAGTAAAGACAAGACACACAGCACACATTTTCATTTTTTACACGTTTTTATGCCAATTGGAATTCTGTAGAATTTATGCAGCTAATTTCTAGGAAAATAAGTCGCAACGCTGCAATTTAGAGCACGCGACAAGGATATACCCTGTGACCAGTTCTGAGAGTTAAGATAATGTTAACAGTCTTACATAATTAAAGGCTACCGATTCTTAGTAGCGCTAAGTCCTCTAACTATGTTAAATACTTTCTGGAATTGCTGCTAATTTAAAAAAAGAAGAAAATGTTGGCAATTAAATTGAAGAGCTTACATAGCTCAAAGCAAATCCAATTTCAATAGCTTGTAAGGCGAATATTAATTAACTTTAAAAAAAAACGGGTTGTTTTTGCTGCGATGTGAATGAAATAATTAATTTTTCATTTGATTCTATTCATTTCTGATAAGTTCTTTAACAGATTTATCTCAATATCTAACTGCAAATAAATCAATCAATAATGTGAATTAAATATAAATTCCTAACCTTGCACAATATTAAGTTAATTGTTAAGATTCACTCATGCAGCCATACTGCAAGTTTGCTAAGCTTATTAAGCTTCAATATGAATGTTTATTTCAATGTTGTGTTGGGGAATTATAAATATTTATGCATCACGTGCGAGCTTAAGCTTGGGTTGAAAGCACAGGACGCATTTCCAGTCGAGTCCTTTTGCCCTCAATAAATGCTCTGAACTTTGACCTTAACGGTAGAAGCCAGCTACTGCCATGACAACAATAACAACAACAACAACAATAATAACAACAATAACAACAATGCTTTGCTAAGCTGTAAAACAGTTTGTGCATTTTCCCCTTTCCAACACTTCGCCCTCCCCTCAACGTATGCTTCTCATGGCTTTTACTGTTACAATTTTTACGACAATGCAACTGCTGTTGTGTGTGTTTGTATGTGTGTGAGTATGTGTCCATGTGTGTTACTGATTGTATTAGTTATTTGCGGCTAACACTGACATTTATGTGCTCTTCAGCACACCTTCAGCTGTAAGTCAACAACAACAACAACAATAACAACAATGGGCAACTCAAAATATTTATGAAAATTTAATTTAAAATAAATTAAAATATACATGTACCTAGAGATAAGTGAATGAGGGTGTCCCTGTAGTAAAAGTGGTTTGTTCAAACATTCAAGGATATTTTATAGTATTTATTTTGAACTGGTTTGATAAGATTTCATATTCCTATAAAATGTTACTTATAACCAAAACCCATTCAAAAGTATATTAGTATTTGTTATATATTAATTCGTTTTTTTTTCAAATATTCAATCAAATTTATTCGATAAATTTAAAGTTTAATATTTCAGACCTTCAGACTGCTTGAAAATAATCATATTGAGTACAACCCACACACACACACCCTGATTTTCTTCCCACAATCAAGATGGTGGCAATTGGCACTTATTGCCTTAGCTTATATTCGTATACAGTTGTCAGTTGGCCATACTTACCGCACTGACAAGGACTTGGAAACACTACTCCGGAATGACAGTCACATTTCTATTTTCCATTTACCTGTTCTGTCAGCCAAGTGCACATTGCATTCAACAAAACTGAACAGACTGTAAAGTCGACAACAAAAAGTCTTATTTAACTTTACCACTATGATTGAAATGATAACATGTCATTCAATGCGTACGGATAAGAATACAAATATGAAACACCTCAGACTAACTATAATTTAAATGAACTTTTAGTAGGTGGTGTATTTTCATAATTTTGTGTAGTGCATGAAAATCAATTTGTGGGATAAAAACAATTGATTGTGATTGTGAAATAATATATTATTAAACAAAAAAAATATTTGATAGTATTTTTGATATTTTATAGCGATATAATTATTATTTAATAGGTATCAAATATCATTCAAATTTAATTAGTTAATTATCAGCTGTAGTTTGCTAGAAACTTACAGTTATCTGGTTATGTTCTCTGTTCCGATAATTTCTGTATTTTGGTTTTCGATTATCGGTTTCGTAAAAGTTAATGGTATTTTGTACATTGAGTTTTCGAAATACCGGTATATTTCGGCCTGTTTCGTTTCTCTTCCTATTCGTATTCAAAAATGGTATTTTTCACTTTGTACTTTTAAAATTATATATTATCACTTTATTGGACTTAAATTCACCAACTGAAAGTGAATTCAATACGCAAAATATTTCCAAATTGACATAAGAACAGATTGAAGATGTTCACTTCCGACAAATCTTGCCGAAAGTGAAAAAATTATATGATTTCAAAAAGTTATATCTAATAAGATCGATATACAAATTAAAAATCAAAATTAATAATTGAAATTGATGTATAATTGATCTTCAAATAACCGTTATACATGTATCATTTTCCAATTTCAATATGAATAGTTTCGGTCTTTCAGTTGTGGAGTTTCAGTTGTGGTTTCTAATTTCAATCGGATATTACCGGTTAGAGGTTACGGTATTGATAACGGTTTTATTTTAGTACTTTAATCTTACTTTTAAGTGATCAACTAATCGCAATTTAGCTCGGATAGATCAATTGGGCGTTCTACCTTCTCAGGGCAGGCTTCAGGAATGTAATCCTCCGCCTGATCATCACTGCTGAATTCATGTTCATCGTCGTTATATTTTACTGATCTTCCATTAATGTAGCCCTTGTGCAACAGATATGTCTCAAAATTGGCCACACGGGATCGACGCTGTTCCTCCAAACTGTTGAGCTTCTCGTGTTGCGGTTTCATGAATTTGTAGAAACAAAGTTCAAGTGGATAAGTTTCGCCCAGTGCCTTGAGGATACTCAAGTAGACAGTGCGCCCTTGCATATGATGGCTAAGACTTTGGTAAGGACAATGGGTGTTTACTGTAAACTGATATCGGATCGCCTCTGGAGTTCCCAGAGTCCAGAAACAAATGCAGGTTCCATTGTGCAGCAAAGCCTCGTACTGCATCTCGGCCTCAGGAAGAATTACCTGTAGCTCCAACGTGCAAGCCGTTTGGTAGTATATCACCTCAGGACGCACTACATTCGGCGGAGTCTGATATTGTAGATCCGGAACTTTCTCTGTAACTACAGCTGTAGTTGTCTTAGTTTTGTTCTCTTGTAGCTCAACCTGAGGCAGCTTTGCTGGTTTTAACTTTGGTTCTATTATCTGTTTGAGTAATTGTTCCGGCACATTGCAATCGACAGCTGATAGTTGCTTCTCCTGCAAATCCAACAAGGAGCAGTTCATTAAACAATTATACAGGGATTCTACACTGCTATCTGTCTCTTTCTGATTCTCATCCAATTTCTTCTGTTGCTGCTGCTCTTCCAAGCGTAGTCTATTCTCTTTGCCCAACTGCAGTGCCATTTTCGCAAAGAAACTGAGTCTTCCTGTGGGAGCTTTGAGTGCTGTCTGCTTTGTGATTTGCTTCTGCTCTTCGGGTTCTTGCTTCTCGAATGGATGCTCTACAACAGACGGTTGTTGCTCCTTAATCTCTTCATCTTCTAAGAATTTCATAAGCTTATCAACTGCCTGATCACATTTCTTGGCCAGTTTTTTGCGTGTCAGTTGCTGGCACATGTTGAAAAGTCGCACATGCATCTGGAGACTAGGCGCATAGCTGGTCACACACAAATTGTGCACAAAGATCGTGTGTGACAGTGACATAGCGATGCTAGCCTGCAGAATATTAGGCTGGGGCACAGCATTTAACCAGTCGGCGCACTGACGACCATCCTCCTCATGCCAACTGCGCTCGCCCGTGTACGGCACCATTCCCAGAATACGCAGATCAATTGCCAACGGTGGAACATCACACAATTCCTCCGGACAAACATATAGTTTGCCACTGGTGGTTTTAATCAGACGTGTATCGACATCCAATGCCTGCACCTCCACAGCTACATCAGTTCTGGAGAAATTTACCCATTCAATGGGTGCCACACGGAGTATCCGCACACGCTCGTAACCATACTCATTGCGATAGGTGCAGATCTCTTTGGCCTTGGGCGGCCAATGACGACAACAATTCTGCGATTGCAACAGCTGCAGCTTCATTTCCAGCGCCGGCTGGCGAGGTAAAGGCTTCCAGCTGCCACCAGGTAGTAAATGTTCCAGCAGACGCACACAGTAGTGTGTTGGCGAATAGACTCTGACCAGCTGTAGCTTCACATCACCATGTCTTGGCATCTGTGGTGGCAACAGACGATCGTAAGGCAGCAGCTGATGACGTTGGCTGCACAGTGTGTCGCCACAATGTCCCAGGCTAAGGAGAACATCACACAATGCTGGCTCGTTGCTCTTGAGGCTTTCCAATTGATTGCGTAGCTGGCGAGCCAGGAGAACAATGTGCTCCTCAACACGCTGATGCATTTGCAGAAAGTCCACAAGACGCGGCATCTGATTCTGGTTGGTCTGGTCTAGGAAAACCAACGAAAGTAAACCATCTGAAATAGACATATAATATGAAGATCAGCAGTTCGACATCAACAATAAGAATAACTAAGAGGAAGCACTTAGTTTGGAAGTAAAAATAAATAAATCCAAATTAGTAATGTTACTGTCAAATTATAGATATGGAAAAACTGGGAAGGCAAACAGTATATTAAGTGGAAATCAAATATTTTCAATACTTTGGATTAGGAACAGAAAATACGTGAAAAGAAACCAGCAAAATTAAATATTATTTGAATATGCTATTTATTTAGAACTTTAGGACTTTATTTTAAATGCAATAAATTCTCAATCGCTCTTTTTATTATAAAGTCTTGCAAAAGATTTTTCCTATATTTTATAATCTAAATTTTTGGTCTTATTTTGATTCCCCAGTTCATGCTTCCTTTTTCCCTATCCTTATTTTGATTACTTGAAGTTTAATTCTTAGTTTATTTTTACAATTCTTTTTGAAAATATTGAAAATTCATATGATAATCGATTGTCCCATTGGAATGTAGTACTCACCCGGCTTGTAATCCTTGTTAGAGCTCTGCTCCACGGACTTCTCAGTCGGAGATTGTTCAAATTGATTGCGTAAATTGTCGGCTAATGAGAGATGCCGTAACTTGAACTTGCTCCAGCTCTCACTGAGACTGAAGTGGATCAGAGTCTCGGCATGACGGATGTTCAATTCGGGACAGTCATCGGTACAGAGCAGCAACTCGCCTCGAGTGTTCTGCATCCAGCGATGCACATGATCACGCACATCCATGTCAGCTGTCTGATAGTACGGTAAACACCTGTGGCCATGTGCCTCTAATGTCTTGACAAGATTAGATATTTCAGCATCTGTGTGACAGTTGATGACGGTGCGCAGCCGCTGTGGAGATCGCTGTTGGAGCAGACTTAACAGCTCCTTATGTTTAGTCTCCTGTTTTCCGAGCAACATACGCATCCGTACTCCGCCGTAAACCGCTGCCTCCAGAATATCGCCAAAGAGCAGCATGGGATGACCATTAAACTCCTGCAGCATTTTGAGCAACTTGGGATTGTAGGACTGTGAGGTGATCACCAACTGTGGACGCTGTTTCCTGGTCAGGTTCAGCAACTGCTGATGCACCTGGTGAAGCTGCTCCGGCGGCATTAGATCCACATCATCGTAGGCCACGAATCGCAAGTCTGGCATCTTGAGAAGATCGGAGCTGCACAGCCATAGGAACTGGGCAGGTGTTGCCACCAGGCAACCAACACCGTTCAGCCAGCGTAGGAAGAACTCCTGGGTATGAGCCGAGGGCACCGTCAGCACCAGCGTCAGCCACTCCTCGTTCTTGGCCTTGCGCAGCATCATGTTGCACAGAGCGCCAAGCTGCTGCACTCGACCCAAGTCCGCAGCCAGCACCACCGCAATGGGACCCTTCAGCTCCCAGCGACGACGACGACAGCGCTGCTCCGCCAAGGACTTGCAGACCATGTGGCAAAGTGGCGGCACAAAGCTCAAGGTGCGTCCACTGCGCGGAGCACTCACAATGACGACGCCGTGATCCGAGCCTTGGTTCAGATACGGCCAAGCATAGCTCTGAACCCGGAGCACCTGCGTCAGCCGCAACTTGCGCATGGCGTGCAGAATATGTGGCAGAAATGACACCTCTCTCATCTGACAAGCCGGTTGCAAGCTCACATTCGAGTGTGCCACGGCGTATTCCGAGCAGTTGGGAGCGTGCAGCGGTTGCACGTGTTGCGCAAACGGGAAACTCTCCTGCACTTCATAATGCTGACTGTCCACATCCCCATTGTTGTTGTTGCTATTGCTATTGCTATTGCTGTTGTTGTTATCGTCAGCTACAAATTTTGTTGCCATTCTGCTGTGTTCAATAAGCAAAATTCTGCAAAAAGAACTTTTTACATCGCTTTAGAGATGAGCGTTATTTAAATCACTCTTGCCAATCACAAGTATTTTAAAGTAATCGTGAGTAAGGGACAAAATTATCGAAGGTGTAACAGTGACAAAAGCACTGATTTTATGTCACTATCTGACATCTTTAAACTTTGATGATACTCTATTTTTTATATTTAGCTTTTGGTAACAAGCATGAACTATGTTTCTTATTTTATATTAAATACATAATTCTACTCACAGTCACGTTCAAAGAAATTTGTCACTAATATATATTTGTAGCAGTCACTGTTGCCGTCCATCTGACTTTAATACTGAGCTTTAGTTCGCGTTGCCAACTAATTAGACAAACTGTTGCCTTCGTTATCGATTGTCGCCTATCGTTTATTTCTATTGGGAACTATCGACCAGTACTCAATTTAAATTTAAAATTTAAATCCTTAAATTGTAATTACTCAAAATAGTGAAATTATTTTCAATAACAAATTACTGCTCAAATTCTGTTTATAAATAATAATACAATTTGAGTTTGAAATAATATGAAATATAAAGTTGATGATTTTAAGGAATGTTGCGAGTTCGTCATTCCTGGCGGGATAAATTTGTATTAATTAAATATAACAAGTAAATGATATAAACAATTCCATTGATAGGAAGTTAAAGTAATTTAATATTTACGTAGCGACACATAAGATAGCGCACCCTGTATAATCAGGGACTTAGCTCGTTCGTTCACTTTTTTGTTCCATAAATCGATCTTTTTTTGAACGATTCTATACCGTTAGTTTTAAAAACAGCTTACACAAACTACATACTAATTCCTAATGCCGCCCAAGTCTTATATATGTCAACATTTTGTAGGATCCACAATTAAGATGATTCATTTTGTGTTTGTGCACTTTCCGAACGCTCCTTAATGATGGATTGTACGATCAGCCCACTCAGGATTTGCCTGGCCACAAGACAACCATGACAACGGCAATTTGGAATGTTGGGAACGTGCTTCAGTGTTAACGGACTTTGTAGGCGGTGATTTACCTCTTGGGGTCTCCTTTTCGCCGCCCGATGTCGGCAATAGACGACGCTGTAGATGATGATGCCTATAGATAATGTCAGAGACCAATTAGCATATGTATATGTATATATTTTAGAATATCAGATATCATACCTCCGCCCAGGACGAGTATGTGGAGCAGCAATGCCACGAATGCTACCTTCATTAGTGGATCCACAGGAGCAACAATGCTATTATTGCCTTCACTTATGTCGCTAATAATTCTATAGCCACCTGAATTATCTGTCGCATTGTCGTCCTCTTGCACTGACTGTGTCTCATTAAGCCAATAATTTTCTGCAATAATACCAACAACAACAACGATTTATACACTATAGAAAGGAATATCTACAATATGACTTGCCTGAATAGTTGCTGGCCTGAAAAAGTTCGGGATAAACTGCCAACAACAGCAGAAACATCAGCAACATTTTTATATATCCATTCATTGTCTTCTTCATATTGGTTATGTAGCTGTTCCCTTAGCTTCTGACCACACACTAAAACTTTAAACCCTTACGACTTTGCCAAGAAGTCTTTGTCCAACCCATCAAAATGACAAAACAGCTGTCCACAATGTATTTGGAGTCTGGTACGAGTCTTTACTTTACTTCCAGCACAAAATACAATTATGCAACTTGTCAGTCTGTTTTCAGAATATTTAGATAGCGATCAATTCAAATAACTCGCTCTTGAAAGCCACTATAGCTTAGACCTAAAAATAAATAATGAATTCTTTTTTTTAATATACAATAAGGAATAATCAATCACTCTATAAATATGAATTTTAAATTAATTAATATATTTTTTATCTTTAAGCTGGAAGAATTTTTTTTCTTAGTAATAGAATTAAAGTCACCAAAAACTTGTATTGTTGTTTAAAGACAATTATTTTTAGTTTATTTACTGTTTTTTTTTAATATTGGACACTATTTTATTTTTATATTTTCGCTAATATTCATGATGGAAAATGTTGATTGACAACGTCTATAAATTTATTGTTCCTTAATATACAGTGCAAAATACTAATCGGATAACTAATGTCGATGATATCCTGGATCAGTTTTATGAAATTTCAATCTATAACATTTTCAAAACCATATTGAGAGTGTAGAAGATTTATTTTTAAAATATTTCATATTCTTCGCAAGCTATACAACAGAAAGTTTTAACTTAAAAACTAAAAAAAAGTTAAACAAGAATTGGAATAATATTTTTTTATAATTTTTGTTATTTATTAACTTGTTTTTTTTAAGAGTATTACATCGATAAATGTAGTCTATTAACAACTGCTTATAACTGCTTAAACTACACAATTAATTAGAAATAATTAATAAGTCATCAAATCTAAAAGCACACACATTCTCATTTAACATTCAGATGCATTTAGGCAATTTTCAATACATCGCACTTTCTTAGCCAACTCGCAGGCACTGCACAGACAATCTACGGCACCAGGTGTGTGTAGAAAGGTCAGTTCCAGGACATGAGCTGTTTCCTCGGGCAGTGGTGGCCACACAATGCTCTGTGTGCGTGGAGCATACGCATCCAGACTTTCCACATTTCTCGTCGACCAACGGAAGCAGCAGCAACAGCAGAGGCAGCCTACAAATTGGAATCTTAAAAGATAATTCTTGCACTAAAGAAACCGGCAAAACTTACCCAAACAACCGAGTAGGGTTAAAGTCAACGTGCCCAGCACAGTTAAGAAGAGCACCCTGTGATTGTAGTACACGGTGTTCAGTGTAAAGTTCGGGCTCGAACTTCCACTGCCAATTCCGGTTCCACACGGACTTCCAATCACATTCCCATTTCCTTCCGTCTGACAGACGATGATTAATAATGCCAATGTAATGAAAATGCATCTAGTGCTCTGGTGCAAATCCATTTCGTTAATGACTAAAACTGACTTTACTGTTCTTGTTCTATTGCCAAAGCTCGACTCGATGCGAAACTTCTGCTTCTAATCGTAAAACTCCCCGGAAGAAGTAGACTATCCAAAACAGTTGTGCGGTTGAGACAAGGCGATATCGCAGCCAATTCCAGACCTACAACTAACTTATATCAGTTGTAATTCATTAATATATATTTACTTATCCATAATAATTTCTCTACTTGAAATAAATTTGTAAAGCGGAAAATAGATGTAATTCTAAATTTCCAACTTAATAAATTTTTCTATAAAATAACTAAGATTCCATTTTAAAAATAATAATTTTGTAATTGTTGATTTTATTTGATATGATAATTTACATTAATTCAGTGGACAAAACAAGTTACAAAAAAAACAATAAAAAATCCTGGAACAACAAAAGTCTTGGATGAATATTTTAAAATAAAATTTCACTCGTAGTCATAAAATTCTCCGAAGGGGAAAAGAATTTTTCCATAAACTTTAAAACTACAAATTTCTGAAGAATTTCATATTTGATGACAATCAAGTTCTTTTGGCCAGTCTCAAATGAATGCCAGCAGCTTTTCTGGGTCTTGGCAATTTTTCATATTTTTTTTTTATCAATTTGTTGTTGTTATTGCCTTTTGGCCATAAAACGTGCCAATGTGAGCAGGCAATGGAAAATTCTTGTTGAAAATATCTGGGGGGGAATGCAAAGTTTGTATCCATGAAATGTGGCAGCCTTTTAGGCGCCAAGCCAGAGTATAAGTGTATTCTTATTGGCCCGATGTGAGGGAAGAATAAAAGTACGTGTGGCATATGGATAATATCCTTGTTATGGAACGTGTCATTGGGCTGGTTGAATAACTCAATAAAGCATGTGTTTCACTTTTCCGTTTTTTTTTTTTTTTTTGAATTCTGTTGAAATCTTTGTTACCTTTTGGCTGAAACGGGTCAGCCTAATTGACATGACTACACCCAATATATATGCATATATTTATGTATATGATGGGGTCATCACTCATACTGTCAGCTTTTAAAGGTATAAAAATCGACCGACTTCAACCACGCCCCCTTTGCTGTCGCTGGATGTTAAATCCGAGTGCGTGCACTCGTCATAAACCAAATAAACAGTTGAGAAATTACATTTAAATTGCAAATTTTAAAACACATACACAGACAGACACACACACACACACACACAAACAGACATACGTATACAACAAAATTTATGCGCAAGGTAAAATCAAAATAAAAAGTAAAAATAAATAAAAAAAAATGAATAATAGCATAAGAACTTTTCAAAAATATGAAAAAAAAACCCAAAACAGAAAGCAAGAAAAAAACATTAATTCACTTAGCAAGTGTCTCAGACTGTTTTCCAACTCTTTTACGCATTTCCACATTTTTCGTTTTTTCGCATTTCATATTTTCTTGCCTCTCTCGTCTTTGATATTCAAATGAAATGCATTTTGTGCTCATGGCAAGGAGTTAGCAACTTTTCAGTCGGCGCCATTAAAAAATGTCGACAAATTGAGCGGATTAAATGGAAATGCAATTTGAGTTGTGCTAGTTTTATCTTTTTTTTTTTGTTTTCAAAACACAAATAAAGATTATTGCTAAGAGTAAACAAAAACACATTGAATTAACAATTAACTAAAATATTATATTAAATTGATTTGAAATATTTCAATTTTGATCTTTTTTATTTCTTTCTTATTTTTGTTTTTTTTTAAGTAACTTTAAATTATTATTGAAAAACAAATGAAGATTATTGTTAAGACACATCGAATTATGATTTTACTAAAATATTATATTAAATTGAATTGAAATTCTTCAATTTTGTTCTTTTTTTAATTCGTTAGTTGCATTTGACACTCGACTTGTTACACCTTGAACCCAGAGAAATCTTTCAACTCAGTTAACTTTTAACTTCTTCAGTGCATTCATTTTTTTTTTGCCTTTTTGGTATTCAATCAACAAAAATAACGAATTTCGAATTCATAAAAATCACTTGAAATGCCACTTTACGCGCATTTTGATTGAGATTTAGCGCTGAATTTGCGATTACCGACAACGGCAAGGACTATCCACCCCGATGACAAGGACGTAACAGAATCCATCCCCCTTCTCACCCTCTGCCTGGTATATGAATATTTGATGTAGTTTGAGCTAAAGAGAAAATATAACGAAAGAATATTACAAGCAATGAGTTACGAAGTATAAATACTCTTTTAGTTCAAATAAATTGCTCTTTTGAAAAGTATTTTTAAATTGTTTCTAACTATTATTATAAAACTGAACAATTTTGAATTTAATAAAGATATATTCAAAAAATGGTTATAACCTTTGGTAGAGTATAAAAACTACAAGTTTGTCGAAAAAACTCAGCAGGTCGTGAAATTTGTTTGCCAAGCTCAATTTCTCATTCCCCATTTTATATATACCTCTTCTCTCATCAGTTCTCAAAATGTGAGGCAGCTGAGCTCGTAGCTAAAGTTGACAACAAATTAATTTACATGTGTTATCCTTTGGTTTCCCAATCGATATGATTGTCAGTTTTTAGTTCGAATTTTGCAGCTGCAACAGGACAACAAAGGAAACTAGAAAATGAACGTAAAAAACAAATGTCTGGCAGTTTGCTCAACGTGCTGATTTTCCAATGAATATAGAACTTGTTGTTATTGTTGTTGTTGTTGTTGATGTTGATGTTGCATGAAAAGCACCCATATTAAAGGTCGAGGCTGTTGTCCCTATTTGTTGTTTGTACGCAGCCTTCAAAGGCTCAAGTTTAAGCGGTTCAAGTTGTGCCTGTCCCCCGCAGTGTCTACCCTTCCTCACCCACTGATGGCCACTTAAAAATGGCCGACAATTGTGGAACAATAATAAAAGAAAAAAATATATAACAATAGCGAGTGTAACAAATGATGCTGATGATGATGTTTTTGATGAACTTCATTTGTGCCTCGCATTGTAAACAATTGTTAATTTGTGACTTTTGCATGGAAATGAAAAGGAAAAAAATGGATTGTAATATGTAAGAATTTGTAGAGTAGTTTTTAGCATTTTTAAAATATGTACATTTTTTTTATCAAATTTAATAAGTTTTGCAAGCTGCTTGCCAATATTAAATGATCCAAAGCTGTAGTTAAATTCAATGCTATCTAAATGTAATTATGGCATATTTTCAAGGGTATGCAAAATCGAAAACGGAAAAGGCTGCTGGGCCGACAAGATGCCGTCGAATCAGTAAAACTATAACTGCAGTCCATAACCACGCCTCTGTTATCCCCCCCCTTCCCCCAATTTATACAACCCTGGGACCAGGGCTGGGCAATGCGTTTCGTTCCATGCGCTTGCACATTGCAGCCCAAGGTCAATGGCTGTGCCTGTGTGTAAACAAGCGAGAGCTAAAGCACCAACAACAACAACAACAGCAACAACAATGCACGGAAAAAGAGCAACAAGGAAAATGCTCGACAACATTTTCACACTCGAATTGACCAAACAAACGAAACGAGCAGCAACTGTTCAGTGCACCTAAATCCGCAGAATTGAGTTTCACTTTCGGTACCTCCTGTCGTATACGTAACACTTAATTGCCACGTTTGAATTGTATGTAATACACACTTTGTGTGCGTGTGTGTGTGTGTGTATGAACATGCACATTAATTATATAGTGTGTGTGGCATGATTCAGCACTTAAATAAGTTTTAACAACTTTTGCTAGGTTAAGTATAAACATCTGGCAGCTCTGAAAAATTATGCCATAGAACTTTAATAAACTTTTTTTGCGTGGTTGTTTTTGTTTTTTAATCCTTGGTTAAATGTGGACAAATTATTAGGCATAAATCGTGACAAATATTCAGCATAAATTTAATAATTTCTCATAATTTTTCACTTCACAATTAATAAGAGTTTTCCCAGAATTTTAATGACATTTCAAAAGTTTTTTTACTACCTCAAAACTTTTAGTTTGCTAATTTTATGTTGTTGCAAACTTTTCAGATTTTTAATAGAATTTCATTCAATTAGGTATGTACACTTTAATGCTAATACACCAGCTTGTCTTATAATGAGAGTTACTTAAAAGGAAACCTAAAATAACAGGGTATTTAATTTCCGAGGTGCGAAATCCTGTTTTTAATTATCCGTGTTGTTTTATGAGCAGTTGATTAACAATGTTGAAAGAAATCCACGACAAGTTTAGTGAAGTTTTGAGTTGTACAGACAAATTAAAAAAAGAGTGTTTTAAGTGTAAATGAATATAAACAATAGCAGCTTTTAATTTTATTGTATGCATTAATAGCGTTTTTATTGACTTTTAAATAAGTCTATTAAAAATGCCGAGCAGTAAGAAATTTCATAATGTCATTTTATTTGCACGTTAACAACTTAATAGCTGCCCTCGGTGCCCATACTCTGACACCCTCTTCCCCTCTCCAGCCCCCTCCTTTGATGGGGCAGCTCTCTTCGTGTTGCCAGCAGCCATTTAAACTATTTGAAACAAATGCCGTTGCCGCTGTTGTTGCCACACAATTTGCACAAAGCCAAACGATTGTTGTTGTTATTACTATTGTACTTTAGTTGGGGTGTGTGGGTGTGTGTGTGTGTGTGTGTCTGAGATGTATGGGTGTGCACAGATGTCTATGGATATTCGTAAACTGGCCGCAGGCATTGGAATCATTAAAAACTATTTGCTAAGCAAATGCCGCAGCACAAAAGCCGCAGCCACAGCCCTGGAAACAACAACAACAACAACAGCAACAACAACACAAGACCGCGAGCAACAGAACATAACAATAACAACAACAACAGCAACGAAATATAAAGAAAAAGGATACGAAGGCAATGTGGTTGAAACCCAGAACAAGTAACAATAATGCCAAATAGTTGCTAACCACAAGACAATAAAACAAACAACTATTTTTTTTGAGGAAAATTCAAAAAAAAAAACAACAATTTAGATATCTGATTTGTTGTACAGGATATAATGTCTAAAATACATTAATTATTCCATTTAAGCAATATTAGAAAATACGATTCTAACTAACTATCATTTGGAATAGTTTTTTCGTACCAACTTTTTATCTAACAAACAAATATAATATACACTGATAAGAAATCCAGTTTCAAACATCCAGAATATAGTCTTAAAATAAATGTTCTCTTAAATAAATAAAACTGATTAAACTGAGTAATTAACAGCCAAGAATAATTAGGAAGCCTCGTAAACCGGAAATGTTCGCTTACAATTCACAAGCAGTTAAATCATAAACCTTGTCTGCTGCCAAGAGCAGCAGCAACAACGGATCTTTCTGACCTCATAAACCCAGAGCAGGGTGGCAACCCTAACACATTCCCTCATTAGCAGGAAGCAGCATAAAAACCTACTCATTGACTCACTTAAATGCACATTTGGCTGCCTAATTATCAAAGTTGTCAACGCATTGCCTCACACATTCATACCATGGCAACGACAACAACATTATAGCCAAGAGCAACACCAACAACAACAACAACGGCAACAAAAAAGGCACATAAAAACGTGACCAACAACTGTGCACTGAGGTTCACATTTATCCATAGAAAGCAAGCACATCATTTCACATCTCATCTCATTGCATCTCATCTAACCATCATCACATGATGTTATAGTGTGTGTTCGAGTGTGTGTGTGTGTGTGTGTGTGTGTGTGTGTGTGAGGGGGTGTCTGTATAAGGCGACAGCTTCAAGTGTCATTGACGGCATGTCATTTAGTCGAGCATCCATTAATCTCAGAAGACTTGGAAAAGATTGATCAAAGCGTAATGGTTTTAGAATTATTGGAAATAGTTTTCAAAATCTTAATTGAAATATTTGGAAATTAATTATATACCTGACTATTTTTAAAGTATTCATTTTTACATATATTTTTATTTAATTATAGTAAAGTAACCAATAAATTTGTGTGTATCCTTTGTTTTTCCACATATTCCCATGATTAAGTTTAATACATAAGCTGTTCTTTATTTTTCCACAAGGTTACATGCATTTTCTCTATTTCCTTGAAAAATATTGTATTGTAAGCCAATTAAGATAAAACTTCGAGGTACATCACAAAAATACACTTGTTCGAACGTATTCTTTGATATTTAAGTCCCAATGTCCTTGACCATAACAACAGCAATTGAGTTAATTGAAAATATATATTTTCCATATATTTTTATCATTTATTTTGAATGTCAATGTGAAGGTTTTTTGTTTTTTGCTCGCTCGTTGAGCTTTTCCAATGCCAAACGAAGTGTAAAATGAAAATAAATCAATGCAACTTTGATGGCAAAACAATTTTCACACCCAGCCAATGGAAAGGGGGAAAATGCGAAAAGGGTATTTTGTGGAAAATTTAGCTGTTTACGTGCGCTAATTAACAGTTTATTAAATTATCTATGCAAATTGAGCTGCTAAATGGAAAAAAATTGAGAATAAAAAAACGAGCATTTAATGTGTGAAATTTATGAGGTATTCAAGTGGAAATTCTATTAAGTTGAACTTGAAATGCAGCACAAATTGAACTTTAACACCCAACAAATTGTAATTATCTCTTTAAAGCTTCAACCCATTTCGCAGAGTCATCATTAACTATATTTTCTCATTGTTTCAGAATCCTGCATACACACAAGATGGCCTAAAGGCAACGCTTCAGCCACACCCCATATTAACAAGGCCAAAAGGGTCGACAAGCTATGCAGCTGCTGGCCACCACTGAGAGTCATCTGTTAGCAAAATTTGAATTTATGAAGCACATGACATAAATCACAAAACAGCCTCAGAAAATACATTTCTGTAAGACAGCAGCTGAAAAGAGCAGAAAAAAGAGGGGCAGAGAGACAGAGAGAAAGTGAAAGAGATAAAGCTAGTGGAAAATAGCATGCAATTAGCAACAACAACAACAACCACAACAAATACAACTGTAACCCAACATGGATAAGAAATCAAAAACAAAATCTAAAACGAAAGGCCTCAAGGCAAACAAGGAGTCGAGCACTAAACTTGATGTGGATCTATGGGAGGTACTAGTTAAACAATGATATCTTTTGGATTACTATTTCAATTTAAATATTAACTGCAATTTTATTAATCTCTCCTATTTATTTTACACACAATTTTCATGTTTTATAATAGAGTTTATTTTGGTAAAAAGTTATTATATGATAAATTTATTTCAGTAGCTTCGTTAACAAAAACTGACTTTGCTGACTTTAAAATTTGCTTTAGTTTTATCTCAACTTTTCAAATATCAACAGCAATTTTAATTTTAATATGAAGTGAGAAAACCAGAAACTATTATTGTTTTGAGAAAATAAGCTACAAATGCTGATAACATTTTTTAATCTGCACGTCTTATTTAAAAATCCAATTTCGCTTTATATACTATAGTTTTATTAGTACAAAATTATTATTTAAGGAAGTTATTTCAGTATTTTCGTTAACAAAAACAGACTTATGAATTTTCTTTAATATTATTTCAAAAATTTTATGAATTAAAAGTAATGGTGATAAAAAAAAACCAAATTTAATTGTTATTTTAAGATATTCAATTGGACAATCATATTTAATATTTACTTTTTGTTAAAAGAAAACCCTTTAGTAAAATGTAACTTTTTGTTTGCAAGCAGTTTTTAAATAATAACTAAAATTGATTTTTATGATTTCAATTATTATTAATAATGCCATTAATTTTTGACTTGTTGGCAAATATATTAATGCCAAATTTATTTTAGTAGTAAAATCAAAATAGGTTTCCTTATTTTGCAAATTCAAACGTTGAAAAATGATGCTTTTTACCAATGTTATTGCTTGGCATTTGTCTTGAGTCAGGCAAGATTTACTAACTGGGTCAACATGCAAATTGTTTGCAGCAAAATGAGGATCGTTTCACCAGCTGTGAATTCAATACGGAGCGACAAGCTAACAAATTGCCGCACAACAACAAGTCAGCTTCGGCATCCGGAGCAACTGGTGTTGGTGTTGGTGTTGGTGTGGTATGTCCTGGCAATGCGACGGCATTAACATTGACAGCCTCAGGGTCAGCTGGAGGTGACAAGGAGGTAACAACGCCACAGCTCAGCACCACGCCCACAGCCATAAGCATTGCAGGATGCGCCTCGGGAACAGCGCTGGTCACACTGGACGCGGATGCGGTGACCATTGAGACAACCGAACCGGAACGCGGCAACTGGACGGGACGCTTTGATTTTCTGCTCTCGCTGTTGGGTTACTCGGTGGGTCTGGGCAATGTCTGGCGATTTCCCTATCTATGCTATAACAATGGAGGCGGTAAGTTTGAATATCTTATATTTCGAATAGTTTAAAAACTGAGACTATTACATTTTCAGGCGCCTTTTTAATACCCTTCACCATAATGCTTATCATAGCGGGTCTGCCGCTGATGTTCATGGAGCTCTCCTTTGGCCAGTATGCTGCACTTGGTCCAGTGGCCATCTATCGTCGTTTCTGTCCGCTCTTTCGTGGCCTGGGCACCGGCATGATTATCGTTTCGGCCATTGTAATGCTGTATTATAATCTCATCATTGCCTGGACCATTTTCTATATGTTCGCCTCATTTCGCACCCAGCTGCCGTGGCAGAATTGCGAACCCGAATGGAGCACAGAGAGTGAGTAACCAATTCGAGTCGTAATCTTTTATACATATGCTATTAATTATATACTTGACGTTGTCAAAACAACAACCATAAGTGACAGCATTTTATGGCAATAAATTAAACAAATTGCCAGCTGTCAAATGTGGAACTTTTTCTTGGCATTCTGGACAAACTTTTATGAGTAGAGACACGTGGATAAAATCCCAACTACTGTTTATCAGACTGCCCCGGTGTTGAATTCACTAGAGTCCTTGAAATTGAAACAGAACTGCTTTAATCCTAATCCTCTATCGATCTATTATTATAACTTTGTTAAGCTTATTTATAAATAAAAGAAGTTTTATCGGTTTTTATTCACTTGCAATTTACGCACACGTAAACAATAAAAGGCAACTTTTTTGCTAAAAATAATAACAATAAACAGACGGTAGCAACAAGGCAAACAAACAAAACGAACGCAGCCTCAAAGGACGAGAGAACGCTATAAAGTAGGCAATTGTTTTTATGATGCGGCTCGTTGGCTTCCTTTTTGACAGTCCTGCAGGTGTGTCAGTGTGTGTGTGTGTGTGTCTGTGTGTCTGTGTGTATATCTATGACAGGCGAACACACTGTGCGCGCCTAAGCGTACATTTGATTTCTTTGCAAGCATACAGACACAATCTCAAATATTATTCGCCACGCGAAGGACATAAATCCTTAACGAGTCCTGAAAACAGCTAGCAGGCAAGGCGATTGTTTAAACTTGTAATACCCTTGATGTGAATAAGACTGTAGAATGTTAATCAGAAGCCATAATTAATTATCTAAAATTCATTCAATAAAGCAAAGTAAATTTAAAAAAATTTTTACTTTTATAATTATATTAATCTTATAATTTATAGCACAAACTTATAAAATATAAATCATTTTGAATTTTCATTTATAATTTGTATTAAAATGTTTCGAAGTGAGACAAATTTTATGAATTTTAAATAAAAGTTTTGGCATTAAAAATAAACTTTCATTTAGTACTATTTATTTTTAAATCAAAAACAAGTTTAATTTCAAAGCTTTGGTTTGAGAATCAAGAGGTAAGCTATAAGTAAGAGTTACCGAAAGTTAGTTACTACTTGAAATTAATTAATAACTATTGATAATTCCATATTTGAAAAGAATGCTAGTTTTACGCTACTTAAATTAGCTGAAAATTAATAAAAGAGCATTTCAAAGTTCGTACATTGTAGTTGTAAAATTATGCAGCTTCTATTGCTGGTTTTTTATGCGGTGCTTGCTTATTTTATTGCGGCTGCCTCCATGGCACTTAAAAGCAAACACACACACACAGACACACACACACACACACACACACACTTACACACTCAAGTGGCGCTTGCTAGAGCAATACATGTAATAATCATGGCAACAACACCAAATGATATTGAAAGTTTTGCATGAGCTTCAGCAACAGCAGCCTCCCCCAACCCACCCCCTCACCACCCCCCTACTCTTTTCGCCCCCTTCTGACTTGGCCAGCATATAGAGATGATTTAATATGGCCGCCATTGATATAAAGCCACAGCCTAAAGCAGAAGAAGAAGATGAAGAAGAAAATGAAGCAACACAGAGAAAATGTCGCTTGGCATTTCCGTTTGTCTAGGCAGCAGGGATGCAGTAGTGGGAAAGGGGGATGACATTAGAAATCGATATGCGACAAGGATGCGGATTCTTTATTTGCTTCTCCGCTTTGTCGTCGGAGACTCTGACATTTTCTATATGGCTGAAGAAAATTCTTAAAATGACAACAATTATGTCTAAACAGTTTTTGACATTCAATCGCTGGCAACAAACCGATTTGTCAACCTTGTGCTCACACACACAAACACACACACACACACACACACACAGTAAAGCACTGACAAATCTCAGCAGCAGACAGGCAATTTCTTAAGGATTTCATTTATTGACACATTCACCTCGTCCTGTCTCGTCTTCTCTCCTCTCGCCTGTGGCTTTGGCCTCGCTCTCATCTATCGTCTATATCCATCCTGACCTCGTCTCGTCTCGTCGTGTCTCGTCTCCTCTCGCTCTGTTGCCTTTCTCGAATTTTAGTTGATCAATGTTTACTTTAAGCGTCATGATTAAAATGTGTTTAACTTGTTTGTCCATTGATTGAATATCTCTCGCCTCAGCTTGTTTTCTGACCCTTGCTAAGAATACAAACACAAGCACCAACACTTTTTGTGTCAATATTTTTATTGAGTTTACCTAACAACATTGCTTACAACACATTTTCTGTCCTTTGCTAACAGCTGTTTTTGCTAAACAGTGTTGGGCTTTTTTATTTAACCAATTAAAGAGATAATATATACATTTTACTAACTTCCATTTTCATTTTAGTTTGACAATTAATAAAATCTGAAAAACTTTGGAAGTTTTTATTGTTAAATAGTTGTAAAGACTTCAATAATTCAAGACAAATTGAAAGTCAATTGAGAAAATTAATCAAAGAGCTAATATATACATTTAAACAACTTCTATTTTTATTTTAGTTTCATAAATAATAAAATCTAAAAAAGGTTTGGAATTTTTTATTGTAATAATTGTAATTGTAAAGACTTCAATAAAAAGTTAATAGATTCGTTTTAAAATTTTGAGTTAAAGTGATATTAGAAAATTTACAGCCAAATAAAAAGTCACATAAACAGTTAAATAAAAAAAATTGACTAAAAAATCTCTCTCAAGAAGGTAAAAAGTTACGAATAAATGTTTGAATAAATTAGTTGTTGCCATTAAATTGACCTCTGCAATTCTAAGCCAAAATATAGAGAAACTTAGGGCAAGAAGTTGTAATTAGGCCAATGCTGTGTAGCTAATCAAAAGCCATGTTATAGACACAAAACATGTGGCTGACAGGCGGCAAAACTATAGTTAGTTGTAGAAAACAAAATGTTGGTAAAAACTTTTCAGCTGCAAAAAGTTGAAGGCTGCCATCAAACTTAAAGGTCACAAAATTTAATGGCAATTTCCTGTGCTAGACTCGGGAGCAGCTTATATAAGAATCTAATCGGGATGTGTGTGTGTATATGTGTTTGTAATCAAATGTAAGATGCCGACATGAACACACATACGCACAGTTGGCTGGGTAGACACGCTCGAGTTGGCCAAATTGAAAGGCAGACAGTTTTTGCCATTTGCCTGTAGATTTTGTTGCCACATTCACATAAACTTTTATATGATTTGTATCTACGGGTTTTATCAGAGCATGTGTGTATCCTTGTAATAAAATTAATTGCATAACAAATAAAGGCAGACAGGCAAATTAAACGGCGTGTAAACACTTTGAAGCTGCCCCCAATCTCGAACATTTCCTTCCCGAGTTCACACAAAACCAACCACAAGAAAATTCTTCCCTATTTTCTAGACTCTAGATGCGCAACATTTTATTTTCATTTTGATGCTGATTGATTAGATTATGAATATGCTATAAAGTGGCAACAACCTATATTTATTGGGCCACATGTTCAACCTTGGCTTAACTGTCATTTGTGGCATCGACCTACATTGCGTATGAGTAACGCGTCAATTGAATAAACGCTGATTGAGTTGGGTTTGCCATGTGAGTTCTTTTGATTAATTGGGTAGAGAAATGAAGCCAGCAAATTGTATATAAATCATATTTAAGCTGAAATTAGCTTAAAAGTTTTAAGAACGATAGCAATTTAATAACAATTTTTTGAAGATTTAAATATGGTTAAATGATTAACTCTGTTTGCATACTAGATGCTTTTGATAATCCATTTAAACATTTTATATATATATTTTTAGGTATTATTTAAATATAATTTGAATACCGCTATACATTAAAAAGTTAGATAATAAGCTGGCATATTCGTTGTGACATCCACACAGTCAACTGCCAATTTGTCTAACTAATTTCTGGTTGAGTTGTAACATCTGGCAGTTTATTGTCAGTTACGTGAGTCGCATAGAATAAGAGTAATGTTCATTAATTGGCATTGGCAATATACAAAATCTAAACACAATTTGAAATCTAAATTAAATTGCTAACGAAAAATTAAAATATAGGAGTGCATAGATTGTATACGATTTATGTGACAAGTGTGTTCAATAGAAGGACAAAAATAAACCCAAACAATACATTGAAATCATTGTACAAGGCAATCTTAAAGCCCCAAGAACTAATTACCTAGTTCCCCGAAAACTCCATTAGTGAATGGACCAAATGCTTTGCACCTTGAACTAAACTGAATTACGACTGCTAAATTGGAAAACCCTACAGCTCTGTCCCTGAATACCATTTAGTAGTCGACTGAAACAGTCAGTTAGTCATTTTTGCGGTCAACCGCTTGCTCGTTAGTCAACTGAAAGTCGACAAAAACTTTGGCATTCGCACAGACCTCGTAGTGCCTTTTACCTAACCCCAAACAACAACAACAACAACAATAACAGAAAACATGAAGGCTCTGCTTGAACTTTTACTAAAAACTCATACGCCCCGTGGACAGGCGAAGAACATCACAAGCCAAATGTCATAAGCAGTTGCTGACGCCGCTTGCCAGCCAATTAAGGACTGGACGTGCCCATTACCTGGTAAAAGGTAGAAGGACTTCCACTTTCCCAACAAATTTTCAGTAAAATATACAGCATATTTTTGGGAACAGCTTAAAATTAATTAAAAGTAATACACTCTTTTTCAGATTTTTAAAACCCATATTTTATCATTAATCAAAGTAAAGACATGTTAGTGAAATTTACATTAAAAAAGAGTTTAAAGATCTCGATCTCTCGATCTTACGAGAATTTCCGAAGGATCTTTAAGACGTTATAAATCAAGACGCATACAAGTTATAAAGCTGAAATTTTGTATTAGAAATTTCGCAGTCGAATTGAATTTTATATGGAAATTTAAAAAGGTCTTTACGTCTGCTAAATTAAAAAGTTACTTGTTTCTAATCAACTGTGTCAGCATTTCCATTGGCCTTTAACCCCATGCCGAGCACAACATCGATTTCTATAAAGCACGCTCTTCAAACTTAATCATGTCCGGGTCAACAAACGGAATTCGTTCTTTCAATCCCATTATCCTTATAGAGGCCAAAGTCGTCCTTTTATCCCGTTTAACCCTTTTACATACCCTGTAGTGTAAACAATTAGAAGGTATTTTAAATAAAGACAAACCAAAGATGGCTAAGTTGACTTCAAATCAGCAAAAAGGGTATTTTGAAAGTCGTTACATCTAAAGCTTTCAAATTATTCCTTATTTTGTTTGTTTGCTGGGAACATTGTAATGTTGTTGTCGTCTACCCTTTTCATGTTTTTCACTGATTTGCTACTTTGTCCTTTTAATTATGAAGCCGCTTCGTGCTGCGTGTGTCCTTGTGCATACATTGAGTCCTTTTTCGAGTCCTGCCATTTCAGTGTCTGTTCTTCTCCTCGCGTCTGGCAAATAGTTCATAAATATTAAAAAACTGCTGATGCTTTATGCATAATTGACAGACTGTCAGCTTGAATTGCTGCAGTTGTCCTTTTTATTCCGTTTTGTGCCTTGTGTCCATTTACTGACAGAACAGACTGTTTTCAATGTTTTCAGATTGCTTCTCCTACGTTATGGCGGATCAGTGTGACGCTCTCAATGGAACATACTACCTTCGCAAATGTTACAATGCCACCTTTGCCGAGGAGCACAATATCACCGAAATGGCACTGCACGCACTAAAACGTCCACCTGCCGAGGAGTATTTCAAGTAAATTCCAAAAATCGCAATTTAATCTTTTTTTTCAAGACTTTAAACTCTCGTAACTTTGTCAAAACTCAACCGATTTTCACGCCGAATGTATTTTTAATCATTATTTGGCCCCAAAATTGAATCGGCATTTTAATTTTCTTGATTTAGAAAATTTCATATTTTTCGATCATTAGCCATTTGTCATCCAATTTTCCTTACCAGCCCCTTTACGTTTTTTCATAAACTTTGAACTCTCATAACTTTGTCAAAACTTAACAGATTTTCATGCGGAATATCTTTTTGATCATTATTTGGCCCCTAAATTGATTGTGCATTTAAATTTAGTACACTTAAAAATTTTCATATTTTTCGATCATCAGCCATTTTTCATCCAATTTTCCTTACCAACGCCTTTTACATTTTTTCAAAATCTTTGAACTCTCATAACTTTGTCAAAACTTAACAGATTTTCATGCGGAATATCTTTTTGATCAATATTTGGCCCCTAAATTGATTGTGCATTTTAATATTTTTGTTTTTGAAAATTTCATATTTTTCGATCATAAGCCATTTTTCATCCAATTTTCCTTACCCCCCCTTACGTTTTTTTAAAAACTTTGAACTCTCATAACTTTGTCAAAACTCAACCGATTTTCACGCCGAATGTCTTGTTGATCATTATTTGGCCCCAAAATTGATTCTGCATATAAATTTAGTACAATTAAAAATTTTCATATTTTTCGGTCATAAGCCATTTTTCATCCAATTTTCCTTACCCGTTTACGTTTTTTCAAAAACTTTGAACTCTCATAACTTTGTCAAAACTTAACAGATTTTCATGCGGAATGTCTTTTTGGTCATTATTTTACCTCCAAATTGATTGATCATAATTTTTTTTAAACGAAGTTAACTTTTAATCTCTCCAATCTGTTTGTATCTTCCTAGCAACTACGTTTTGGGTCTGTCTTCAGGTATTGAGGAAACGGGCAGCATTAAGTTTTCCTTGGCCGCATGTCTTTTGATTGCCTGGGTCATTGTCTTTCTGTGCCTTTGCAAGGGTGTGCAGTCGTCGGGCAAGGTAGTCTACTTTACGGCGTTATTTCCCTATCTGGTACTCGTCATACTCTTCTTTCGGGGCGTTACATTACCAGGCGCTAGCACGGGCATATTGTTCTATCTAACGCCAGACTGGAAGCAACTGGCCAATGCTCAAGTTGGTTAAAAAATCAATCTAGTCAATAATTGATTTTTAATAGTATCGTCTTTATATTGCAGGTCTGGGGAGATGCCGCTGTGCAGATATTCTTTGCATTGAGTCCCGCTTGGGGTGGTCTCATTACATTGTCTTCATACAATAAGTTCTCCAATAACTGTTATAAGTAAGTAGCATTTTCAAATGTATTATATTGTATTTATTATTATTGTTTTATTTTAGGGACTCACTGATTGTGGCCTTTTGTAATATCGCCACTTCATTCTTTGCTGGTCTGGTGATATTTTCAATTATTGGGTTTCTGGCTCACGAACTTGATGTGGAGGTGAAAAAGGTTGTGGATCAGGGTGCTGGATTGGCCTTCATTGTCTATCCGGAGGTGGTTACACGTCTGCCCATCTCACCGGTCTGGTCGGTGTTGTTCTTTGTCATGCTGCTCACTCTGGGCTTAGATTCGCAATTTGCTCTCATGGAAACTGTAACTACTGCCATTTTGGATAAGTTTCCGAATCTGCGACAATACAAAACTTGGGTTGTACTCTTTGTTGGCATATTTGGCTATGTCGGCGGCTTGGGATTCACCACAAATGTGAGTAGATAATGATTACCAAAGTTTTGAAATCAAAAAAAAAATCAAACCTAAAAATATTATCTATGAGAAATGAAAAAATCTTTGAGAATCTTACTATCTTTTTTGATTTTGATTATTCACTTAATTTTAAATTTCATTTTTACTTTTCAAGCTTAACAGATAAAAATTTGTTTAATTGTGGAAAAAAAATATTTATTTTAAATATCCATAAAAAACTCAAAATATTTAAAAATATTATGAAATAAGTTTTCAATTCAATTTAAATTCAATTTTACTATTAAATTCGTCACGATTTCTGATGTATACCTATTGTACTGTTTATCGATATATTATTTTCTATATTTAGAGCGGAATGTACTGGTTGCAGCTAATGGATAAATATGCTGCCAATTGGTCAGTGCTGTTGATAGCCATAATGGAATGTGTGCTAATCGCCTGGATTTATGGATCGCAGCGTTTCCTTAATGATATACAGGGCATGATTGGCAAGCGTTCACGTTTATGGAACTGTTTCTGGGGCGTTATGTGGCGCTATATAACACCAGCAACACTCTTGGTAAATAATCTAACTAGAATATCTTTAGTGGTATTTAAATATGCAACTCTTTTCAGTTCATTCTGTTCTTTAACTGGGTGGAGTATAAGCCCGCTCAGTATGGCCATTATGTGTATCCCATGTGGGCGGATGCTGTTGGCTGGATTGTAGGTCTATTGCCGGTCTTTGTCATATTTGTGGTGGGTGTGCAGCAAGTTTGCAAAGCTCCAAAGCATTTGGGGTTCAAGGATCGCATAAAGCTGCTGTTGCGACCCACAGCCGAATGGGGACCCGCTGGACGACCCTGTGTCAATTTGCATGCTGAGCGTTATCAGAGTCAGAATTATGATGGAGTAACCAACACTCAAATACTGATAAGTGGAGCGCCAATGGAGGTGATGCCATATGAGGATGTAGAAAATGGTGGCCATGTCAACGATAATGGGAATGGCAATGGCAATGGCAATGGAATTGGCAACGACAATGGCTATCGGGATGATGCGATGCAGCTCTGAGAGCGAGTTAGTGCATCCTCGTCTGCGATGGCCAGCGTTGACGCTAATGTGCCCTTGGCAGCGTGTAAGGTGAGGATGCCAGGTCCGAGCATATTGAAGACATCCACCAGACACAACAACAACAGCAGCAACAACAGTCAGCAAACTCAACCCGAAAACGGTCGCCACAAAACGCTACCGGAAGTGAGTTCCAGCAAACAGCCGCTCATTGAAGCGAATAGTGAGCATTTACCAACTGCCAAGAAACAAGCTACGCCAGCAATACCAGCAGCCCCACTTTCAGCAGCAGCAGCAGCAGCAGCAACAACAGCAGCAGCAACACCAACTGTTGCAGCCACCACAAAGGTGTTGTCCACAGGCACGATGAGCAGCGGACGTGAGTGCAACACAATGTCCTCTTTTGCTGATGGAGATATGGTTATGCCCAAGACAGCAGCTGCACCTGTTGCCAGCACACAAGTGAGAACACCAACAACAACAACTAGCAATATTGCTGCTGTGCCAGCTGGCTCGCAGCCAAACACAGCATTATCCACTTTTATGCCAACCACAAAGCCAATAACAACTGCTGTTGCTGGTAATACCAGCAAAATGGCAGCAACAGATGTAAATGTGTGTGTGGCCAACACAACAGCAATCAATGGCAAGGTTGCAGTAACTGCCACAACTGCAGCAATTCAAAGCTCACATATTGCAACCACAATAAACGTGTCGACAAAATTGCAGCCAAGTGTAACTGTTGCTAATAAGAACGCGCAGCCAACGGCAACAGTTGCTGCTGTCAAAACAGCAACATCAATGACAGCCGCTGATAACTCACAAATAATGTCAACAAAAATAGCTACAATAATATCACAGCCAGCTGCAACAGTTGCTGCCAAAACTGGAGCGATGCCAGGTACAACTGTTGCTGCTATATCAGCAATAAGTGTCAATGTTGCCAGTACAACTGCTGCTAAAAAGCCTCAATCAGTCACAATATCAACGGCTGTCACAAAACCATCTGCAGTTTCATCAACAAAAGCAACAGCTACAGCACCAATTGTTGCCACAATAACAACAGTTGCCGCCAGCAAAACGAAAGCTTCAATTCAAAATGTTGCAACTACCAAAGCAGCAACTGTTGTCCCAATAACAACAGCTCTCGCCAGCAATACGTCAACTTCAGTTCAAAATGTTGCAACTACCAAAGCAGCAACTGTAGTTTCCACAACCATAGTTGCCGCCAGCAAGGCACCAACTGTTGCCACAACAACTGCAGTTGGTGCCAGCAATACGTCAGCTTTGGTTCACAAAGTTGCAATTACCAAAACACCAACAGTTGCTGCCAGCATTACTTCAGCCGCCATTCAAAAGGTTGCAACCACAAAAGTAGCAACTCCAACCACACCGACTGTTAAAGCTGCAACCGCAGCACCAACAGTAGCTGTTACAGCAACAACAACAGCAAAGAACGCGGTGCACAAGTCAGGAGACAAACCAACAACAGGCACTTCAGCAACATCCAAGTCCACAACATTAATTGCAGCTGTGTCAAAGCCCACAACAGCAACAGCAACAACTACATCAACAGCAAAGGCCTCAACATCAACAGCAGCAACAACATCCTCAACTTTTAAGCCTCAAACAAGTAAAACACCAACAACAGCCGCACACAACAGCAACATGTCTCCAAGGAACACCAAAACAGCAACGACAACAAAGCCAACAACCACAAGCCCAACAAAGGCAACAAGTAAATCCATAAAAGCAACAACAACAACAACAGCTGGCTCAAGTATGACAACAACAACAGCAACAACAAGCAAATCACCAGGAACACCAAGTAAAACGAAATCTCCTGTAAAACCTAAGAAATAAACTAGATGCAAATCTCAAAAACCGCTCAAAACGTAGTTCCAATAATGAACACTATTTTTCTAAGTACGTATATGTATTGTATAAGAAGTCGAGCTGAGCGATAAGTCGTTGTTAAACTAAGTATATAAATGTTATATTGATATAGATGTTTGTATAGAAAACAGATTTTATAAATATTTATTTTGATTACTTTTACTTTGGCAGCGAACAAAACTAAAAAGTGACGGAATTTTGCAACATTTTTGAGAACTTTAATAATTCCCAGAGAACTAATAACGAACATTTGCCAAAAATAAAACAATACAAAAATTGTTTCCTATAAGCAGACTTAAACAGAGAAAATAAATCAAAAAAAGCAAAAGGAAGAAAACTACTTAAATGTTTCCTAGCAAATACACTTAATTGTAGTATTCACCACAAATGTACCTACATAATAACTATATTGAATAGTTCCTTACTATCTGATTTATGTGCTCTATACTCATCTTAGCATTATGTTGAAAGACTCATTGCAATTACAAAAAAAGTTAACGTAGTTGTTAGTTATTCATTAAATTAATTGTTCGAAAATGTCTCGTTTAATTGTTGTGCGAAAGGAAAACAAAATTAAAACGTCAATATATTAATTACCTTATGCATATATGAACATCCCAATTAATCATATGTACCTACTTACGTACTTATTATTAGACTATTTAAAAAGGATACTAATTGAACTTTGAGAGCAATGTGCAAGTGCAATGGAAAAAAATATGAGTTGAGAATTTAAGCAGTCATTTTATACATAACATTTATATATATATATGTATACCCTTTATACACATTCATATAAATTAATAATATTTGTTTTTACTGCAAATGGTGTTCAAGAAACATTTTTAAACATTTTAAACTTGATCGGTCAAGGTTGGATTTTTTACTTGTTTTCTATTTTTACTTTTTTATTTAAAATGCCTCTGTCGAATTCCACTTTTAATGCAATTTCACTCAGTTAATAAATTATTGTGGAATTAATGCAAAATTGGAATTCATGTTTAAATAAAAACTATTTATATATATATAGAGTTATATATAAATGTGTGTGAAAAACTCTTTGAGTAGGCCTAAATAAATGAGAGACTCATGTACCTAAACAAAAAATTAAGATACATATGCCTGTGTATGTGTATGTATACTTAATACCCATGGATCTTACAGCATAAGTAAATATTTAGATATGTTTTATGTGTGTGTGAAGTATTTATATAAACTAAAAATATCCACTAACTAACAAATGAAGCTCGCAGAATAAAAATAAAATGCAATAATTAACTTAAAGGAAGAAATAATATATATGGAAAATATTTGTGTATCGTTGTTGAAACCCTATTTATATAAATGTTGAGTATTAGAATGAAATTATATATGCTGTGCGTTGCCTAAAAAGAAGATAGAATAAAAATTATATAAATATATATAAAACAGACCGAATATCTATAAATATTTGTATGTGTTTGTACGTGTAGCTAGAGATTAAAAATGAAATAAAACAAATAGAAGAAATTTATGAAATACAAAATACCTATGTTATTTAAATGAATTCCTTTTAATTTTTGGTTTAAAAAAAAAACCCAAAATTTGTGATATCTTATTTTAAAGAAATTCAAACATTTTTAAACAATGATAATTTTTGGAATACGTATTATATATTGTCCACGTGTTTATATAAATATATGTAGGCGTAGAACCTAAATAGTTTAAAATATAGTAAGGAATTTCAAAACAGGAATTTTATCGATTGTTGTTCTTGAGTTATCGTTGTTTTTAGCGCAGTAGCTGTGAAATATTATAGTATTACGAATGTACTAGATATTATAGGGGATGATAAGGCGTCTCTCCGGTTCCAATTTGTATTGATTCTACAGATATAAATAAAGCAGTATCAATTAAATACTGCATGACAACATATGCGCTATGTATATTTCTGTAGAATTCATGCTTAAATGGAATTCGGAAGAAACTTATATACAAATTACCCATTGTTAAAAGATTAACCCATTGTTGCATGCTGTTAGTTAATGTGAATGTGTGTACCTGTAAAACAAAGCTACAAAAATTATCAACAATAATCTAAATATGGAAATGTTAAATGGCTGTTAAGTAAATGAATATAAGTATTATAATTCGAAGAAATTGCAATTTAAAAAATAGGTCTAATAGTAATTATTTATTGTGTAAATAAAAAATGAGTTATAGAATTTTAGACACGCAAATCAAAAGCAATTTGCTCAAATCAACGCAAATCAAACAAAATTAAAAACAATTCAATGAATGAATACTCGTATCTAGCAAAACTGTCAATTCAGACAAATTCAATGTTTTGATATTGATAAGATATAAGAAAATTTACTTTAATCCGATAAGGGCAAAATAAAACACAGGAGCTTCAAATTTTATACAAATCTTTGGGCTACGACAGGACTTGAAAAAGATTATTAATAAAATGAGAAAAAATGTATTAAATTCATATCGCTACATTAAGCCAATAAAATAGGTATACAAAATACAATGCAATCTGTAATCTTTGAAAACTCCACCCACCTTTATAATCCGCTCGGTGTACAGTAAAAACTCATTACAAGAACACAATTAAAAACATAATGAAAAAACAAACACTAAAAATATAGATTAATTATATAAACCTGTTATACACACATATATATATATATGCAACATAATATAATTGATGTAATGAATATTTTATAAGTTAAACATACATACATATTTATTTTAGGTCGGAGCTTATCGACTAGATAAGGCCCTGTACCTAAAACATGTCATAATATTAAAGGTTTAATATTGAAAAATGAAAATCTGTCTATGAAAATAATTTCTTGAGTAAAAATATTCATTCATTTTTAATTGATTTAAAACAAATTGATTTGAATAAATTTTGAGTCTTTCTTAAATCTTCAGAACTCTATTTAAAGGTATGGGGCAGAGTAAACTAAATATATTACCAAAATTCCCAATAAAAATAATAAAAAAAAAAAATAATTATTTAGTGTGTGTAATATAATACTGAGGAACATTTTTCAGTGTTAGTTTAAAATTTATGAAATCTAAAGACAAGTTATGATTGTAGTAAATTTGAAGTGAACACTGAGCAAAACGAACCTTATACTAATACTTTGTTGTTCTTGTAATTGCCTAATAAGCACATACATATTTAATTATATGTATGTGAGTGTCAAATTTAAACAAATTATATTCCAAAGCGGCCAACAAAAGCATGTTGCAATAATATAAGGAAATGATTATTGAATTAGATAATTTATGAATAAATATTTATGGGTTTTAACACAAAAACAATGCATTGCAATGGAGTAAATTGAATTTATTTTTAATATAAAAAATTCGAATTGTGGAGGGAAACAAGGATGATAGTTTTCCCACGGATTTGATAACCGTTATGGGCACCGAAGGCAAATTCCCACCAATTCAATCTGCCTACTCTGCATAATCGGCATTAATTATAGTCAAATTAATCCGGCCAAAGAGAGCGGCTACAATACATTAAATAATACACCAGTGTAACAGCAGCATTGGAAGAGAAAAATACTATCTGTTGATATTGGTCTCGACTGGGATTCGAACCCGCGAATCAAGTCCAACATTGGAAACGAGCAGCGGGAACTTTACGCGCAACGCCACGAGCGCATAAGTCAACGTAGTGTCTAATTTTAGTTTTGTTGGAACGTTCACTCTTAAGCGACAGAGAAAGAGAGAGAGAGCGCGTAAGCAAGTGGTTCACTTTGCACTGCTTGCAAATACGTTAAGAATTTGAACTCACAAGAAATAGAGAGAATTACAGCACATACGTATTTCAACGGTCTAATGGGTAAAAAACACAATTGTAGTCATTATATAAAATAAAAAGTTATTCAATTAAAGTAAATAAATTAACTAAGCAGGTTTTGTTGTCCAGTTGTCAATTTCTGTATTTCAGTAAGGGATTTAAAAAACATTTATCACAATCGACTCTAACAAACATGCAATCAACCGGAACCGAGGTAGCGTACCCATTTCTTTTTCTCTTTTTCTTACTAATTTTTTCTTCTGTTATATATTATTTTTAGCCCAAACGCACTCAGCGCTATGTAGATGAAGCCTATCGCTTAGTTTTGGAGAAACCAGGCGTTGAAGAGGTGCTCATTATGAATCGTTCAGGGGTGCCTGTAAAGACGACAATGGGACGTCAGGATGCACTGCAGAATGCCTGTCTCTATGATAACTTGAGGGAGAAGTGTCAGGCGTTTCTACAGAAAATGGAGCCGCCACAAAATCTGGTCATGTTGCGCGTGCGCACCAAACAACACGAGGTCATTATAACACCCGATGCCAAAATAACTATACTAGTTGTACAAAATGCACGAGACACATATCTGAGCAGTCTGTATGACAAGTGATAACTGAAGTCGATCAAGTTGCAACTTATAAACTGACTCTGAAAATGTGCTTAGGATAAACCAACTCAATATTGCTGCAGAAAACATATTCGTCTCAAATTACAGGTCCTCAGCGATGAACTCAAGTGTTTCCTTATCGAAAGTAGATTGTGAATTGAAAGCAGAAACAGACTTATACAAATACCGATATACTCACACATAAATAAGACTCTTAACTCTTCAATCGGTTAACACATTCGATTCGCGTCAGTTGTTCAATTGATATTTAAATATAATGTTAGTGCACTTAAATATTTATCTTAAGCCGTCTCTATTTCTATTTCTGTGCCTAGTTTTATTTTCCGTAAATGGAGACATTTCGAATGTAAGCCACTCTTCACAATCGTTATTTGATTCAATTATGGATATCTATTTGGAAAACAATAGCTAAAAGAGTTCCACACAGACCAGCGATCCTCATACCGCAATCCTGGTGCCAATCTCTATATTTCCTTACATATTGCTCGCCATCTGGATTATATCTATATGTAACTAGTACTCTATTCAATTAGATTGGTTGTATAGACTCATATATTTATTTATTTTCCAAAGTTATCATCATATGCTGCTGTTTGTACTGCAAGTGTCAGCAGGCGGAATTGATGACATCCTACAGTTCCAATAATTTCGAGCTACAGGAGGTGCATATCATGGATCATCCATTGCCCCATGTCAAGGGCTGTGTTTGCCTTTGTTGTTTACAGCGACAACTTGCTCAGGAGCTGCAGCAGAAAAGAAATTGATGAAACGCTTCTTAAAGTAAAACATATCAATCCTAAATATTATATATTATAAATAAAATGCATTTCATATTAAGTATCTAAAAAGTTTTGGTATTTCTTAACTTTTTCAATTTACGTCAATATACGTTAAGAAATAAGTTTATTTCAGATGTCGTAACTTTAATTTAAATTCCATCAAATCGGAATTTAATATAATTGATATTATAGTAGTTGTGAATGAAAGATTTGCGGATTTTGATAATCCTGGTTTCTACAAGTTCTTTGCTTGTATCTATGATATGAGAAAGGCACATTCTTTGGAATTCTTTCAGCTTACGCTAGTGATATTTGGCTCTATTTAATTAATGCTCAGCTTGGAGAGAGAGAGCTGATCCACATCCAGTGGTGACATGCTCAATTTCATGCCATGCTGAGTGGCCAGCAGACGCAGGACATCGAACTCCTGGTCAGTGTAGACTTTGCGGCTCAATTGAATCGATTGCAAAGAGGAATTTTTAAACTCCTCCAGTTGACCCTGGAAATCACGTTTCACTTGTTGGTTTGTAGAATTCTCCTCAGTATTCTCGACTGTTTCCTCCTCCTCCTCTTTGCTGCTCTGCTGCGGAAATACACGTGACCACATCTGACGCATGGTTTTGTTATATTTGCTGACACGCTGTTCCATATTGATAATCTCATCACTGATCTCCTTGTTGCTCGGCTCCTTTGCCTGGGCCCGGAGATACGCTTCGCGAGCTTTTTGATACTCCCCCAAGGCGGCCAAGGCGCGTCCCTCGTGGAAGAGCGCCTTGCAGGATGGATCATTGTTGGTCAGATGACGCAGTGCCTGCATAGCAATGCATGCTTTGGCGGGTCTGGCCAGCTTGTTATTGCAACACATGACATTGGTGTAGAGTGTAATCAGCAGCTCCTTCTGCTTCAGCTCGTCCTGTTCATCGGCCAGACGGCAATAGTTCAGGGATGCGATGGCATTCTCAAAGGCGCCAAGTGCATTGCGATACGAGCCGCGCTTGTAGCAATCCCTGCCATGCAAGTGCATATCCTGTGCCTTGGGATACACAATGGCAAAATTGTTGCGATCCTCTGGAGCAATATTCTCCAGCGATTGCTGATCGCCAATCAGCGTGAATCCAATCACCTCAATTTTAAACAGCCCGTCTGCCTTGGGCTTAATACGTGGTGGACAGCCCATTTCATGGAACAGCAGCTTGTATGAGATTATAAACTCGGCCTGCTCGAAAGTATACATTGTGCAAACGGCAGCTTCTAATCCCTCGATCACCTTATTGCAGCCGGTCTCAAATTCGAATTTCGTGCCGCGCAACATTGACGAATCGAATGGATCACTCTGGCCCTCCCAGTAGCCACTGTACCGCAACGAGACACGCGCCTTCTCCGGCACCAATCCCAGATCCTTGTTCCCCGCACGTGTAATGCGCTTGTAAATGTGCTCGCCAATGGGCGTCATTAATTCGCGCAGCTCGTCAAAGGATCGGGTCCAGGGCGATACGAGCGCCTCCTCTTCAATCTCCTCCTCTTCCACTTCATCGTCTTCTATAATATTGTCGTCATATAGATTATTTGTATCCGCGGTATCTACTTCAAATTGTGTACCGCCTTCGATAAGTTCACTAAAAAATTGATGTGCGTTTTAAGCCTTTCTTAGCACGTGCAATTGTTTTTGTAGCTTAACTTATAACTTACGTAAATGATAATGGCTTCTTGAGCAATTGGGTACTGGATTGGTATTTTTCCTCCATTGCCTTTTTGCAAGTATTATATCAAATAATTTTCTGACAAAAATTCCACTTTTGAAGCAAAAGCCGCAAATATTCTGACAATTGTTTGAGACAGCTATCGACAGTTATCGTGCTATCGCCAAGATATGTGCAGTGCTGTCAAATTTACCATTGACAGTGTTGAAAAATCTAATCGAGTTCCAATATGACAGCGATTTCTAATTTGGCAGCCCTACTGTATTAAATGGCGCGTAACTTAAATTAAAAAGCTTCAGATTAATATGTATAAATTTAAGTTTCTTTATCCTCATTTGCACTTTGATTCACCAGTTTGTCTTAAGCAATTTTTATTGAATTTTTTCTTGGAAAATGAACACTTATAACGCACAAATACTATTTCATACGAATATCTTTTTGGTGTACTAACTAAAAAACACAAGGAATGGCGCAAAATACACAATTGAAAATTTCATTATGCGATATGAATTGGGGTATAAATAATAAGTTGACTATTCTAAGCATATGTATAATAATTAATTAAACGATTTGTGGTCCAGCAACTAAACCGCAGCTCAGCTCCCGCTCACTTCTTGAGCAGCTTATGCACATCTTTGTTCTGCTTGACGAGCTTGGAATCAACAAGTTCGATCTTATAGTTCATGTTGTCCAGCAAATCGTTTTGCGATTCAATTTCCGTTCCCATATCGGTGGCCAAGAATTTCAGGCGTGATATATTCTCGCACATATCATCGAGATTCGATTCCAACTGCTGCTGGAAGGGATCGCCGGCCCGTTTCTGCTGCTGCACCTGGCGCAGTTGGGAGGCACTGGAATCGTCGCGTAGACGACTAACCGGATGATTATCATAGCGTTCCGTTGGCGACAATGCTCCCTTTGTCTTGCTGCCATCAAAATTGACTGCTGCAGCGCCAGCATTACAGTTGGTCTCTTGAGAGGATTGGCTGCCGGTGGGTGAGGAGCCCGTTGCCGTCGGTGGCTGGTCACGACTGCCCGACAAATAGTTCTTGAGACCGCCAAAAACACTTTTCAGTCCATTCAAATGACGTTGACTGAATCTCAATGTCGAGTTGATTTCATCCAATTGATTCGATGTCTTCTCCAACTGTTCCCGCTGTCTGGCCAACTCCACAGCTGTCGCCTTGCCAACCTCCTCGGTTTCGTACAGCAAACCTAATCAAATCATACAATTACTGGTAACGCCCCTCAAATCAATTAAGTCTCACTCGCTATTTAACATACCCAAACTCTTCTGCGTTGAGTCCAGAGTACGCTGCTCGATCTCTCTGCGTTTCTCGGCGTACGCCTGTCTTTGCGCCGATATCGACGACGATGTGGAGACGTCGTCATCATTATTATCAAATGGATTTGTACTGCGCTGTTTGTTGTTGCTTCGCGTATTTTTTAGAAACAAATCGTCATCTACATCCGCAAGCTTATCATCAAAATGATTATTCACGGGCTGCAGATAATTGTTGGCCATTTTGGCGCTTCTTTTACGACTGACTATAAATATATATATTGAAGTTTTAGAACAATTTCAAAATATATTAATTTTGTTTTTGTGTCCAATTGGAATCATCAACTCAGTCAGACTTTTTTCTTTGTTTTTTTATTGCAGTCGCTGTTGGCAACTTAGCTATTTCATAGCTAAATCCGGCTATTGTCAGAATTCCATTGCTAGAATTATTTTAAAATTGCTGTTAGCTGGAAATCTGGCAATTTTAAATATATATTCAGCTAAGTTTTGAAATAAATATTTTTGATTAAACTGTGCTAAACTGCCCACAATAACAAGTTAAACAGAAACAGCTATTGTTCACCCCCAAAACTTGCCAGCACTGGTATGAAAGACTGCCACCAGATGCAAAGGCTGCCACCCTACAAAACTTCCCGATCTGGCAGCTCGTTCTAATATAATCAACATAAAAATTTGGTTGCACCCATGAAAATTCACTTAATTTGGAATTTTTTCTTAATATTGAAGTTAAAGATTTTAAATTTTTGTAAGAATCTAAACTTTTACTGTCAACATTTCTGTTTTTATATCCATGGTTGCCACACAGTTTTAAGGTTCAGGGCTGCTATTTTACATCGCAATTTCTAAGAAGTTGGCAGCACTGGTCACCACTCAAAAGAACGAACCAGATGAACGACAAATGTGGAGCTAGTTCGCTTGTACAGTTAGTGAATCGGTTCAGTTCAGGTCCGCAATTTTTTATGTCGTTTTAAAACATAAAAAAAATTGTGTTAGACAAAGGAGAAACTCCAAAAATTATAACACCAAGAAAGCCGAAATTGTCTGCGTGATAAAACAACACAAACACAAAATACATTTGTAAAATGCGTTGTAATTTACACATTTTGGCCGCGTCATGTGTCATCGTCACGCTTTTGGCTGCCGCTCAGTCAACGGCGGCGTCGACGGCATCCACAAAAGTATTGAAAACAGATGGAAAACTGATTGAATTGGATGAGGATAACTGGCAGTTAATGCTAAATGGCGAATGGATGATTGAATTGTGAGTGCAAACAAAGAAGTAGAATAGAATTGAATAGAAAAGTGTCAACGCAGTCGCAGTTTGTGTGGGGTGTAACCGGCATAAAGGCACTAATACAATAACAGCAGCAACAACAACAACAACAATAGCAACTGGTTCTGTGGAATGTTGCATGCCGTTTAAATGTGCGTTGCACGTTGCTGATTGGCTATAACCATCGATGATGCCTGAGTCATGAACATTACTTATAAATACATATATGTATATATATTAACAGCTGCACACATATTTGTTGAAATTTTAATTGTTTACTTAAACTTGTACATTTTAAAATTCATAATTATATATATTTATTTATCTTGGCAGCTTTGCTCCTTGGTGCCCGGCCTGCAAGAATCTGGCGCCAGTCTGGGAACGCTATGCCAACACAGCAAAGGATGTTAATGTCCATGTGGCTAAGATCGATGTGACCACCTCACCATCACTCAGTGGACGCTTCTTTGTCACCGCCTTGCCCACCATTTATCAGTGAGTGTTGGACAACAATTTGCTAATCATAGACTGCTTCTATTTGATAATCCTCCTACTTGTAGCGTCAAGGATGGTGAATTCCGTCAATATCGTGGCGCACGTGATGCCGATGCTCTGCTGTACTTCCTCAAGAAGAAGTCCTGGCAGTCAATTGAGCCGCTGTCCTCCTGGAAGAAGCCCGACACCATTCACATGTCCCTGTTATCCTATTTCTTCAAATTGTCGCACACTCTGAAGGTACATTAACACAGCCTTCTCCTCCTCCTCCTCAACATCCATAATCTCTTGTTTACGTCTGCTTGACTTAATCAGTTACGTAGTTCTCAGTTCAATGCACGCATGCGGAAGCTTATCTGTCTCTATTGGGCCAAGAGGTTAGAATGTCTGATCTGTGCACATTGGTGCCAATCACATTTTCTATAAGCATGATTAATCATCTGCAATTTGATACTTTAAGCTACCGTGTGTTTGTATTATTATACACGTTACTTATACAAAAATTATGTAAAAGGGTATTTTGTGTTCGTTGGAATGTATGTAGTAGTAGGAGGCATCTTCGACCCTATAATGTATATATATTCTTGATCAACATCAATAGCCGAGGCGATATAGCCCCATGTGTGTCTGTCCGTCTGTCCTTCCGTATGAACATCAGGATCTTGGAGACTATAAGAGATAGAGATACCAGACTCACTCACAGACTTCTATATACCCGCCGCAAATCGCGTAAAAGGCCCACACCCACAGTATTTAATACGTTTTTTGTGGTAATTTACGTTATCTATTATCCCACTGAATCGCATCAAGATCGAACAAGTAGAACGGCATTTATAGCGATTTAAAGTTTTCAAAGTAATACAAGTAATTTTATATATATTAAAATAAGTAACGGGTATCCTATAGTCGGGATCTCGACTATAGCCTCTGCCAGTAGTTATAATTATACTCGTGTCTTGTTATGTATACTAATAGCACACGCAAAAACTCTTTAAGGATTTCAACGCACGTCTGCAGGAGGAATATGGACTACCCACCTGGGGATCCTATGCTTTGTTTGCCATTGCCACCATCTTTGTGGGCGCTGCTTTGGGATTATTGCTAGTGTGCATTGTGGACTTTGTATATCCACCAAAGAAGACGCAGCGTCAAAGCTTCTCTGAATCGCAGGACAATCTGGCACAGGAAGTTGAGGATTTGGCTACAGAGGATATCGAAGATGATGCCGAGGATAACGCAGCTGAAGAGGATGAATCGAATAGCGACGATACTGATGATGTTCCAGCTGAAGAGGATGATTCAAGCAGCGAGGATGTTCCTGCTTTAGTTGATGAAGATGAAGTAGATGAGGAAGAAGAGAAGAAAAAGGAAACTGGCGGTGATAAAGTGGCGAGCAAGAAGACCGAAAGCAAAGCGGAGAAAACAGAAAAACAGGCCAACAATCAAGCCGGCGATGAGGCGCCAGAGATTGCGGACAAGCCCAGCACTGAGCAGGTCCGCAAGCGTAAGCCACGCAAGGCGGATTAAATTGTTGGTTGGGTCAACGACGAGGACGAGGTCGAGGACGTGGACGAGGCAACAAAAAAGACTAACATAACATTACACATTTAAAGCAAATGAAAAAAGCCCTTTAACAACAAAACAGCATCTGCTTATTGTTGGATTGTATTACGAGCCTGTTTCTAATTGTTTATCCTTATGCACAACGCACAAATAAACATATTGTTTCCATGCTGTCGCATTTCGAAAACGTTTTCCAACTGTTGCTGCGGAAAATTGAAAATGTAATTTGATTTTAAGCAGTCATTATCCGATTATGTCAATCAATCGCCTTCTAGCACCTCATGTATTTCATAATTATTAAAACGTAACAATAACTAAATTAATATTTAGTCTTAAACTTAATTATTTGCCAGGCAATTATCCTTTCTTTTCTCTATCTTTATGATTCTTTTAATAAAATTGCAAACTGTATTAAATTTGCGTATTACAAATGAAGATTTTTCGCCTCTTTTTCTTAATAAACAAATGCTTTTATTGCATTTAAAACTTCTTGAATTGTCAAGATACAAATTAAGCAACCACAATAAAAAAAGCGACCAAATAATATTTGAGCTAAAAAATTAAACAAATGCAACGAGCAGAAAAACAACATAAAAAACTTGATAAGAATTCAATTCATAAAAAAAAAAATTAATATTGAATATTTTAATAACGTGTAATTCCAATGTGAAGAAAGTCCCTAATAAATACTTTAATTATAATTATATAAATGTATGTAACTGCGTGAGTTTGGAAAATATAAACCTAGATAAAAAATATACTCAAATACACCCGGAACAAGTTTTTCCTGTAAATTTTAATCTATTACAGAAAAGTTGGACATAAGAATAAGTATAAAAACAACATTTCAATATATTTGATTTATTTTTATGATGCTTCAGTGTAATCCAGAGATAATACAACCAGATATTAATCTGTCCAACCTAAGATATGGATAATGAAATAAAAGTCGCATTTTATATTTAATTTTGATGTTGATTTTTTAATATTTTACACATTTGGTATTGAATCTTAAAGAAAAACAAGATCGAAATTTGTCAAATTATACATTTCTATACATTTATTTGTATTCCATTTTATTTTAATAGCATTAATTAAATATGTTAAGTCCCTGCAATTTCGTTGTTATTAAAAACTACAAAGAAATTATATAAGTGTGGGTGTGTGTGTAAGTTTGCCGAATTAATTATAACTTGTTTCAAGTTCATTATGAGTTGCCAAATTAATAACTATTGCGTATTCACTGTTATTAAGTATAAAAAGTATAAAAGATTACATTTATTTCATTCGCGTCTGCACTTCAGATTGTTTATATAATTTGCCTGATTTGTTGCTATATTTCACTTGGCACTTGTGTTTAATGAATTAACTGTTGGTTTCTTGAGTATATATTTAAAAAAGAGTGACAACAATTTGCATGTTTAAACAAATAACATTTTAAACAAATGGCTATGGCTATTGTTAAGTTCGGTTTAACGGTAGGGATTTATATGGGTTTTTGTAGGTACTTGGTGTGTGTGTGTATATAATTAATTTTCTATATATAAAATATATATTTGATATATATTTGTTTGGTTGTAAAAATTGTACTATTGCAGCGTATGGAGGAAGTTTTTTGGGAAAGGATTCAAGGGTTAAGGGATATCTTGTGTGTGTGTGAGTGATTGTGTGTATATGTTTTCAAATACTTTAAGTAATTGTGTATGTGAGTGTGTGTGATTTCAAATTTAAATTTGCAGTTAATTCGTATATTGGATTTCGGTTTTGCAAACGCCAAATGCTTACAATACATATACGTGTATATACATATATATATGTGTAAGTGTGATTTCCTGACAACAAAAACAATTGTAATTACTTTAAATATTCAAAAAGCATTAATCGTGTGCATTAATCGTTGCAGCAAATGCAACTGAAAGCAAATTCAAAACTCAAACGGCATTCCAAAACTCTTCAAATTTCAACTGACAGCCGAGCAACAAGTGTTGCCACATTATGGAAAAACTATCGATTAATTGGTAATTTTTAGGACATTTTTTTGCATTGCGCTTTCAGTGACATTTGTGGGAGGGTTGTTTGTTGGTGTTGCCATTGTTGTAAAATTAACTTTTGTTTGTTTTGTTTTTGTTTGGTTTAAGGCGCGCAAAAGCTAATTTTAAAACAACGCAAGAGTGTCTTAAACTACTAAATAACTAGCTTGTTATTATGAGGTATTTGTATATGTTGTGTGTGTATGGTTTCTATCTGATGATTGTGGTGGAAATTTTGTGTGGCAAATTTTTAAAAAAAATTTTGTAAACCGGTCTATTGCATAAAATTGCAGGTCCGCGTCACTTTGGCGTCCGTCTGTCCGTCTGGACAACGCACAAAGAACGTGAAAAAATGTAGCAGTAAAAAAAAATAAACTAGTTGCCGGCTATGCGACAAAGTCGAGCGGTCGATTGAATCCTCCCTTGCGATTCATATACTGACGATACTTGCGCTTAAGGATCACATGCACTTCGCCGACATCGTTGCCCTCGACCTTCTTGTTCTTGGTGGTGTCGAATGTGCAGAATCCCATTGTCTTGAGCATTTCAACCTCCTCGGCCGATTTACCCTCCAGGTCGGCCTCATTGATCGCCGGACGCTCTGCAGCCGCCGCAGCAGCAGCTGCAGCCGCCGAATTGTTGCGTGTGGCACGACGGGATGTGGATGGCCCGGAACCACCACGTGAGCGGGATCTGTGGAATAATTTAAATATATAATGTGTGAGAGAAAGAGAGGAGAAAACAGATTCTTTACTTAATGAAGTGGCAGTTGATTGCATTTAAATTGAAATAAAATATGTATAGATATATTCAGATGTGGCCTTGGTCAAACTAGGGCAGGATCAGTTGAATATTCAACTGCAACTTGAAGTGCAACTTGAGCATTTAATTATGAAATGTGACACCTTTTTGAGTGATCATTTAGAACTGGTTTCGAACAGGGACAGTAAATAATGAATGTTTTTTTTTCCAATTGAAACAATTATTCACATCTAGTAACTGTAAAAAAAAAAACGTAAAAAATATTCCAATATTTTTCTTTAAGGGTAATCTGTAATCTATGCAATTTCACCATGATCTCAAGATTTATAATTCTTATTACTCATGAAATAATAGTTTTTGAGCAAAAAAAACAAACTTATAGCATAATGATTATTTCTTTTATTTATTATTTTTGATTCAAAAAAATAAAGCTCAAGTTGGTGGTAGGTCTAAATAACACCTTGAGCATTATTTTTTGATTTAAAAAAAATAAAACCCAAGAAATAATCATTATTCTAGGAATTTTATAATGATTATATCTTGAGTTTTAATTTGTTTGAATCAAAAATAAAACTCAAGTTGGTAGGTAGGTCAAAATAACACCAAATAATCATTATTCTAGGAGTTTTATTTTTTTTGCCCAAAAAGAATGATTGTTCCTGAGTTTCATTTCCTATTCAAAAGTAATCATAAGTAAAATAATAAAACTAATCGAATATTGATTATTTCTCGAGCTGTATAATAAAACTTGTAATGATTACATCCCCTGTTTAGAACTGGTTTTGGAATTTCTGTGGTTGGTTTCCTTGTATTTCGACTGACAGTTGTACAAAAGATAACAAATTTGTATAGATGTGTGTGTTTCTTAAATACTAAAAATCTATTTTCAAATTCCGACTGCTTAGGACATTTCCTCGATGAGTGCGGCACGGAGCTTTGTTGTCACCGTGGCCGGCTGTGCCTGGTTCAATTTGAAAACGCTCTCGATAACGGAAATCTCGGTGGCGGTTGTATTCATGCCCACAAACGAGATCCAATCGTTGACAACCATGCCGGCAGCCAGGACTTCACTGCCGCGATTCACCGTGCCGGCAACCAGAGGCACTTGGAGCAGCGACGACAGCTCATCCTGATCCTGTATGGTGGTCTTGGGATGCACCATGCCGCCCTGATTGCTCAGCACCGTGTACGAGCCAATTAACGTATTCTCGGCAATTGTCTGACGGAATACTTCCACCTTCAGTACATCGGCGATAATCTCTTCGGTTTCCTTATCCAAATCGGGATGCACCAGGGCCACATAGTCATTGCATGCAATCACATTGCCCAGGGCTGACAAACGCTCCTCCACACGCTGGATTTTGACAGCATCCGGCAAACTGTTGCGCAAATGTTGCAACTCTTCGTCTGTGGTGGAATGTGGCACCAAAAGTCCGTGACGGTTGCCAACTGTGAGGCGACCGATGATGCGGCAACCTCCAATGTTGGCATGGATAACCGGAATGGTCTCCGCCAACTCCGACTCGTAGACACTGTAGAAAGTCTCGGAGCCGCCAATTGCCACCAGGCAATATGTGTTTGTTAATTTGCTGAAGACGCCAATATCATCGTTGTTCTCGAACTGTACGCGTAGCGCCATTTTGTGATATTCTTTAAATTATTGTTATTTAACTGTTGTAACTTCTTGTTAAACGTCTGGTTGCTCACTAATGCTAAGCTCTTTGCTTTTTACTCAATTTATTTATTTATCTTGCTTTATGTGATGAAATTCGCAAATTTCACTTCACGTGGTAATTTTAAAACGATGTTGCCAGAATTCCAAAATAAAAATGACACTTGTATAACGTCTGGCAGCCTTGAAATATGAAAGACCACTTTTTCATTTCATTACTGTTTGAAAAAATCATATTTTTGGTGACTTGCTACCTTTATAAAAATGATCACCTTCATTTTATGTAATTTCAAATTTAAAACGTTCCGCAAATCAAATAATTTAATGCTAAATAAGCTTAAAATAAGTTCACTTTTAAATTTTTCGTTTGCAGCCGGCGTTCCAATGGAACTATTCATCGCCAACCGACCAACTCAATAATGGAACTAAATGAATGAACAAATAAGGAAGCACGGTGTATTAATTTAAATACTGCTCCTGCCCGTTCAGTTGAACTAGTCCAGCTAACTAGTATTATTGCCACGCTTATTACTTAAGATAATTTATAATTAATTAAGCAAAAACGTTAGTACTTTATACTTATCGTTGTGGTTTGGTACACTACACTTGCTTATTCACCTCGAACGCCTGCCACGCACACGTTCCCGGTCACGGCTGCGGCTTCTGTCACGCTCACGGTCACGTTCCCGGTCACGGCGATTGCTACTGCTCCCAACGCCGATGGCTTCTCTTTCTCTTGAGCGTCGTTCGCGTCTCTTCTTACGCTCTGTGCGCTCCTTTTCCCGTCGTCTGTGCGCGGGTGAAGCGGGACTGCGGCTACGACCCATTTTATCCTTGTGTTGGTTGGTGTGTGTGTGTGTTTGTTTGTGTTATAAACGTATTGAAATATACAAAATGCCTAAACATTGATAGAGCATTTTAACCATTAGTTGAACTTCATTCATAATTTGTTTCTTTACGCGCACACTCACCGTTGCCTAATGCTGTGTCTAGCTTATTTTGGGCGACACCGGCATTAAGTAAAAAGCGCTAAACTTAAAACTAAACTTAATAAACGAAGCGCGTTCCTTCACACCCGCGACGCTACAACCGACTGCAAATGGCTGCTGGACGCAACAGCTGATTTGTGTGGATGAAATCCGGGCTGCCACCCGGTACATAAAAATTCGATCTGGCAAGCCGTGCCATTTTGGTCAAATTGCAAATATAGCTAAAATTGCTAAATGGCAGCCCTGAACTCAAATAAAGTATGACAACCTTGTTTCCCAGTATTTTAAAGGTAAAACATACTTACGGTCACACTGTAAATAAGATGTTACTATAAATTTTATAGCAAATAAATTTAATACACTGGTAAATTTGGCGCCAAAATGTAATTTGTCATTTAATAATTTTAATAATTTGATCGAAATATTTGGTTTGCATAGCTATATTTTATATTATTCACCTTGTTAGATGTTTGTGTTACAAAAATAATAGTTTGTTTAACCTTTACATAATACTGCAATTAAATTACTGGCGCCGGTTCAAAGATGTCAACAACAAATAATATTAGCAATTAACATTCATACCATACATACTCAATTACATTATCAGCTTTTGCTGTAATCAGCAAACTATGCCATTAAGTGCTATGTTGTTGTTTATATGCGCGAATAAGCACAACAAAACACAACAATGAAGAACAGCTGTTGCTTCATGCGCACGCCGACTGCAATAAAAAAAAAGCTCTGAGTGAAAGCTTTTGTGTTGGCTCCCACATTCGCTGTTCATCGCAGTTGTCAATTTGCAAGCAGCGCCGTCGGGTGCTTGAGTTCTTTTCGATTGCTTGTTTCTCTATCTAGTATATTCCGTTTCTTCTTTAACGGCCTGCAACATGGGCGACGCTATGAAGGTGGAGGTTAAGGACATTGATAAGCTGCTCGAAATGGACGGTTACCTAAAGACCCACGAGCGTGAGATACGTCGCCGGTAAGCAACAACAACAGTGCATCTGACCCGGAGGCAATGGACGCGTCATGTAATCCCAACTTTGTGCCGGCTGATAAGCAGCTACTAGTTTGGAACAGTGCAAACAAACCTTGTTTGTTGTTGTTGTTATGCGCTATTTAATCATATCAACTGTGTTAACACTGCAGTTGGAAAAACTGCGTTGACCAATGAATGTCACATGAAGGTCATTTTGTGTCTAATTTACTACTGTGTGTGTCTTTTGCGTGCGTTCGTTGTTTCTTTTCCTGCTTCGGCAATGTGATTGATGAACATTTGGAGCAACCGTCGCGCCATCTATTGGCCTTGGCATTGAGCACTAAATTTGATTTCCACGTTTTGTTTTGCTTTCTCTCTTCGCAGACATGGCGTCCTACAGGAGTGGATAAAGAAGCTCGATCAATGCGAGGGCGGCATTAATGAATTCACGCAGGGCTACAATTATTATGGCCTGCATTTTCAGTCGGACAATTCAGTGATAGCACGTGAATGGGCGCCGGGTGCAAAGGACGTGTATCTAACGGGTGATTTCAGTGAGTACATCCTTTTTCTAAAGTTTTCTTTACTAAAATCGATTATAGCATAAATAGTAGGGGTGTTTATATTTTTAAAAATAATAATATCGATATTTCGATATGAAAAATATTATATAATATTAATATCGATTGAATTAGTCGTATTTCTACCTCGAAATAACTGTGTTTTTACATTTAATTCCAATATTTGCCAGAAAAAGTATTGCTTAAAATTAAACTATCGCAAAGAGTATCGATTGATACAAAAATATTTTATTAGCAGCCCTAATCGATAGTAATGAGATGCTATCGATAACTATACGTTAACAATGGAGTACAATTCAAATTTCTTTTGCAGATAACTGGCACTGGGAGTCGCATCCGTTCAAGAAGCTGCCCTTCGGCAAATGGGAGCTGCATTTGCCCGCCAATGCTGATGGTAGTCCGCCAATTAAGCATCTCAGCGAGATCAAGGTCATCATACGGAATCAATCGGGTCAACTGTTGGATCGTCTGTCGCCCTGGGCCAAATATGTGGTACAGCCACCCAAGGAGGCCAACCAGGGCGTCAACTTTAAGCAATATGTATGGCAGCCGCCGGCTGGAGAGCGCTATCAGCGTCAGCATGCACGTCCGGCCAAACCCAAGTCGCTGAGGATCTACGAGTGCCATGTGGGCATTGCCTCCCAGGAGCCGCGTGTGGGCAGCTACGATGAGTTCGCGGATCGCATTGTGCCACGCATCAAGCGTCAGGGCTACAACTGCATCCAGGTGATGGCCATCATGGAGCACGCCTACTATGCCAGCTTTGGCTACCAGGTGACCAGTTTCTTTGCCGCCTCCAGTCGCTGTGGCAATCCGGAGCAGCTGAAACGCATGATTGATGTGGCACATTCCCATGGACTATATGTGCTTCTGGATGTGGTGCATTCCCATGCTTCCAAGAATGTGCAGGATGGTCTCAATCAGTTTGACGGCACCAACAGCTGTTTCTTCCACGATGGCGCTCGGGGAGAGCACTCCCTGTGGGACAGTCGCCTTTTCAACTACACGGAGCACGAAGTGTTGCGTTTTCTGTTGTCCAATCTGCGCTGGTGGCACGATGAATACAACTTTGATGGATATCGCTTCGATGGCGTCACCTCCATGCTGTATCATTCGCGTGGCATTGGCGAAGGCTTCAGCGGTGACTACAATGAATACTTTGGTCTCAATGTCGACACGGATGCTCTCAATTATCTGGGACTGGCCAATTATATGCTGCACCAGCTTGATCCCGAGGTCATCACCATAGCAGAGGTCAGTGTGTGATTAGTTTCTTTATAGCATTCTCTCTACATATATATGTTTCTCTATTGCAGGATGTTTCCGGCATGCCCACCTTGTGTCGTCCCGTGTCGGAGGGCGGCATTGGCTTTGACTATCGCCTGGGCATGGCCATACCGGACAAATGGATTGAGCTGTTAAAGGAAACAAGTGACGAAGAGTGGAGCATGGGCAATATTGTACACACACTCACCAATCGCCGCTGGATGGAGAATACGGTGGCCTACGCTGAATCACATGACCAGGCGCTTGTCGGCGATAAAACCATTGCCTTCTGGCTGATGGACAAGGAAATGTATACGCACATGTCAACAGTATCCGATCCGTCGCTGATTATTGATCGCGGTCTGGCCCTGCACAAGACTATACGCCTTATTACACACGCGTTGGGCGGCGAGGCGTATCTCAATTTCATGGGCAACGAATTTGGACATCCCGAGTGGCTGGACTTTCCACGTGTGGGCAACAACGACTCGTATCATTATGCGCGTCGTCAATGGAATCTGGTGGATGACCATCTATTGAAGTACAAGTACCTTAATGAGTTTGATCGTGCCATGAATGAGCTGGAGGAGCGTTACGGTTGGTTGCATTCCGGACCCGCCTATGTCAGCTGGAAGCACGAGACCGACAAGACCATCGCCTTTGAGCGTGCCGGTCTTGTGTTCGTCTTCAATTTCCATCCAACACAGAGCTTCAGTGATTATCGTGTGGGCACCAACTGGGCGGGAACCTACCAGGCGGTGCTCTCCTCGGACGATCCCCTCTTTGGTGGCCACAATCGCATCGACATGAACTGCAAGCATGTCTCCGATCCCTGGGGATATGCTGGCCGCACCAATTTCATTCAAGTCTATGCTCCTTCCCGTACGGCGGTCGTGTATGCACGGGTTAGCGATTAACCAACCAACGTGATCATCCCAAGATTGTTAATATATATACAAATGATGTATACAAATATGAATTTCAAAATTTAGCTATAGTTTTTGTTAATGTTACGAAAGCCATGAATAAAATTATTTACACACCAGATGTTATTTTTATAGTTTTCGATAAATAATGGAAGTTTCCATTTCTTTTCCTTTTTCCCTTTCTAGACTTGATTTTACTCAAAAAGATTTCAAATTTTGTTTTTTATAATTAATATTTTAATTCTTTATTTGCTTTGAATTTTTAAAATTGTATTTTTCTGTCGTTTATAATAAATATATATTTATAGACTTTTTTTTATACATATTGTATTCTACGCATGTGGCTTAATTATTTGCTTGCAGTTTCGTTTATTCGTTACAACTTACAACTAATTATTTATCTTACAGTAATTTATTAATTATTACTTTTTTTTCTGTTTGTTTTGATCTTAAAATAAATATGCTTTGAATCATTGTCTTCCATTAGTATTAATAGTTATTTATGCTTAAAACTAATAACTTTAGTTCAGTAAATTTTTTGTTTGTTTGTTTTTTTGTTTTTCAAGTTTTCGGTTTTTGTGGGTATGAAAAAATACTTTAATCTTAACTATGGTAGCGCTGTTAGTATTAACAACTTAGTTCAGTGCTATGCTTTTATTCTTAGACATAACTTAGATCATCATTAATGTCGGATGGCTTAACAAAATTGCAAATAAAATATATATAATATATATGTTTATGTTTTAAATAATATACAACATTTAGGGGAAATGCGAATGACGAACAACAATAAAGAAATAAGTGTAAATAAATAATGACGGAGAATACTTGAAATGAAATACATTACATAGCTGCAAAAGGAACAAATTATACATATATCTATATATATTTAGATATATATACATATACATATAAGTAGTGTTATTATTATTATTTAGTTAAGTAAAAATTATGGATTAGTATGTTTAAATAATACAACTTAGTTAGCAATTAGATTTTTGTTTTGTTTTCTTTAAATATAACATTAAAAATTAGTTTAAACATTAATATTTGCAATGTCGCAAGATATTTGTTTAAAAAGAAACTGGGCTCGGGTGTCGTATTGTTGATGTGTTTGTTTGTTTTTTTTTGCACTTAAACATAGGCTACTTAATATTATAAAAAATAATTTAATCGAATAGATTTACAGAATCGTGTGTGTGAGTATGAGTGTGTGTGTGTGTGTTTTTGTGGAACAACATTTAAAATTTTTGCAATTTGCGCACAACATGAACATAATCATAAGTTATTTGTATACTATCTGTATACGATATATATATATACATAAATATATATAGGTATTTTTATAGGATTCTTTGACAATATATTTATATATATGTATGTATGTGTGTGTGTCTGTGTATATCATGCACTTTTATAATATTTAGAAAAATAAATGTAGTTTTATGTAATATCAGTTTCGCATTGAGTTTTTTCATTAAGTTTAACTTGGCTTTATTTTCATTTCATTTTAATGAATTTTGATTTCATATTTATATATTTATTGTTGTGTTTGGTGGCCAAATGTGTCGATTTTTGATTAGTTCAAAAAGGCTTGCAAATTAAATAAAATTAAATAAATGTTGCAGCTGCAACAAGGCAATTGCAATGTTGCCTTGCAGCAGGCGCAACAGATTGTTGTTTAAGTACTCCAAATTTAAAAGAAATATGTCGTTGGAATTATTGTGGCATTATTCAAAAATCGACCCATTTGGCCACCCATTAGACCCTACGCGGCAAATAGTTGCGCCGCAGCAGCAACAGCTGCAGCCTGTTGCTGTTGTTGCTGCTGCTGCTGTTGCTGCTGCTGCAGTGGCGCCATTATTGGTATCGCTGTTCCATCGGCGGTCAGCAGCAATGTTTGCGTTGCCTGTGTCGCTTGTGTTGCACCAGCAGCTGTTGCTGTTGTTGGCTCAGCGAGTTGCATATTGGCGGTTGGCCAATCGGCGGGCAACACAATCAGTTGCTGTTGTCCAGCCTTGCTGGGATGAGCAATGATGCTGCCATCGGATGACTGCACCAATATTGTATTTGGCGGCAAATTGAAGCAGGTCACAGTGCCATTGGGTCCCACTGTTTGCAGTTGCAAAGCGGCAGGTTGTTGTTGTTGGAACAGCGTGGTTGCTGCTGTTGTGGTTGTTGTATTATGATTGCTGTTGTTGCTGCTGCTGCTGAGATCGAGACCATCGTTGTCGCCAGCTGCCTGTTGTTCTTGCAACAGCAACTGTTGCTCGTCGCAGCTAACCTCCTCATCGATCACCTCCTCGACCAGATCATCTTCGTTAAGCTCCTCGATAATGTCGTCTGTGTTATCCACATAACCGGCTTCATCGAGCGTCACAGTGTCAGCAGCAGCTGCAACACCAACTCCAGCTGGCGGAGAGGGCGTTGGTGTGGGCATGGCCAGGTAACTGTCCGCCGTTTTGGCCGTCAGTGCTGTGCCTTTGGGTATGCGAAATTTACGTAGTATCTGAGCTGTCGATGAGGACAAGGCGGCATCGAGTGCAGCCGCATCATCATCATAGACATCTTGATCGATATACTCCTCTTCCTCCTCTTCAACATCCTCTTTCAGCTGCTGTTGTTGTTGTTGCTGCAGCTGCTGCTGCTGTTGTTGCTGCTGCTGTTGTTGCTGTTGCAATTGCAGCTGCTGTTGCAAGCTAGTAGCGTCTGGCGTGATGATAACCTGACGACTGCGATTGGCGTTCGTATTGACGCGCAACAAAGTGACGGCCGCTTTGCCCGACATTGTTTGGCCGCCATTGATGAGACTCAGCGGCGGATGTTGCTGTTGCAGCTGCGATTTGTTGCCAACTCCACGTGTTGCCAGCAATATGACTGGTGTCTTCTTGCCAATTGTTGTTGTTTTGATGCCATTGCTGATGCTGTTCACGTTGTTGTTGTTGTTGTTGCTGCTGCTGATGGTGGTATTGGTGTTGGTTGTTGTGTTGCTGACGCTGGTGTTGGTGTTGGTACTGTTGCCATTGCTGTTGTTGTTAAAATGAGGAATGGAAGATGAAACAGCATTGGAATTATTAGTGTTGTTATTTTGCACTTTGGAAACGGTTTTGCATTTCATTGTGCTACTTTTATTTATTAGAAAGTCAGCGAATATGTCGACGAAACTGACCGCGACGCTACGATTGCTGTTGCCGTTGCTAGAGCAATTGTTGTTGTTGCTGCTGCTGCTGCTGTTGTTGCTGTTGCTGTTATTGCCGTTGTTGGCGAGGAGAGCGCGTGATTTTGCCTGCTTTACGACAATCTCCTCGTGATAGATTCGTTGCGCTTCCGCTCGCCAATTGTTGTTGTTGTTGTTGTTGTAGGTGTTGTGCATGTTGTTCTGAGTGTTGCTGTTGTAGTTGTTGTTGTTTCGTGGTGTGTATGGCCGCTTGAACTGATTGTTCTTCTTGTATTGTTCTTCTTGTTGTTTAAAAGAATCTGTTGTTGTTGTCGTTGTTGTTGTGATGAGGCATGTTGTTGTTGATGTTGTGGTGGTGGTGTCGCATGTTTATGAATTTCGTGTGCAAATCATAAAGACGAAAAACAACACAAAACATAAATGCAACCGAAAATTGAAAAAGAAAAAAATATTTTCACGAAGAAAATTTTCATTAGCATTTTGCTTAAATTTTTTTTAAAGAATTTCGTTAGTTTTTTTCTGTTTTAATTAAATTTTTTGGGGTTAGTAAATTATAATATAATTATTTACAGATGAGTCGTTGAATGTCTTATGCAGATGAAATGGGATGAGTAAAATCTGTTCCCAAATGCTGTGAGTTTATTTTAGTAACCAATTCGTAAGCCAATTATTAAATTGCTTGTATTTAATTGAAAATAAAAAACAAGTAAAATTAAAAACAGATAAAATGGTAAATCGTGCGAATTTAAAGAACAAAAATAGCAAATAATTAAAATTCCTGAAGAACTGCTGGAATATCAATGCATATCTAATAACTCTGAATGAATAATTTCTTTTTATGCGTATCTCCTAAAAGTGTTTAAGTATATCGGAAAAAAATATTAAGAACTATTTAAAAAATGTCAAAAACGTTTGGGCTTTTCTTGTTTCTAAAATAATTTAAAATAAACTAGAATTTAATTTCAAAATAGTTTGCTAGATTGTATTAGCTGTTGATATTTTTTTAAACCCTTAACTTATACTGTCCTACAGATTTCTCGTATACTTTAAATACCATAATATAAAACAATAAAGTTGCCAATATGTCTATTTGAAATAAGACAAAAATTTTCCTTTTATTAGTTCTGTTGTTAATTTGGAAAATGCATTGGTGTTTATTAAAAGGATGAATGGAATGAATAGCATACAAAAAATAAAAACAGGATCCGAAAAAAATAAAAATTAATTAAATAAAGCGTATAAAAAAGTACACATACCTTGCACTTAAACGTCCAATTTTATTTATAATTATATTGGTTTTTTTTTTAACAAAATTATTCATATGCAAATGAAATGTTTATGAGGTGCGCAAAATTAATAACAAAATATTGATGATGCTGTTTTTGTTGTTGTTGTTGTCTGTAGTGTTTACACACACCCACGCACACACACACACACACACTGAGAGATGTGTGTAGGATATTTTATCCTCTTGTGTTAGTGTTGAGAGTTGTGATTGTTTTAGTGTTAAAATGAGTATTATGGGCATGTTTTAAGCGTTATACATGATAAAACATATGTGATGATATTTCGTTATTTTTTTTTTTGTTTAGAGGATTTTCCGATCAGAGCTAACATTGTAAATGGTTTCCATTTGCGATGCTTTCGCTTCAGTGATATTCATTTGAATCCTTTAACAATTTATATAATATGTTTAAAATCATTTATAGTTGTTTTTTTTTTTTTAACAAATATAAGTGTTTATTTTATTTGGTACTTTGGCTGCAGTTGTTGTTTTTGCTGTGTTGTTGGCTTTTCAGAGCGCTAGAAGCACGGCTTCTGATATATCGTAGCTATAGTTGTATTTATTAATTAACAATATATGCGATTGATTGTTTTATTTTTGTTTGATTGATTGATTGATTGGTTGGTTGGTGGGTTGGTTTTTGTGTACATAAAATAAAACAAGAGAAAAAAAAGAAAGAAAAATAACGAAATCGCATAAAAGTTAACACATTGTAATCAAAATTATTTCATCGAATGGGAAATTAAGAAATCATATAAGTACATTTTACAATATAAGTATGTATAATCTTAATTATATTATTGTTCAATGATAAAGGTTAATACTCAAGTGGGTTCTTCGAGGACTGAGAACTGTACATAACCGAAAGCAACAATAAGCCGCATAGAAATTATATTCTGTTTGTTTTTTCATAGAATTTCAAAATATAAATAAATGCACAAATTACAAAATTAAAACTAAATAATAGTTAAAAAATTAAATCAGTTAAGCAGAGTGCTCTACCATACAAATAATTAAATTACTTAAATTATAAATCAATATACTTAGATATACATATCATAAATGCTTAAAGAAAAACTACGAGAAAATTAAAAATAAATTAATCAATTGTTAATGCATTTTTCTTGGAAATATGTGTATTTTTATTTTTGTAAATTTAATTTATTGTTGTTATGTGTGTTTTTAGTAGCTGGCGCGACGTTGTTCAACACTAAGTGAAACGAAAAACGCAACGAAACGGAATGAAACGAAACAGCGACTGCACTACGACAGCAATAACGCAGCGCCGCCGCCGTCGACTACGCAAAAAACTGATAAAAAGAGACAAATATATAGTAAGAGATAGAGACAGAGAGAGAGAGAGAGAGAGAGAAAGACAGTGGGATAGCGAGTACAATTAAGTGATGTAAATTATTATCTATACATCAGAAAATATCGATATTGCTAACATTAAATATTGCTCAATCGAACTTTGTTCTAAAAAAATATATATTCTCCTTAAATATCATTTTCTTTCGGAATTTCGGAACATCAATAAAACGAGGTATTCATTGACAGGTTTTTAAAAAATGTACATCAGAAAAATTTCCACATAAATTATAAAGACTGCAGGGAACACAACATATCGAAATATAATGTGCTATTATTATAGATATCGATATTTTCCTACCTATTTACATCACTAGTACAAATTGATACAGAAACAGAGAGCAAGAGAGAGTGAAAGAGAGCGCGTTACACTAAAAGAATTACTCAAGTTCGAATATTACAGTATAACAGCGTATAGCTAAGTAGCACAGTTTATAATAAATATAGTTAGATAAAGAGAGAGAGATTGAGAATCGGGTTTTTACCTAATTTCTTTGGTCTCCAGCAAGGACGAAGTGTTCACATCGTTCACCGCATTGATCATCGAGGTGGGCGAGAAGGGCAGGTGATACATGGAGGCGGCATCCAGCGTATAGGCATCGCTGCTCTTGATCAGCAACTCATTCTTAATCTCCATGAACTGTTGATGCGGATTGTGGCCAAATTGATGTTGTTGCAGCAGCTGTTGTTGCGATTGTTGCTGATGTTGTTGGTGATGCTGCTGTTGCTGCTGTGTTTGGGAGTCCAGTGCATTCGCATTCAACGTTGGCTGTGTGCTCGCATGTGTGGTGAATGTATATTGAGGTGCTCCCGAGGCACTCATCGTATATGGACACAGATCTCCCAGTTCTGAGGAGTCCAGTTTCGGTTGGAAACTCTGCAGACCATCGGGGGTTAGAATCTGATAGCTTTGCACAGTGCCAATGACATGTTGTTGCTGTTGCTGTTGTTGTTGCTGCTGCTGTTCGTTGGGCAGTGTGGGCGTGGCAGCGCCTGTCGAACTCAAATACGTGACATTATCCAATTCATAGTGCGTGGGTTGTGTCTGTGATTGACTTGTGGCAACTTGTTGCTGCTGCTGCTGCTGCTGTTGTTGCTGCAGTTGCTGCTGTGTTGTTGTCTGATACGTTGTTGCCTGTGCTCGTTGTGGTGCTGCTGCCGTTGTGTATATCGCCTGTGTGCCATCCAGTTGCAATGGCACCAGATTACCCGCCTGATCCTGTATCATGATGCTCTGGCCGTGCAATTGTTGCTGCAACAGCGCTTGCTGCAACTCCAGTTGATTCGAGTAGATCAATGTTGTTGTTGTCGGCTGCGCTGTTTGCGTTGGCGTCGCCTGTCCCCGCTGCAATGCCATGGAGCTGCTGGCGCCGGGATTGGCCAATGCCAATTGTGCACCACCTGGCAATATCATGCCACTAAAGTCTAACGATGGCAACGTCTGCAACTGTTGTTGTTGTTGTTGCTGCTGCTGCTGCTGTTGTTGTTGCTGCTGCTGCTGCGTTGCTGCTGTTGTGGTCTGTTGTTGTTGCTGCTGCTGTTGCTGTTGCAATTGTTGCTGCTGCTCGACATCTGCATTCTGCACTTCATCCAACACGCTGTCAATTTGAGCTAAACGCTTCTTCGCCGGCGTACTGCTGGGCGTACCCGCCTCCCCGCCCTTCTGTTTGCGCACCCTCGGGGTGCGGGAGGTGCGCGGTCGCTTGGCGGCAGGCGTGCCACTTGCCTCCGTCTTCTGGGGCGTGGCATTGGTGGAGGGCGGCATGGGCACATCGCCGTGCTTATCCTTTTTGTGCATTTTCATCTTATCCGGCCGTGAGAATTCCTTGTTGCAAATGGGACACGCAAAGATCTTGCGATTCTGTCCCTCGTGGAAGAGATAGGCATGTCGCTGGAAGCTGTACTTGTTCTTGAACGTCTTGAAGATGTCGTTCTTGGCACAGACCAGACAATAGGCCACACCGTCGATGATGTGCTCGTACCGGGCAATGTCCAAGCCACGCACACTCATCTTCTCCAGATACTCGCCCTGCTCATCCTCCGCAATGACGCGCGTTTTACGCTTACGCTTTTGCTTTGCCGCCGCCGCCTTGGACATCATGCCAGGCAGTGCATCATTGATGGTCTGCTGCTGTTGTTGTTGTTGCTGCTGTGGTTGCTGCTGCTGACTGCTGATGGTATAGGTGGTGGTGGTGCCCGCTCCCACTTCAGATTCATCCGCCTCAGTCTCCTCTTTGATGTAATCCTCAAACTCATGATCATGCTCCAGACTCTGCTCCTCATATTTCACCTGCAGTGCCGTCTCCTCATCCTCCTCCATCAGCTCCTGTGGCTCATATTTAATTATGTCGGCGGCAACAGCACTGCTGCCATTGCTCAGGCAATCACTGCTGCCGGGTTCACTTTTGAGCACATGATATTCCTCATAGGTCGAGCCATCGAACTCAATGATTGTGCCATCCGTATTGACCAGTGCTGTTGTTGTTGTTGTCGTCGTCGTTCCACCATTATCAGCAGCACCACCAATCACCGGTGTTGCCGTTGTTGCACCGCTAACCGTCGTCGTTGGCAAACCACCATTATAATTCTCAAACACTATCGTTGTTGGCGTCTGGCCATCCTCTCCAGTTGTGGTTATATAATGATATTGAGGTTGCTGCTGTTGTTGTTGCTGTCGCTGCTGTTGTTGTTGCTGCTCCGTCGATCCATTTGTGGTGGCGTTCGTGTGCAGGATGGAGGACGAACTAATAGTTGTGACCACATTGTCTTTTGTTTATATTGTGATTGAAAGTACATATTCGGTTTGGTTCATATAAGAGATGTGTTTCAATGTAATATTTGCATAAATAATCAATAAATCAATTCGAAAATCGAAATTGAAATTGTAATCGAAATCAAAAATCAATCAACAATTCGCTCAAAATCAAATACCGAAATCAATTAATTAATGTAGTGCTGAATGATAACTACAGATCGTCTCTATATATAAGGTATATAACTATCGATATTGATATAGTTTAAATAAAGTTATTAATCTTCTATGTCAATTCTTTAAAAATTATCCATAAAATTATACTCGATAGTATTTATCGATAGTTATAGCAAAAGATATGGTGAGTGAATTGGTATTTGTTTTTGTGTTTACTTAGTTTCTACTGATTATGTATTTATATCATAATTAATTCATACTTTGGCAATCGATAACAAACTGAATTCAAAGATTCTAGCATAAAAAAAATAATAAATTCTCAAATTGTACAGTTTAGATTCCAATTTAAAGATGGCAAATTAATTCGCACATGTTGTGCATAATCAAATACAAAATTAAAACTAAATAAATAACTTAAAATTCAGATAAACTAAATAAAATATGCTACACGCAGTGTTCACAATCAAAACGTATGGAACGCTTGGAATTGGAGCGCCAAATAATCAGAGCAATTATCTACTGAATATTCAGAAATATCTGTGTTTAAATTAGTTAGATAAATTAAAATTATGATATTTGTCTAGATAAATTAAGTACTGAATTCGAAATAAGTTGTTGATTCAAAATACTGATTTTGTGTAGTGAATCGAAATTGAAACAACAAAGTTAACAACTTAGGAGCTAAACTAAATACACTGTAAATAAACTAAAACATACGCTAAATAACTAAAAAAATTATATTAAAATTAAATAAATAATAAAAAAAAAGTTTTGAGCCTTTTTCAAATGCGCATTGCACGTTTTCTCAGTTATATTTATATATATTTTTATTATTATTCGTAATTGGGTCTAATTTGTGCATTTATTTATATACTTTTATGTTCGGTTTTCATAGATTAATTTCAGATATTTATGGTTTTTATAATAGACATGAGGTACAGCAAAAAACATATGCTCAGTATGGTACGGAGTTTATAAAGTGTAAGAGCGAACTGAAAAGCGATTTGTTATTTGAGTTTTTAAGATGCATTTTTGATAATCTTTTATTTTTTTTAGATTTCTTTTCTTTTTTGACGGTTTAGTTGAAATTTTTTCGTATTATATTATTTATTATTTCTTTAGTTTCAATATTTTGAGCCCAAAAAAAAGTACAAAAACACCGTAAATGGAAGACCAGCACAATGAATTCAATTAATATATAATAAAATAAATGGATTGCGATTTTCCCAATTTTTCTTTCTTTTCCTCTTATAGTTTTGCGCAGAAAAATTTATTTGGCACCAAAATTGTTAAAAATTAAAATAAAAATACTACAATATGTTAATTGAATGCATTGATAATGAAATGAGATGAGCGTTATTAGACAATTTACAACAAATTTTGCCAATTGGAATCTTATTACCAAACAAAATAAAAAAAAACAACAAACAAGTTAGTAAGTGAGGCTAAGTTAAAAAATACCAGAAGATACCAAAACAAAAAGTTGTTACGAGCACACACAAAATGAAAGCAAAATTTTAATTTTCTTTTAAATTAACTACATATAAAAACAGTCGAACAAAATTAAGACAGAGTTGTTAGCTTACCGGCAACATGTTGCTGCTGCTGTTGTTGGTGTTGTGGACTGCTGTTGCTGCTGGCAACGGCAGCAGCTGTTGTTTGATATGTAGCCGTTGTTGTTGTTGTCGGCTGTCCATTTGCATCACAGAGTATTTCATTTTGCAGCTGATAGACGTTGCCGTCTGTGCTGCTGTATTGTTGTTGTTGCTGCTGCTGCTGTTGTTGTTGTTGTTGCTGTGGAATGCCGTTCAGTGTATTTGCTGCTGGCAACATTTTGAGGCTAACAATTTGCTGTTGCTGCTGTTGACTAGATGTTGTTGTTGTGGTTGTTGCTGTTGGCGTTGCACTGACGCTTTGCGGTTGTTGTTGTTGTTGACTTAGTTTTGGTATTTTTCCCTCAAATTTACGCACTTGTTGCATGAATTGTAGCTGCTGTTGTTGTTGTTCGTTGAGTCTGCGTTTGGCATCTGTAAAAATTGGGTCGAGATTTGTATTACATGTGCTATCAAAGGTTGTTAGTTAATTGTATGTTGTTGTTGTTGTGATTTAATGTTGATGTAGTTGTTATGGTGGCAGGTAAGCGTTGGGATATTTCAAGCGACACACACACACACAAGCACACATGAATACATACATATGAAGCGACGAAGAAGAAGATGAAGACCAAGACCAAGACCAAGACGAAGACGAACCGATCGACACCTAAAGAATTTGGAAAACTGCAGCCCAAACCAACAAACAAGAGGAATCTATAGCTTATCCTTAGCTTTTCATCCTTTGCTTTGCTTTTTTGTAGCATTTTGTTTGCATTTCATTCGAGTTTTTAGTAAAACAGTTTTGGTTTTTGGTTAGTTTTTATAGCATAGTTATTTTTTATGTTTTTCAAATAGAGTGCTCTTGTATATTTCACAGTCGCTTACAAAGTAGGACACAACTTTAGACCTTTAAAACTTATGTTTTACCGAACAAATAAAAAAGACTAAATGAGAAACTAAAATCAAATACAGTAAAAGAAGACGACGACAACAACAATCAAGGACGATGATGATGACGACGAAGACGACGACGACGACGACGACGTTGATGTCTTTGGAGGAACACATACAAGCGGCTGTGGAATTTGCGAGTTAAAAAGGGATTTACAGATGGCATAATGTGGATAAATGTTAGTTAACAAATTGGGAGAATGGATTGAATGATGGGTTATTGGATGTTGGATGATAATGCTGTGATTCTTATGTGACTATAGTTGTTGATGTTGGAGCTGTTGCTGTTGTGACTGTTGCATTGCAGTGACTGTTGCTGCTGCTAATGTTGCTGCAGTTGCTGCTGTTGTTGTTGCTGCTGTTGCGCTCACCTCCACCAACGCCAACGCCAACGCCGCCGCCGCCACCGCCATCACTAACGACAGCAACTGTTGCTGCCGTTGCTGTGCTGTCTGCAGCTGTTGCTGCTGTGGTACTGCTGCTGCTGTTGCTGCTGGTGCCACTTGTTGCTGCCTCCTTTTTTCGCCGTGTTGGCGTCTTGCGCGGCGTTGAATTCGCCTTGGCACGCGCACCGCCGCCGCGTGCTCCTCGCGATGTGGAGGACGTGGATGTGGAGGATGCTGGCGATATGGAACGATCATCTTTATTGGCACGCGGACTGCGACCACGACTGCTGTTGCGTGAATTGGTGCGTCTCTTGCTTGCCAGCCAATCATCATCATAATCCGCATCGTATTTACGCTTATGCTTGCGACGCTTAAAATCCTCCTCCTCATCATCGTCCTCTGCAAAGGAAACAGATCAAACAAAACAAGTTGATTCAAATAATTCAATAATCATCTAGTTGTTGCTGTCATCTCACCAGTGCCATCGTCAATGTATTCAAGCAACTCCTGTTTGGTCTTGAAATCAGCAGGACTCTGCAGACTCGCATCCTCTGGAGGAAAGTCGGCTTCCTCCTCATGCAGCGTGAGAACGCTCTCTTTAAGCATGGCCTTGACATCGTCGGGCACATTGGGATTCTGTTGGATTTCATCCAAGTCCAAATCAGGATTGCGCTCCTTGAAACTCTTTGCCTTGGTGGGATTGCATTGTTTCTTCATTCTATCAAAGGTAAAGAAATATAATTAATATAGAGTCTTTAACTTGTTCAATTTGTACCCACTTCTTATCACACAACAGCACATCGAGATGTGGTGGTAGTGGCGACGCTGTTGTCACAGCATTGTGTGGATCCTCGGGATGATGACCGAAATCACGACCCTCCATCCAGGCATCGTAGCGTTCGCTCTGAAAGCGCTTCACAAACGTATCCATCGAGATCTTGACCATGTCATTGCTGCAGGTACATTGCGTTGCACGCTTTCCGTACTCAATCCAACGTTCCATGGCAAAGTTAGTCGATTCGGCGCAATTGAAGCCGTGATTAAAGCCAGCATGATAGCCAAAGGGGAACGTTATCATTATCTCGCCCGATTCCTGTGTTATCTGTGAGAGGCAATGTATTGTTTGTTAAGCAGACAGGGAATTTAGAATATTTCCATTCTAGCACTGTGCACTTGCTTAAAAGTAGTTTGGGATTTAACTTAAGAAAATTATTTTTTAAGAAAACTTTTTTGGAGGTTTTTTTTAACTTCTTTCATTACGAAAAATATGTATTTTATAAATACTTAAAAAATTCTTATTCCGTAAGATTATGTAATAATCTGTTTCATAATAAAATAATAATACTTAAGACCCTGGCCACCAAAAAAATAATAGGAGAGACTGCAGCCGTAAAATATCCTTAAATTTAAACTTAAGCTGTACCATCGTAGGAAAATTTTCAGGATAGATTAGGATTATGAAATGATCTTGACCTGTTAGCGGAAGCTACATAACAAACTCTTATAGTCTTTGCGGTTTAGTATACTAAAATAATTCTTAATGTGATTTAAAAAATTAAAGACATATGAACATAGTGCACAAGCTAATCAATGGATCCCAAAATTAATATAAATTGGCTAGCTGATTAATTGATGGATTTACCTTGCTAACGGGCACATTGTGCTGTTTGAGTATCTGTGGCGATATGAGTGTCATTTTATGACGCAAATACGCATTGCAGTTCTTATAACTGGCCGGGAAATACTGATTGGCCACCTTCTCCAGACGTCGTCCATATTCGGGCGGTACAACATACCACGTTTTGGGTGCACCAAAGTGCAGATAATTAATCGAATACAAGTCCATATCCTCAGTGTGCCAGGCGAATGTGGTTTTCCACATGCCAAAGTACAAATAAGCGGTATTAACGCCATCGATCTGAATGTTATAGTCCTTGTTGACAAAATCCAGGATGCTACCCAGACGATTAATGTTCCAGCTCTGCGAACAGAACAACAAACAACGCAATACTGTAAAAAAAAATAAACACTTTCCATATTTTCACAACACTTACATCCTGATCTGTATCTGTGATGCTGCCACTAACATCCGCACCATAAATGGGCGCTACATAGGTTATATTCTTCCAGTATTTTCGCTCCAGATCCTCGAAATCGAAGTGCTTGGGCGTGGCATAACGTTCAGTGCTGGCCAATTCGCTAAACTGTTTAACGGTCAGCGGTTTCTTTTGTATATTGATCTGTTGATAGCAACCCTGTTTACCGGTTACCACTTGACAAATTGGCGCCGGTATTGTCACATTTAATGCATCCAAATCCGCATAACCGCTGCGACGTGGCACCCATTCGGATGGTGGTACCACCTTGGCCAAACCGGCCTTGTGGGCACCCTGTGATTCCATATAGGCAACATATTTGGGAAAGTCCTTGAACTCCTCCCAGGTGGGACGGAACACCATAATGCGCGGTATATCTGACGACATTTTAGCATGCGATCGTTTCGTAGCAACGAGCTTTGTGTTTTTGTTGTTGTTGTCGTTAATGTTGTTGTTGTTGTTGATCTAAATCTGTAACTGTCAAGAGCAGAGAGGCATTAAATTTTACAATTGCTGCCTCTGCTGACAGATGCTTCTCAGTCAGCAGCAGCAGGAGCAGCAGCAGCGGCGTCGACTGCGACTGCGATCCCTGCACTGTTGTTGTTGCTGTCGTCGCTGCTGTTGTTGTAGTTGCTGTTGTTGTTGTTGTTGCTAGGCAAACAGGCAAACAGCTGCAACTTTTTTCAGTCTTCTTTTCGAGCGCCCTTTTTCAATGGGACAGCAACAACAGCAGGCAGAGGGACAATGGCAGGCGTTCAGGCGATTAAGGCTGACAGGATATGCAGTTGCTGCTGTTATTGCTTTTGCTTTTGTTGTTGTTGTTTTTGCAGCTAGTTTTTATTATGGCCTGTGCCTGTCAACTGCCGGAAAAGGTGCAGTGATCCTGCATTTTGATTAGCTTACACAATTAAATAGATAATGGTGATATATATATATATATATAAATTATAGCAAAAGTATATAACAATTTTTATAGATAAAATATTCTTTTTAATTTTGCAACTGCTCTGAAATTGTAGAATTTTATTTATTTAATGCGATACATCGTGAAAGTATTGTCAAAGTTATGTTTTGAGGCTGAAAAGTTCGATATATTTTATGAATATATATAAATTTTGTTAAAAGAATTATGTAAATTAATTTTAAAGGTTATCAGCAAGTGTTGCAACTGTAGCTAATAATACAAGATAATAACAAAAAAAAAAAAATTAACAGAAATTAATGCTCGACAACAGATAAAGAAAAACTGCAAGTTAAATATTTACCAACTTACTTTGATATATTCTGTAAAATATCTCAACAAAGAAATCTTTTAAACTGCATAATAGACTAGGAATAAAAAATCTTTTAAAGATATTTGAATATGCACAAAAATTTACTTGAATCATTTGCGTATCAAGACTGTTATTATATTATTTATCTCATTACTAGGACTTCATAGATTAGTCTTTGCTCATAACTATTTCCTGAGTTCTTTTTAAAATGGTAAATAAACTATGTAACTAATTTTTCTATTGAAAAAGGTACTGTTTAAATATATAAGTTTAATCTAACAATATCCTTTGAAGCTTTATTTAAATACAAAATTTCAATTTAATCTCATATGCTTTTACTTATATCCATTTATTTTTGTTTAATTTAATCCACTGCATTTTCTAATAATCTTAAGCCTTTTCTTTTGCCACAGAGCTTCCCACTCTTAGTTCTCCTTGTATTTCTGGGTTAATGCAATAGATACATAATATATATACATATATACACACACAGAAATACAATTCGACATGGAGTGCCAAATTTCTAGTCTGATAAATAATCACTATTAATCTTTCTCAGAGAGAAGAAAAAGCAAATAAGTGCCAATTAAAAGAATATAAATTAGAAAACAACAATAAAGTCTTCAAGCTGCATATATACAAAAATAAAAATGAATGGGGACCAATTAAAATGGCGCAGATTGAAACGCGAAACTGCGAAAAGGACATGTTCGTCACACGCCCAATAGGAATAAATGGAAACCAAAGTACAAACCTCTTTTGCAGAACTGTGACTATTTATTGACCAACAGAAAAAAATTGAGCAATAAATTGATGAATAAACAAATGGAAAGTTCAACGACAACAAGAACAGGAACAAGGACGACAGCAACAGCGACAACGACGGCGATGACGATGAGAGCGACGAGGACAACGCCGTGCAAGACATGCGAGCTAACTACATGGTAGAAAAATTTACGCAATTTTGGTCTACGCAGAAAACTGTACCACCACCCGACAAGGACAACGACGAGAGGCGAGGACGAGAGACGATGACGACGACGACGAAGAGGACGGTGAGAAGCAATAACGACGAAGACGTGTGCGCAAGCGAGACGCATGCTAACAGGACGAACAGCAGGACGAAATGGGCGAGACAAAAAGTAACGAGTCGAATTTAAAGAGAGAGCCGACTGCCATATGTATGTGTGTATGTCGCTGTGTGTGTGTGTGTGTGTGCCATTTGGTATATAAGTAATATGCATTGTGTATATGAAAATTTGAAAATTTATAACTCACTTGTGTGCGCTTCGTTGAATTTCTTTCTCGCTCTCTTTTTTTTTTTTTAATATATTTCGCTCTCTTTCTCTCTGCGGCTTGCTCGTTGTGTAAATCCCAATTGTTTATTGTTTGAGTTTTAGTTTATTGCACATTTGCTTTAGTTGTATTTTCTTTGGTGAAAAACTTTGCATAATTTTATATATATTATTTCTGTTGCCTACGCTTAGGCGTGATTTCTTGATATTTTTCACTCTTTAGCTCTGTGTGTGTGTGTTTTACACTCTTTTTGCACAATTTGTTGTTGTTTATTTGACACAATAATTATTTGTTGTTGCTGCTTTGTTTTGTTGTTTTTTTTTCTTTTAAATTTTTTAAATTGCAATGTTGTCCTGCAACATTTGACGTTAAAGTCAATGGCGTCGTTTAGCACTCTTTATGCAGCTTCAAGTCGTACGAGGGGGTCAAAGGGGGCCAACAAATATGATGTATATATTTATGTTTGTATTTGTGTATTTTGTACATGTATATAAATATATATATATATATGTATATGTATCATGAACTGCTGCTATAAACACACACACGGCAACGGGCGCGGGTCAGCAACATGTCTGAGCGGTCGGAGCTGTGAGCGTAAACTGAAACCACGACGAGCCTGACGAGGACGAAAAGCCAGCGACAGCGACGTCGGCGTCGGCAGCGCTGCCAACGACTGCGACGCAGCAGCGAATAAACACACACACACACACACACATTAACAGAGAGACAGACGCAGAGCGTTGTCCTTTTAATGCGAATGGCTGGACTAAAGCGTAATGTGCAAGAAAAACCAAGAGCGAGCACACAACGAACGAGAGCAAAAACAAGTTTTGATATATGTATTTGTGTGTGTGTGGAAAATGCTAAAAACCTAGGAAAAGCGGCAGTTGTGCGTATCCGTTAAGAACAATAGAAATATTTGGCAAGCTGAATAAAATCGAATCGAGATGCAGCGAATGAATGCACAAAACAACAATTCGCAATGGATTCGACTCCATTTGGTTCCAGTTTTCGAAACTCGTGCGCTCTAAAAACTCAAAACTCAGCATCTGCTAAGCAACGGAGACAGACAGACAAAGAGAGAGAGAGAGACAGCGAGAGAGTGAGAGAGACACTGAGTAGGAGTAGTAGGAGTTGTACCAGGCAGCGGCTTACACATAATTATATGCTTCATGTTCGTTAGTCCTTGTTGTTAGCGTGGGATTCACAAAGGAATTACTTTAATCTGGGTACAAGATCTATTATCGATCAAGCTCAAAATTTGTTGCGCCTTGCAGTAAAAACTATGCTACATTTTCGGCTCGCTACTTGAGTGGTTTCCTTTGCCACTTTAAAAGATATTTTTAAATTTCTGGGAAATTTTAGGCATATATACTTGTACATATGTTAAATGACACATTCTTCGACTTAAGTAGCTGGGTATATTGATGGGTTCAATGACAGGTTTGGTTACATTTAACAACTGTGTTACTCAGATATTTTCTAAGTTTCTATATTTTTGCAGGAACTGAAAATAATTGTTTCTGATAAAATTTTGAACTAATATTATCAAATATAAGGACCAATTTAATTTGAGTTTACTTAAAAAACATAACAGATATGGACCCTGGATTGTAGCCCACGTAAGATAATAATATTATGATATTATATTGACTTTTGATCAGTTATTCTATCACTCCTAGATCTCTGATTTTATTTTAACCAAAAATTTGCCGATCTTAGCTTACACCTATACATCTAATCCTATTTAAATTAAATATTTTAAATCGAATAAACTATTAATGTTCCTCTTAAGAAATATCTTTAGTATTTGCTTGATTTTGGACAAATTTTTTTTTTTTATTTTAATATTCACTTTAAATTTACTCTTTTTTTTGACAATTTTACGAGAAAAGATCTCTTAATAAAAAATTTTTAATATATTTTATATTTGATACCTTTTGAAGTAATATAGGGAAACAGTGTAGAAACGATCACAGAACTTTCAAGGAAAGTTTAGGATATTCTGAATAAGAAACACACTTGCTAACGAGGTAAATTCGCCACATGTTTAGTTCATAAAACATGAATAAAGCCTTAAAAATAATACAATTTAAGCAGCCGCAGTGCAAAAAGCGAAACCAAACTAATTACAAGAAGAAAGAGAATATTTATGAGGAGAACACATACATTAACACATACACACACACACACACACATACAGATAAATGTATGCATGTGTATAATTTACAACATGTCATTATAGCTGGGCAACGCCTATGGAAATGGTATGTGGCATGGGTGATATAAGCAGGAGCTCGGAACAAGGAACAAGGAACGAGAAAACAACGGCAGGATCAAAGCGTGACGCGAAAGGCCGTGCGCGCACAGGCGAAAGGACTTAATATGAAAGAAGAGGAAAAAGGCGAACAACAAAAAGTACGTAAAATTAAAAAAATAAGGAGCTGAAGTGCACTTTTGGGGAGCCGGATCCTGCGCGCAGCAAACATAAAACTTGTTTTATTTTCCTCCTATATTTTATTTTGAAAAGTAGCTCAAGCGTAACCTGAAGAGCGAGAGAGAAAGAGAGCGTCGCAACGAGCTTGGCAAAAGCGACGAGAATGACCAAACGGCGGCGTCAACTTCCGGCAGGACATACACACACATAGTCAGACACACACACACACACACACACACATACAACAAGCAGTTGTGTACACAATGTGGTCATTGACTGAACGGTAAAAAGCGAAAACAGGAACCAAACAGCAGCAGCAGCAATAACAACAACAACAACAGCAGCAGCAACTACAGCTAGTGCTGCCAAGTCAGCTTTTTTCCCGCCAGATTTGACGTATTTCGAATGCCAAATGCTGGAAAATATGTAATCTAGCGAGTGACGGGAATTCTAGCTTTATTGAAAGTTGCAATAGATATTTTTTTGATTTACAAAACTTCGAAATATTAAGAATTTCAACCATAACTGCAAATCCGAATGATTTAAAAGTAAAGTAATTTCAAAAAGTTAACTTGGATAAAAACATTGTTGAAGAAGATAATGGTTATTCTAGGATCGACAAATGCTTTTTCATTACAAAAACAATAAAACCTTTCAGGGGTGCTACTGAAAACAGAAGCAACCGAAATTCTCCCAAATCTCTATACATTTTTGGTAGGTTTGTCGGTTGGCTTCGATTTTTGTGACCCGTCTATGTTGTATCTGTTTATCTGGATTATTTGTAAAATTTTCTAGCTTTTTTAAAATTAATAATTGGCAACACTGACTAAAGCTGACGATGACGTCGTCCTGCTGCCGCTGTTGACGTCGACTGAACCGAAAGCGCGTAGAGACCGCCATAATGCGCGTCCCCTTTTCACTACAAAAGTCTGTGTATGTGTGTGTTAGTACGTGTATATGTTTGCGTGTGTGTGTGTGCGTGTCTCGTGTGTGATTCACGAAGTATATTTTCTAATACAATTTCATTTTTCTCATAAAATTTCAATTCGCCAACGGTTGCCTCAGCTGCTGCTGCTTCTGCTGCTGCAGCAACAACAACAAACATTATTTATTATGCTGCTCCTGCCTGTGCCCAATTTTTATATCCTTTTGTATGGCGGCTTATAGCACACGCGTCATACAAGAGAGAAAAAGCAAAGCGCGCGTCCCCTTTTTATTATTCTCTATGTATGTATTTTTTTCAAGTTTCCCTTTTGTTATCTCAATTGCACAACTGTGTAGTTTGAATTTTTCTTTTTTTTTTTTTTTGTTGTTGTTGTCTTGTATTTTATTTTGTTGCTTTGTTTTGCTTTTGGGCCGCTGTTCGGTTACATTTCGTATATCCTTTTGGGCAGAAGCAGGCGCCTTGTACTGTATTTGTGTATTTGTTGTACTTGCAGTTGTTGTTTTTGGATCGTTGGTCGCCATATTTCTTAATGTTATTGTTGTTGCTTTGCTTTTCTATGCATACCAAATTGAAGCTTTGCTTCGCTCTGCTCTCAGCTCTGCTAACACTGACGCAGCGCGCAGTCGCATTGCAGCTCTCACGCGCTCTCTCACACTCGCTCTGTGTTAATCTCTCTCGCACACTCTCTCTCAGCTGCCATTGCGCCCAGCTGCCGCCGCAATCTAATTAATTCCCTTTTGCTTTTGCCGTTCGTCTGATTCGTTTCTCCGCCATTGTTTGGCGTTTGATTTGCGCTGCGAAAATTTTTAGTGTCTGCCGCTGTCAGCAGCGTTTTTGTTGTTGCTTTTACTTCTTAATGTTCTTGTTGCTGTTGTTGTTGTGTGTAGAGACGTCGCCTTGCATTGATTTTGTTTTTGGTCAGCGACGTCGCCATTTTGAAAGCGCATAGCAGGAAAGTAAATGAAAAGGAAATAAAAATACGTGCTCAAGTTAACGTCGCGCGTGTTCAAGTGTTGGATCCTGGCCGGAAAACAGGCTAAGTAGGCAGGATTTTTTTCATTTTACTTTTCACTTGAAAAATGCTCCAATTTCCAGCATTTAGAGGCCGGAATGTCATAAGGCCACATATCAAGGACTTGACGGAGGCAGCAAGACCTTAACTCACTTTAAGATTAATTACATAACTACATAATATTACTTAAAGATGAAAAACGTAAAGAATACTACATCCGAAAATCTGGCAAACAGTTGCAAATTAACTTTTTACCAGCAGTTTTCAATAGTAAAAATTATTTACATTAAAAATTTCTTATCACAAATGTTTAATATCTGAATTTTCCAAATAATATGCAATTTATTAATTTTCATATTAAATTCTTTCTACGGAACTGGTTTATCCTTACTCTTTATATTTAGTCCTTTTTTTTAATTATAGTGTATTATTTTCATTGTCATAAAGATACACATTTTTAAATGCTCTTCTGATGTTTAAAAGTTAATATGGAGTTTATTTTAATTTGTATTATTAGTTATTATTATTAATTTGTATTATTTCTTTCTTTTTTCTTCTTGTATTGAAATCTCGAATTAATTTTAACCTTAAATCATGAAATTTTCATCTTTTATTTATATTTTCATTCGAATTTTTGTCTTTATTTAAATGTATTTCTTTGATTTTCTAATGCATCGATTCTCATTGCACAAAAGTATGCAATATTTTTGAACAGCAAACTTTCTTTTATGTATAAACGTTTATTTTGTTATCAAAATTCCACAACTTCTTAATGTCTTATGCCATCCACCATATAAACAACCTGCATGACCTTCAACCCCTTGCCATATACACCCACTGTGAACGGTGTGATATCAAACGTGGGTCAATGTCATTGCATAACCCCAAAAATATTAATTACCCTCAATCGGAACTCAACACACACTTGTAACACCCATCAACCACTAAGCAGGACGACCTGTTGAGCTAACCAGAAGTTTAGGGGGTTGTCTATAAATAGAGAATACTCTACAATATATATATATATAGTAACGACACCTGCGATTAGGTCGGGTCGGGAAATCTACGCCAAAACACCACCTAGAGTAGAAACCCAGAGACGGAGTCAAAACAAACAAATACACTATGCGGTCTATATATCCGGTAAGTATAACGGGGGTATGTTTATGTTATGCTTTATGAATGGGAGCGCGACTCTAACTACCACCACATCGTACTTTGTTTTGCTTTTCTTTCGTTTTTTTTTTTTTTTGGGAAAACCCCTAAAAGTGACGAAGACGTTGTGTGGATGAGGATGACATGCCGGCACATGCCAATGAACTGCAAGGTGTTGTTCTTGTTGGTGGTGGGTTAAGCACATGACCAAGAGCGGAGCAAGAGCTGAGCACATGGTTTTCCCTGTTCGGTGGTCGGTGCCTTGGTGGTTGGTTGGTTGGTGGGCACAACATTGGGGGTTTCCCCGGTGTTACAACGACAAACGCAGGCACAACGTCCTTGCACCTACATAAAGGCCGTTTCATCGCCGACATTGTGGTTGTTGCTGCTGTTGCTGTTGTGAGCGGAACCACCCCATGCGCCATGTGTCCCAGAGTCAGTGCGCCAAAGTAGGTCGTGGACATGGTCGGTATGCCGGTGGTTGCTCTGACTCTGCCACTGACTGTAGCTCTGGCTTACTCAGCTCAGTTCAGTGGTGGTTCCAATAATATATATACACATATATGCCCAGACAGTGTCAGACGGATGGAAGGACGGAAAGACATGTCTAAGGGTTACTCTGACGCACATTTTTGTTTATAAACATTGCGCAAAAACAGCTGATTTTTTGGCAACATCCCCCATAAATTGAAAATGTAGGGTCGGTCAGGAAGCGACCAACAGAAATCAACAGCAAAAACAAAACTTAACCCCTCGACCAGCTGACTCCTCGACACGATATGTTGCAAGTCTCCTCGCCAACAAGAAACACCAACACCTGCACTTGAAATGCTTAGCATTGGTAACAGCATTGGCAACAGCAGCAACAGCAACGGCAGCAGCTGCAACGAGTCCAAGTTGCCCGGCAACAACATCTGTCGACCTGGGCAAAGGTAAGGATAATGAATGCCTTTCGCCTATGCTACGATATGAAACAAGGACTACAAGACTACAGGCAGTCGAGGCTACAGCTGCCCGCTGTTGCATTGATTACAACTGTGGAAACATCTGTTTTTCCTGGGAGTTCCCCTAAATACTACTAGATGATTGGACAAATGGAATCGATGGAACTCAACTCGGTTTGGCATGCGCCAACACCAAGTACCCAAAAAGCCGCAGGACAATACAGCATCTGCTGCAGTTTCAGTTCCATTTCAAATTGGCAGCTGATGTTCGTTGAAGGTTTGTATGAATGAGTGTAACAGTATGTGTGTGCGTGTGTGTGTGTGTATATGGAAAACATTTGTTAGATTTCTAAGCTATCATGACAAATTGATTGATTGATAGTTTTCATATATTGTAAAGTAGAATTATTGACAAATTAATTTGTTTATTCTGAGGAAATTTAATTCGTCATTAATTTTTAAAACCCGTAATTTTGACTTTGCGAAATTCTCAATTAAGCAAAAAAACAACGAAATAGAATTACTAAAAAACTGAGTCCCTATTTAATCTACTATCCTCACCATAATAATAATTTTTTATATGAGCTTGCGCAGCTGTTAGGAAAAAGATTAGTTTCTATTTCAAAAAAAAATAATATATACCTTTTATGCTGGTAAGACTGATCCCCAATAAAAAGGGAGCTAGTTTGTCAGTCATGCCAGCATTTTGATATCGAGATAATAAAGTACAGCAACGCATTTGACGATTATTATAAAGCAGACAGGCTTTTAAGAAATGCAGCTTATCGAACTGTAACCTAATACGACAAACGATGACGACCCGTAGACAGGGCAGGATCGCCCCAATCATGGAACAGGACCCCAAGAAGTGCATACAGTAAAATAAAATGTAAAAAAGAAGAACACATAAAACGATAAAGTTTCAAATTGCGTTCCGAGCAACTTGTTTTGGGAAAAACCGGTAGCGTGTAGCTCACATACTGAATATCAGGGCGGGACAAGGACTGCGATCTTTGGGCAGAGATTACATACAAGTTTCGACTGTAGTAAAAAAAAAACAGTTGCAACATTTGAGATTTCCGTTTTTGCATTTTGTATGGGAAGGAAGTGTAAAATGCAAAAGAGGGACAGGCAAAGAGAGACGCCAAAGAATTGGAAAAAAATCACGAACATCCGTGCTGTGCGGTGTCGTGTCTGACGATCCTGTCGCAGCTGCAACATTCCCATCCTGTGAAATGTTTGCGCAGGCGTACATTGAACTTTGTCCCTTTTTCTGTCGTCTGCGTTCTCTTCCCAGCAGGTAGGCTTGTCGTCTAAGGACTCGGATTCGGATTCAGATTCAGTTGAGTAGACTAACATACAGAAGAGCAGATGTTTCTCAGTTTCTCAGACGATGGCCTGGCGCTGTCTTTGTCGCAGGTCAGTTGTCCCAGTTGTCTGGGACAGACCACAGACTGAGACGCAGACTGAGACGGAGACAGAGACAGAGAAGACTTGGTATTTCTTTCTTTCATTATCCTGTCGCTCGACTTTCAGTTAAGGGTTGTGCGCATGTCAATAACTTTTTTTTTTTTAGTTTTTATTTTATGCTATTTGCTTTTCAAACATTTGTTTGACGCTTTGTTTACACTGACAGGCAAAGGCGAGTTTGTTTGATTAGAAGAAGTCATTAACACGACTCACATTGGCAGCTGTTGCCCAGGAATATCGGTTTCATTTTCGGGGCGTGGATCCATTGAAATTCATTGTAATGACAGACCGTCTGACATTGGTAGACCTCAAATAAAATAGCTTTTCATATGAAATTCGACATTCAGGAAATAAAATATATTTTTCCAAGTGAATATCATTTTTAAAACAAAGATATTTTTCTGAAGTACTGACAAGTTAGGGCAATTACAAAAGTGATTAATAAAGTTTTCAATATTCATTAAAAAAAACTTGAAAGGGATGAGATATTGAGATACATAGGGTAACTTATCTATCGTCGATTCAATCTTAATATCAATTTATAAAGATAAAGCTAGAGTCTAGAAATCCCATATCCTAAGAAATTTAAAGAAAGACCCAAAATTAAGTTTAATATACTTTTTATTTTGTATCGACAAGGTTACAAGAAACAAGACAATGAAAGTATCATATTATCTTAATAATGAGAATAATTTTGAAGATAATTAAACAAAATCTACTAACGATAAATTAATCCAAAGATTAATCTATCTAGGAAAATAAACATCTAGAAAGTATATTTTTAATAGAACTTATAGAATGTTCCGATAATTTTGTTCAATAATTATAAAACAGCTTGAAATAACTAGGACAAAATGTCTAACATACAAAATAAATAACATAACATACAATATAAATAATATGGTATGCTAAGTTGTCTTGAAACGAAAACGTTGAAATGCAATTTCTTTCAGTGCATTGCCAAATTGATGAGAATATTTATTTTATCTACGCGCTCCGAAAGGCTTCGAAAGGCAGAAGCCGAAGCTCAAGTGACGCATTGTCCGGCAGAAGAATAAAGAGAGATAGAGAGAGAGAGAGAGTGTGGGAAACACAAAGAGAGAGCCATGCGTTAAGCTCGGGAGAGCAAGGGCTCTGCTGCTTTTTACATTGAACAGAGGTAAATTGAAAAATCGATTTTGCAAATTTTTTATATGCACGATTGCAAATTGAAATGTCTTTTTTATGTAAAACTAATTAACTCACCATTTATTTAGCCGCTTTGATCTTTTTTCATGCCGCAAGGCTCGTCCACTGATATCGGTAAATGATTTCAACAAATTCGCAATAGTTTCGGCTCAGAAGCACAGATGCAATAACAAACGGCGACGACGGCGTACGTGACCGAGAACAGTGCGCATTCACAATAGACGAGCAGAGCAGTATGCGGTTTATTTACAATAGATTAGCTGGCGCTTCTGCACATGCCCATATGTGTGTGACTGTGTTTCTCTGTATGTGTGTGTGTGTTTATGTATCGTTGTTATTGTTTTAATTGTTCCTTCGTTGAATTACCAAACTTTTTGATTCTATGTCATTTTGCGAATGCATTTCTTACGAACAAATGCAATTGGTATCTAATCAGTGTACACAGAAAAAACTACACAACAGCTAGAGTAACGCGTTGCGTCTCCGTCCTTTTGTCGATGTTGTTCATTGGCATTCACGGTGTTGGACATTTTAACTTTAATTGCACACACTTTCACTTGCTTGATATTCTACTCTATTCACTTTATTACAGAAAATTTAAAACGTTTACAATGAAAATTGCACTTTTTTTGCTAAAATTAAAGAAAACACATTGGAAGAGCTAGAGCTGCACAACAATCGATATTACAACCAGAGCATCGATAGCAGAATGAGTACATTGAACACGATTAAAATGTATCGAAATCTATCGATACTCTATGGCAAATGAAATGAAACCGCACAATTTAAACTCGACCTTCATTTAGCAACCCGCTTTTTTATTGCGATAAACTTACAAAAATTCTGCAAAAATTTAAAATATTTTATCTTCAATATTAACAAAAATTCCAAATTAGGTGAATTTTCTTGGGTGCAACCACATTTTCATTTGATTTAATTAAAACAAGCTGCCAGATCGGGAAATTTTGTAGGGTGGCAGCATCTTGGCAGTCTTCCTCACCAGTGCTGGCAAGTGTTTAAGGGGAACATAACTAAATCTGTTAATTTCTGTTTAATTTGATATCGTTGACGATTTTGTACAGTTTTACAAAAAAATATTAATAGCATAAACCTAAATGAATATATATTAAAAATAGCCAGATTTTCAGCTAATACCAATTATGAAATTTTTCCAGCAAACGAACTCTGAAAATAGCGAGATCTAGCGTTTAAATAGCTAAGTGGGCAACAGTGAACTGCACACGTTTTCATCTGTGGAGCGCAAGTGAGTTGTTTTTTATTTAATCATAAATGGAAATATTTCATCAGTTTGGCAAAGAGACAATTACTAAAACGGTGTCGCATATTACGATAGCATTATTGTAGACAAGAACAGCAAGCATGCCGGAAGAAGAACAAACAAGCAGCGCAGAGACGCCAACCGGTGACGGCGGTCCACCAAAGACGGCCAAACAATTGGAAAAGGAGGCTAAGAAAGCTGAGAAATTAGCCAAATTGCAGGCGAAATTGGACAAGAAAGCAGCAGCAGTACCAGCGGCAGCCGAGAAGAAGGAGAAACCCGAGGTAAGAGTCCCTGAGAGCCAGAGTGTCTTCTATTTATTAGGTTATGTTATTTGTTGTTGCAACAATATCGTTGTATTTACATTTTTCGTTTATTTTGTGAGTCATTTTGTAAACGTGTGCAATTCGAGATGCTCGCGTGATTACGTTCGCTTGCTCCAGTTTCCAAACAATTAGTTTCGTGTCACGCAACCATAACTAAATGTGAATGTGAGCTGCTATACCCTATAGACAAAATGTGTGGTAGGGTATGATGTATAGAAATGTGCCACAGCTAAAAGCGTATATTTAATAAGTGTTATACCCTGTAGCCGAAATGAATAATAGCTGTGGCAAATAATATTTAGTAGAAGCAGGAGGTGAATTACGATGAATCTATATTTTATCAAGTAAAATATTGATTTTTATTGAAATAACGATATTCATTTAAAAACAAATTTAAACTCATCTTGATATATATTTTACAGAGTATCTGCTAGTCACTTCTTAATTATCGTTTATATTTGCTGAAAGTCAAGTTTACATTATATTTTTTATAGAAGCGTACCAAGGAGACGAAGGAGGCTGCTATTTACACAGCCAACACAGCTCCAGGTGATAAGAAAGACATCAGTGGAGCTCTTCCAGATGCGTATAGTCCTCGCTATGTGGAGGCTCAGTGGTATAGTTGGTGGGAGAAGCAGGGCTTCTTTTCCCCTGAATATGGGGTAAGTAATAAAGCAGGAATCGTAAGACGGAAGATTTACATTTACTAAAGTGTTTATCTTTAGCGTGATTCGATTTCAACACCCAATCCGAATGGTAACTTCATCATGGTCATTCCTCCGCCGAATGTGACGGGTTCATTGCATTTGGGACATGCGCTGACCAATGCCATCGAGGATGCCATCACGCGTTACCAGCGCATGAAGGGACGCACCACTCTGTGGGTGCCTGGATGTGATCATGCCGGCATTGCCACCCAGGTGGTGGTGGAGAAGCTGCTCTGGCGCGAGGAAGGCTTGTCGCGTCACGATCTTGGCCGTGAGAAGTTCATTGAACGCATCTGGAACTGGCGACGTGAGAAAGGCGGTCGCATCTATGATCAGCTAAAAGCTCTGGGTTCGTCCTACGATTGGACACGTGTGGCTTTCACCATGGATCCCAAACTGTGTCGTGCCGTCACAGAGGCCTTTGTGCGTCTGCATGAAGACGGCAGCATCTATCGCAGCTCACGTTTGGTCAACTGGTCGTGCACTCTTCGCTCCGCCATTTCGGACATTGAAGTGGACAAAGTGGAGCTGCCGGGACGCACCCTTCTGTCCATACCTGGATATAAGGATAAGGTGGAATTCGGTGTGCTTATCAAGTTTGCCTACAAGGTGGAAGGCAGCGATGAGGAGATCATTGTGGCTACCACACGTATTGAGACCATGCTGGGAGACACTGCTGTGGCTGTCCATCCCCAGGACGAACGCTACAAGCATCTGCATGGCAAGCATGTGGTACATCCATTCTGTGATCGTCGCCTTCCCATTGTGTGTGATGAGTTTGTTGACATGAATTTCGGTACTGGCGCCGTTAAGATTACGCCTGCCCACGATGCCAATGATTACGACGTTGGCAAACGCTGCAATCTGCCCTTCATCACGATCTTCAATGACGATGGATACATCATTGGCGATTATGGCGAGTTTAATGGTCTTAAGCGTTTCGACTGCCGCAAACAGATTCTGGAGAAAATTAAACAGCTGGGACTCTACCGCGAGACACTTGATCATGCGATGGTGGTGCCCATTTGCAGTCGCTCCAAGGATGTGGTTGAACCGCTCATCAAGCCACAGTGGTATGTCAGCTGCTCGGACATGGCTGCTGCCGCCACGGAGGCTGTGCGTTCTGGCGAGCTAAAGATTCTACCGGAGCATCACACAAAGACCTGGTACCATTGGATGGATGGCATTCGCGACTGGTGTGTCTCCCGTCAGCTCTGGTGGGGTCATCGCATACCCGCCTACCATGTCAGCTTCAAGGATGCAAGCATTCAAGCCGGCACGGTGAGTAGCTTGAAGAGAATCCAAGTATTGTTTCTTTAATAAAAAGATAACTCCTTCTTTTAGCCTGATGATGAGAAATATTGGATTGTGGCGCGCAGTGAAGAGGAGGCGCTCTGCAAGGCCGCAGCACGCTTTAAGGTGGATGCCAGCCAGATTGTATTGCAGCAGGACGAGGATGTGCTAGACACTTGGTTCAGCTCTGGACTGTTCCCATTCTCCGTGTTCGGCTGGCCGGACAACACCGCCGACATGCAGGCATTCTATCCAACCTCGTTGCTGGAGACAGGACACGATATTCTCTTCTTTTGGGTGGCACGCATGGTTTTCTTTGGCCAGAAGCTGTTGGGCAAACTGCCCTTCAAGGAGGTATACTTGCATCCGATGGTGCGCGATGCCCATGGACGTAAGATGTCCAAATCGTTGGGCAATGTCATTGATCCCATGGACGTCATACATGGCATCACTTTGGACGGTCTGCACGAGCAGCTCATTGGCTCCAATCTCGATCCACGTGAGATTGAGAAAGCCAAGATGGGACAGAAGCAGGATTACCCACAGGGCATACCCGAATGTGGCTCGGATGCGCTTCGCTTTGCCCTCTGCGCCTACATTACCCAAGCGCGTGACATCAATCTGGACATCAATCGCGTCCAGGGCTATCGGTTCTTCTGCAACAAACTGTGGAATGCCACCAAATTTGCACTGCTCTATTTCACCGGTGATGAGCTTTACAATACACAGCTAACGCTAAATGATCAGTCCAATCCAATGGACGCCTGGATCCTTTCTCGATTGGCGTATGCCATTGCAGTCTGCAATGCGGGCTTTGATTCTTATGAGTTTGCGGATGTGACCAGTGCTTGTTATGCCTTCTGGCTGTACGATTTGTGCGATGTGTACTTGGAGTGCCTGAAGCCAATCTTCCAGAGCGGCAGTGCCGAACAGCAGGCGGCAGCCAGACGAACACTCTATGTTTGCTTGGACTTGGGATTGCGTCTACTTCATCCCTTCATGCCCTTCATTACTGAGGAGCTGTATCAGCGATTGCCACGCGCAGATCCCACGCCTAGCATATGCGTATCCAGCTATCCAAGTGAGTATACTTATGAATAAAACTCCCATTTTGGATGTTACTGATGGCATTTAAATCATTCAAACAGGCAAAACTTCTTGGCGCAGCAAACAAATCGAGGCTGATGTGGAATTTGTCCAGAAGGCAGCACGTGTCATTCGTTCGGCGCGTTCGGATTACAATTTGCCGAATAAGACCAAGACAGAGGCTTACATTGTGTGCACCGATGATGCGCCCAATGCAATACTCAAGCGTTATGCCAACGACTTGTCCACCATCGCCTACTGTTCCACTGTGACTTTTGATAGCGCACCGCCAGCTGGTTGCGCCATTCTCACCGTGTCTGGTCAGTGTGAGGTGCATCTGCTGCTCAAGGGTCTCATCGAGGCGGACAAGGAGATTGCCAAGCTGCACAAGAAACGCGATCAACTGGAACAGACTGTCAGCAAGCTAACTCAAGCCAAGCAAGCATCCGATTATGCCACCAAGGTGCCAGCCGAGGTACAGACAGTCAATGAGACAAAACTCACGGAATCCCGCACGGAAATTGAACGCATTACGGCAGCTATTGAGACTCTGAAACTGATGTAAGCCCAGAAGAGTCCTTAAGATGGACAGAATATACATCATTATCTTTATATTCTCTAAAATGCTTGACTATACTCGCTACAAGAAAATAACTAATGGATAAACAAGCTAAAATGCATTTTGCTTTAAAGTTTTAAGTTGAAAACAATAGCTACAATTTATAAAATATGTGCTAATTTATTAAATATAACAGATGAACTTATTAAAATGCCTATGAATGAAATGGAAACTGAAAAATTATTATAAAACTAGTCAAAAATCATTTATAAATAATACGATTAGTATATGAGATACATATTTACTGTCTTTATTTTATAAAACTTTGACTTAAAATCTACATTTTCGATATAAAGTATATTTTTTTTTATTCTAAGTCCTCATTCAGTCCCAACTCTTTTGTTGTTAATCTGTGAATTAATTTAATTATTATGACAAAGAAATTTTGGGGAAAAAATTGAAAATGAAGATATTAAACACCTCAAGACCATGGTGCGGTTTCATCAATTCTACAGCGCCTAGGCGCTACTAGAAAGTTCCACCGCAACCTTAGCTAGACTCTGCAGAGCCTACACAGCATCCACAAAGTCCATTGACCAGCCGGCACCCGCGTGGAGGGTTCAGTCTGAGGATTTTTGCCAGCCAACCCAATTAACCCAAAAAACTTAAAATCAAATCATAGGAAAATTAATTTAAAATAGCCCACGTCAGAAATCTATATGTTTTTCACCAATTCTAAAAGAATTTTTAAATTATGAATAAGAAAAATTCAAGAAATAACCCCTCTTAAATGCTATAAATATTTATATGTATGTTTCGGCATTGGGATAAAATTCTTAGATACTTTCTAGTGCTGTTCTGAATTCATATATATTTTAAAAACATTCGAAAATTAGATATATTTTTTTTAATTTTACCAAGTAAAAGTATGTCTCATTCTTTTAAAATTGTTAATAGAAAAAATTGAATTCAGAACAGACTGGTAAGTGATATAGACTTAGTTTGAATTCAAATGTGTTCTTAAACATATTCTAAGTTTAAACTTTGATTGTTTTTTTCTAATCGGAAATTCTGAATAGTTATGTCTTATTATAATAATATTAACTAAACTTATAAAAGGTAGAGTTTATACTTAAAAATTTGTTAATCTACCATAGTTACCTGGCGAACATTCAGTTATTCCCGACTTCAACATGCATAGCTCGTTGGCCTATAAATAAATTACATTATTATTATTATAAACAAAAGTAAAATATAGTAAATGTTTGTACCTCCATTGGTGCACCTACAGTGTCTCTCAAAAATGTTGAAAGAAACAGCAAAACGATTAGGAAATCCATTTTCCTCAAACTAAATAGTGTATACATAGTTCTCCTTATGTAGTATATACCAGAAATTAGTATTTAATAGTATGTACCACACAACAAATGGCTATAGACAGTCCTCTGCACAATGTGGGAGAAGAACTGCGGAAATTCAGCTGAATTCTGTTCTTTTTATACCATTTTAAGGTTTGGCTAGCAAATACAGGGTGCTCATTGGTTTGAGTATAATAGACATTGTGGTTGGAATGTAACCACAATGGGCGAACACCCCGTTTTCCTTAATGCTCTTAATGCGACACTTGCGCCATATTTCAAATAATTTGTGGTAAATACTCCAACAAACAGAAAAGAGAGTGGCCTGGCTCAAGATTCAAGCAAACATAAGTGCATTATGAGCATATGTTCCATTTGATAGCATTTACTACGGCCTTTTTGATAAAAACCTCATGTTTTCCGAACTATTAATAGATTTATTTATGTGTTTTACAATTCAAACAGATAGTAAACAGAGTTGAGTACAATTTAAACACACAAGTAACTATAAAATATATTGGATTAAAGTTTGAACATGCAAAGTTACTAGGTCAATGACTTGAACAACTTCAAACTTTCATAATTTGGTCAAAACTGAACCGATTTTCAAACGGAATGTCATTTTGGTGATGATTTCACCTCTTATTTCATTCTGCATTCAAATTTTATTAATTAAAAAAAAAATTTTTATAAAATTTGATTTTGATGATAAGGGTCCCCCCTTTGAAATTTTAAAAAATTAAAATTTTAAATCTCAAGTTTTCACGTTAAATCAACTCCTTATATCATTATTAGTATAAAACAAAACTTTGAACTTGATTCTGAGACCTTTCATTTTTTTGTCAAAAATCATGTAAAATTTATGCAAAATTTTGACTTGTAAAGTGGCTAATCAAAAGTCGGACCAACTTCAAACTTTCATAATTTGGTCAAAACTGAACCGAATTTCAAACGGAATCTCATTTTGTTCATGGTTTTGCCTCTTATTTCATTTTGCACTCTAATATATGCAATAAATATGTATTGGAAAAAATTTTAATTTTCTAATTTAATATAATTTAAAAGCACCACAAATTTTCAAGAATGATTAAATTTAAATTATATTGCTCAACCAATTGAATAAAGATTTGAAGAATGTAATGTAATGAAAGAGTTTCCCTCGTTGCATCTTTTTACTATTCCATGGATACTGAGTTTTTAAGTTTTATTTTTTAATAAATATACACGTTGTAGGTGGATTGTACATTTTCCATAGATTACCAGGTCAGGCGTGTGGCATGATCCGTCTTCCGTTTGGACATTTTAATATATCCAAGAAACTGAAGTTCGGCCACGGCGCGGGTGAAGCGTGCTCTGTATTATGAGGGAGAATAAAGTGGAAAATATTAAGGAAAGACTTTCAAGAAAATAAGATTTTAATACTCACTGAACTTGCGGATCGATCTGCTCTTTGGTTGGCTCTAGTTCATTCTGTTCCTCGCCAGCGCGCAGCACGGAGCGGAATGCCTGCAGCCAATCGAATAGATTTATCATGCGTCCGCACTCCAAATGCAATTTGTAGACCACCGACAGGTCGGGCATGGTGCTGACCAGCTGTGATTGCTCCTGCAGTTCACAGCACTTGCATTGCATGTAGAAATGAGGATTGTTGAGTGCCGTGTGAAGAGCAGCACGAGGAGCACCAATGATATTACGGCGCACCGTTGAAATGTCGCTAAATACGTAGAGTTCGTGGAGTGGCGGTGCATTCTGCAGCGGACGCAGATGGGCCAGCACTAGATGCGTCTCAATATGAGCCAGAATCTTGTTTAAAGCGCGTGCATACTCCGAGATTGTCTGCTGTTTGTCCTGTTTACTGCGTTGCAGCAGCTGCTCCTTCAGTTGCTGCCGTGAAGCAACCTGCTTGAGATCGGCCAAAGGGCGGACATCTGCCGAAGATGTGGAATCGCTAGCATGTGGTTGCTGTTCCATGGTAGCCAGTTCGACATCGTTGAGCAATGTCTTCAGAGACTGCAACTCTTTGTGCATTACATCAGCACAGGCTTCACCCAATTCTAGTGGAGCAATCTGCTCGCTGAGAAACTGTTCAGTGGAAGCAATGGCTTTGGACACCTTGGCACTGAATTCATCCTTGGACATAAAGCTAAGCATCTGCCAACATTCCTTATACTCGGGCTGCTGTGTAATCGGTTTGTTTAAACAATTTACATAGAGTTCGCGACGCAGCTTGCCCAGCGGACAACGTGGAAGATCGCCAACCAGCTCCGTGAAGAACTCCAGGCAGCTGCGAAAGAGCATAAAGTGAAGCAGGCAATCGCGCAACAGCTGTGGCAGCTTCTTCTTCAAGTAATCATCGTCGGTCAATACGGCTATAATGCGTTTGCAATCGTTAATCTGTTCCACATATGGCCGGAACGAGGGCAGACGTCTGATGGTCTCCATGTCGTCGTGTGTCAACTGTTGGATGCGACCCAAGGCCTGGTTGTAGTTTGTGCACAGCGCAAAGGCATTGCCGGCAAAATAGTGTTCCATTAGACAGTACTTGAAGCCTTGGATGAAGCCATGTATGGAGAAGTCGTAGTAAAGAAAGATGTGCGTCAGAAACTTGAATGCCTTGCCCGACAAATGGAAGGCATACTTGGGCGAGAGCAGCACTTTATCCAGCAGCTAAGACAATAATAAATAATAAAGATAATTATTAAGATCTTAGGATTACTATTGAGTACCACGTACTTCATTAAGTCCTGTGGGCGCTGGTTGGGTCTGGAACACACGCAGCTTGATCTTGCTGCTGACATGGTAGGGCAATGTGCTGTGCACCGCAGTCATGGCGGTGGCCACGCCCAGAACCAGCACAAAAGGCAAACGGCTGCATTGAGCGCTGAGTATAAGTATAAAATCCTGCAGGACGCTGGCAGTGAAGCACTCAAAATCGGGAAGTATGACGACTAGAGCACGTTCCCTTCCAGCTGCCCCAAAATTGTTGGCATACCAGGAGTTCAGCTGTTTCATTGTGCACTGACTGCGACGCAGGCGTTTGCGATCGCGAGCACCTTCATCCTCCACATCCTCGTCATCTGAAGGTGTTGTTGTTGTTGCAGCTATTGACTGGGCTTCCATCAAGTTGTACACCATGGACTCGACAGCTGCTTTCAATGTGCCACAATCACGAGATTGCAACACACAGACGCGAGCAGCTTGCAACGCATGCAAGCGTTGAGTCAGCGTCTCAAATTGCTTCAAGTGATCCGGCTGATTGATGCCCGTCAGCAGCGCAGCTGTGGGCAGAATTTCTCCCGCTCCTCCGCGCGCTCCCTCTCCGGTTACAAACTCCACCAGTTGCTGGAGTGTGCGTGCATTGCTTTCCGTCTGCAGCTCCACAATGTGACTGTGCAGTTGACTCCAACATTCCGTGTAGGCCACATAGAACGGCTGTGAAGTGACTTCCTTGCCAAGCAGACTGCTAGTTGCCGCTGAATCTTGGCCAGACCGCTTCCTTTTAGTCGGCGTTTTTTTATTGGCGCGAGTCGCGCCATTCTTATATACAAAACATCCCTAAACACACAAATTGAAATGCTTTTAAATTGCAATGTTAGTATACAGAGTTTGTCCACTTACCTTTGATACGGATATAGTTGGATCCATGACTATCGCTTAACTAAGCACTCAATTGTTTATGTGGCTTTAACAAGTTTCAAATTATTGTTTATGTCAGCTTTGTGCCAATTAAAGTTTATTCGCAGCAACAACAACGATATATAAAAAAACGAAAACAGCTGCTGCGCGCCAAAAATTTACTCGCGTGAAGTTGGCTGCACAAAAAAGTGCTGCCCATTATTTCCGAACACATAATTTTATTTAACTGCTGGCGCCAATTTCTAAATGTACAATAACAAGTTTTCTTTAGAGTGCAACTCGCTGATCCAGTGTACCATTGAAAGCCAATGATATGCTGCCTTTTTTCATATGTTTGTCAATTACGAAAATATTTGTTTTATTCTTATTCTCGTCGCACTCGTCGGTCCATTTTTGTGCCAACTGAAACGTGAAAATGTACATCAGTAGAAAATCGAAAAATAAAATAAGTGCAGCCAAAAGGTAATCATTATCCCGAATTTCAGCGAATCGCCCGCCATTGATTATTTGTGCATGATACATAACAAACTGTAGAATAAAGAAAATGCCATTATTTTAAATATGAAACTCATCATTCGCATACTTACCAATAAAATGCTGAACACGATGAAAGCGCGATACACAAAAAAAGAATACGGCACATTTGCGACAATGTAAAGCATAAGAAAGTACATGCCTCCAATTAAGGAAACGATTCCAACTATAACAAGTACCACAATATCTAGCGTCAAGTCATGCTTTAAATAAAGAGGATTTAATCGGATTTTTTTTAAAGGAAATTTCAATTAATTACCGGTATAAAGGACCCAAATATAATAAAGATTACTAGTACAACTGCCCATATTAGAAAGCTTATTAAGAAATGATACTTGTAATGACGTACAACTAGCGTTGTAACTCCGACGACTACGCACTCGAACTGCAAAAATAAACGTATAAAAATGGTATATACAAAAAATTTCAACTTACTATTAAAAAGGTCATTATCCAATTCACAGGCGTGAAGAATCGCAAATCTTCGAAGAAAATAAACAAGAGAATGAGCAGTAAACTGAGCATAAAGAATACTATTCCAATCCAATAGTTTTTGGTAAAATAATTATTTGTTTCATCACTGCAACATATAAAATATATATAGTAAAATAATTAAATTAAATTATAATAACTTACACTACATGAAAGAGATACCATTGTAGAATGGCCAGAAATAGAAATACTCCTGTTACTGTGTATGCAAAACATGCAAACCTTTGGCGCTCAAGTCTGTAATAATAAGGACGATCCTCTTCATCTCCCATGGCAAGAGTTAAAAAATGTTTGTGTATTTTAAATAAATGTTAAATGTATTTTGTTAGTGTGACAACTTTTGGAACGATTTTTTTGAATTTTAAATTGCAGTGCTGCCCATTAATTCGGTGCTGTTGAGTGATTGTGTGCTATTTTATGCAGTACTAGTCTTGTGCAACACTGGTCACATTTCGCGCATTAAATACCAATGTCTTTACAAGTTGCATTTGTTTATAATAATAAGACGTAATGGGCGACGATCTCGATATTTATAATGATTTAGACGACTTCCAGGAAACTGAGGAGCAGGTTGGTGGTACAGCATTATAAAGCGCGATTGAATCTAACTTGAATTATCCACAGAAATCTAAAGTGCTGCAGGCCTGGGAACAAAAATTAGCCGATGCACAGGTGGAAATTAACAATTATCTGGCGTTAAACAAAGCGCTTGAAAAGAAAATCAAGACCATGGAAGTTAATTTTCAGAACCTGCTCGACACTGCAAAGGCGGAAATCAAGCGCAAGGATACATTGATAACACAGCTGCGGAAGGAGTAAGTTTAGCTAAAACAGTGTGAACACACTTCTCTTTTGTCAAACAGAATGCAACAGATACATATTGATGTTTTAATCTTTACAGAAAGGATGATATTTGCTTCAGGCGCAAAAAACCTAACAATATGACCAATCCATCGATATCCAATCCAGCTATATCCAATCCAACTATATCCAATCCAGCTATATCCAATCCATCCGTGTCCAATCCATCCGTGTCCAATCCATCCGTGTCCATGCCATCCGTTTCGAATCCATTCAAACAAGCTCAGCGACAAGAACGGTTTAAACTGGAGGAGACTGTGGAATCCTCTGATATGGAATACAACAGCAACAAGTGGGATAAGCAGCTTCAAGATGATGAGCAAAATACACGAGAAATTGTACAGGAGAAGAAAACGGACCACAAACGTGGAGATCAGCTCAAATCTTATCAAAAGGACAAGGAAATGAAAGATGATAAAGAAAATGCACAGGAAATTATTTACGGAAAGAAATCAGACCACAAACGTGGCAAGGAGTTCTGCTCCGAATCCAAATCTTGGCAACGGGAGAAGGAAATAAAAGTGGATAAGCAGAAAACACACGAAATTGCAAACGAGAAAAAACCAGACCACAAACTTGGCAAACAGTTCAGCTCTGAAACCAAATCTTCGCAACGGGATAAAGAAATAAGAGATAATAAACAAAAGTCACAGGAATTTGTACGCGAAAAGAGTCTAGACCACAAACGTGGAAAACAGCTGAGCTCTGACGTAAAATCTTCGCATCAAAGCTCATCATTTGACACGAAAAGAGTACACGACAGAGATCGTGATAGTGCTCGGGATCGTGATCGCGATCGAGATCGTGATCGAAGCAGACGTCGCAGTCGCAGTTGGAGTAGAAGTAAAAGTCGCACTCGTGAGCGATGTCGCAGTCGGAATGTGGAGGAAAACAGGCATACAAAACCAAAGGAATCCCAAAGAAGTCGTCGCAGTCGTTCCCGTTCCCGTTCTAGCCATAGAAACAACAACAAGACTGGGTAAGCAAATGGCAAAACATATATATGGTATTGATTATAAACTAACCTTACTCGATTTCAGTCATCGCAACAGTTCTCGGGAACATGAGTCAAAACTATCAACAAACGAAAAGCGTAGTAAACAAAAGACTATGGAGTCACTTTTTGGGAAGACGCCAAAGCAGAATAGTCCAATTATGGAAATAACCACGGAACAAAAAGCTAAAGTGATTGAAAAGATGTTGGCCAATACGGAACCGTTTACACCCATGGAGCTGTACACTCCGCAAGGCCAAATCTCAGCTGGAAACAAGGCAACCAGCGAGAAACAAGCAACAAGTATACAACAAACTGAGGAAGACGTTAATAGCTATTTTGTGAGCAATGTGAGAGACATTAAACAATCTCCAGCAACTGCCTCCAAAGAAAGTGAACAGATTCCTAATCTGATTAACTCAACTGATCAATTAGAAGTCGCTCCCAACGATGCCGTTAAGATTGAGACAACGAAACCAGCTTCTAAAATCGAAGATCAAGCCACAGAGGCAGCTGAGCAGATTCCTGGCCTGGATTTAATAAATGAAGAATCTGAAGATGGAGCTGAATCAATGGATAAGTTAGAAGACGCTGAGATTAAGGCAACTGAACCAGGTTCTGACAATGAACCAAACCAATCAATTAAACCAGCTAATGAGATTGAAGAAGACGGAATCAAAGAATCAGTTGAACATATTCCTGGTCTAGATTTAATAAATAACGCACCGCAATCTCATGCTGAATCAATTGATCAAATAGAAATCGTTGACATCGCTGATATTAAGGCAACTGAAACAAACACTGAAAATGAAGAACAAACCACATTAGCAGTTGAAAAGATTATTGGCCTGGAATTAATTACTGAAGATTATCAAGATGGGACTGAGTCGAACGATAAATACAAAGACGCACCCTATGATATTCTGGAGATGAAGACTACTGTAAATAAAGACCAAGCTACAATAACTGAGGTAGAAAAAGCAGTGGCCTCCAATGATATCGTTGAGATTAAGGCAACTCAACCAGCTACTGAGGGGGAAGAAGATGAACAAACGCCAACGACTGATACCAAAGCAATTGAACAGATTCCTGGTCTGTATTTAATAACTAACGAAGATCCATCTGAAGTCGTTTCTAATGATATCACTGAGATTAAGCCAACTAAAGCAAGTACTGAAATTGAAAATGAATCCACAAAAACAATTAAACAGATACCTGGTCTGGACTTAATAATTGATGAACTACATAACGTTCTCAATGATATCGCTGAGATAAAAGAAACTGAAAATGTAGATCAAAACACTAAAGCAATTGAACAAATTCCTGGTCTAAATCTTTTAACTGAAGAATATCAAGCTGATTCAATTGTTCAACTAATAGGTGTTTCCAATGATATTATTGAGATTAAAACAACTACAAATATAAAAAATACTACAGAAATAATTGGAATCATTCCAGAACCGAATTTAGTAACTAAGCAAGATCACGCTGGGTCTAAATCAATTGAAAATATACAAGACGTTTCCTATGATCTTGTTGAAATTAAGACAACTAAACCAGCTACTGAGAATCAAGATCAAACTTCACGACTATGTGCAACTGAAGAAGAATCGAAAGTAATTGATAATAAAGAAAAAGATGAACAGTTGACGGGAACTGAAAATAAAGACACAAAACCCAGCTGTAATGAAATTGAATCCAATGATGAAAAGGTTTCAGGGAATGCCACAAACATTTCACTGATTATAGAAGCAAAGCTTAATAATGTGACACAAGTTGTAAAAGAAACTGAAGAAATTGATGAAGTAAGTCAACAAATGAAGAAAGAGTCCAATAACTGCGATAGACAACCAATAAATGTCACAAAAGTAATTGAATCAGATGATGGAAACGTTATGAGAAGAGCAAAAGATTCTTCAGTGGTATTAGAAGCACCTGCAGATGGTAATAATGAAAATCCCGAGTGTCAGTTGCGTTCTCCTAACGGTGTTCAAATTATTGAAGACATTCGCTTACCTGTTATGATGGATATAGAGCATATTGCTTTAAGCGTAGACTGGCAAAGCGACAATGATGATTTAGAAAATGAAGAAGACACTGAAAAGTCTGTAATTACTGCTGAGAAAGTCGAAGAAAATAGTGAAGACCATTTGAAACCGATTGAATCTGAGGAGAAGATCGAAATATCCCCAGAAGTTCCGACTGCAGATTCGGAAGATATTCAGGCAATAGCAATCAATGAAAGCGAACTTGAATCGAATGTTGCGACCGTGAGTACAACATTGTTGCCAAAACCATCAATTGTGACTAATATTGTAATGTATGCGCAACCCGATTCAACAAAGATCGATCACAACGAAGACGATCCAGTAGTTGAGGCAGTGGAAAGCTTGTTAATACCAGACGAAATAATGGCAAAGTCCCTGGACTTAAGTTTGAGTTTTGAAATGGATAATATTGAGCTCACACTGGAGCAGCTACATCAGCAATCTCACGATGATGAGCAGCCTGATGAAGCCACAGTCACATCCACGTCTATGAAGGCTCCCAAACAGGATCTCATCGCAATTCTTACACAATCTCCAGTGCAGCAGCAACCTGCTAATGTTAGTCCTTATCCCACTAAATCGAAAAGCAAAGCGAAGAAAACAGGTGCACGCTCAGCCAGCGAAAGGACAACGCCAAAAAAAAATAAAGAGTGCAGCCTAACACCAGAAAGAGCCGAGAAGACACCACTTAAAAAGCGCAAACTTAATCTGGATAATAAAAAAGAGGATCATATGGTACCACAGACGCCACCTGATTCAGTAAAGACAACTACTCCGTCGCCACAACATGTCACCATCGATGAGACGCTCAATACCAGCGATATGGACAATAATCTCAGTATCAACAGTAACTCATCCATTGTGACCAAGCGTTGCTCCCTCGGCAACAGTGACTATCAATTCGAACGGATTAATGACGAGGTCGTACTGCGTGTCACACGACGTGGACGACGACGACGACCAGCTCCATCAGCTGCAGATAATAAGTTATAATTGAAATGGTATTTTTAAAGTTGTCAGGTATACAGCAATGGATTTGCTGCTACACAGATAATATAAGATTAATTTTAGTTTAATGAAAATGTGATTGGAATTGTATATCAATTTTACTTTTAATTTTACGAACATTTATTTAACTACTACATTAAACCTTTAAATTTTGTTAATATCTTGATTAATAGTGCAGAACTTTGGTTTTCGGCTCAGCAAATTTTGAGAGCAAGGAACCTCTTGTTAATGTAGATGAGCTATGGAAAACATTTATATTTACATTATAATTGAATATAAAAATGTTATTTTAAATGTATTAAAATTTTATTAAATGTATCACTTACTTTAAGACTGTCATGAATTTGTAAAAATCGTTTTCAAAGTTGACAATTGTGTACCAACCTGGAGAAGAAACAGGAAAGCTTTTGATTATCTTATGAACTGTGTATAAGAATTAAAAACCTTATTTTTACTGACAAGACATGTAAAATAATCATAAGTTAACAATTTATTTGGGCTCGACAGTCTTGAAGTAAATACGCGATTTATTATACGAAAGGAATATACTTAACTGCATTCAGTAAAATATTACAGCCATCTAATTATGTTTTATTCATTGCTTAGCAGCAGCAAAATTTGCCTCCGAGTTCAACCAACCAGGAGTAAACGCAGATCCAAAAGTAAATACCGAGAACTGTGTACAGGATGAATAAATGTATTAAAACCTAAAAAATATCTAATTGTTTCCGAAGATAATTACCTAACATAAGGATCTCGATAATATACATTGGAATGTCGTTGTATCCATTTATAACTTGAATTATGATAGCGACTATAATGAATACCATGCGAATGATTGAAGTTATCAGATAAGTTATTACAAGCTGATATTTTTGCTACAAAATAAGAATAATCAGTGCATTTATATTTGGGACAAAGACTTTATCAAACTTACCACAAATACTGAAACAATTATAAGTATGCATCCAATAATATGAATAAAATAACAGAGTGGCATAACAAATTGGAAAATCTGATCGCTGGCCAAGGCTGTGTATTATATTCACCATTAGCAAGAGGAATATATTTATTTGTATATAGTGGATCAATAATATACCTCCTGATAGACAGTATCCCAATACTCCGAGTAATATATCGATGATAGCTATGATAAGCACTCCCCATCTTAGCTCAATTAAGCCAATAAACTTCTTCACGGTAATCATCGTCAATAGACTATTTTAAAATATCTTTCTTCGTCAAATTTTAAAATATTTGCTTAGTATTTCGGAGTGCACAGTTTGTTTGGTTGTAATAATGATGAATAAACTGTCTGATTGAGCAAGGCTATCTTGATATTATAACAAGGGAATTGTCGTTTATTTAAAATTTGATCCTTTGTTTGATATAGAGTAAAAAGTGCCTGAGTGCTCAAAGCCAGCTTTATAAAATAACATGGGAAGCACAAAATTTCTTGGACAGTGTGTTACAATTATAACGAACTTTTTATTTCCAATTGGTTCGATTTTTGATTCGAAATTTATATATAAAAATAAAAGTACAAATAAGAGTACATAAATTCCTTCTAATTTTATGGGTTGTATTTGAAAAAAGCTCCAGGATCCTTAGGGCGATGTTGTTGTTGCTGTTGCTGCACTTGACGAAGTTCCGCCCTCTATTCTTGACGAGGTTCCGAGAGCTTTGTACCAAGAAAAGGCACAGAACCAAAAGTAAAAACTGAACGCTATGGGAAAAGAGTTGGTTTCGATTAAATTGAAAGCTATATAAATTGTACATAAAGAATACTTACCCAAAATCATATATCCCAATAGGCAATGTGGGCTGTGAAAAGTGTGCACTATATTATGCCACAAAAAAGTAAGAGAAGAATAAAGGAGTCGAACAATGACCGTTATCAGATATGAAAAGACGAGATATTTGTAATGCTATCAATGGAAAAAGTGTCAAATTATTAGAATCAGTAGTTTTGTAATTAATTCCTTGTACCTTAAATACAGAAATGATGATCAAAGTGCAGCTCGTAATATGAGCAACATAGACAGAAAGTGCTATTGGATTATTGTTCATAAACTGTAGTCCAGTGAGTGATCATCTTTAGTAATTCAAAAATATATCAAATTTAATTATTTACTGTTTAAATCGAAAATTCCAAAGCAACATATTGCAATATCGAGAATAGCGATTACAAGTATACCCCATTTTAGACCAAGGCAGCACAGAATTCTATCAATTGTAAACATATTTTATTTTATTTTTAAAAAACTTTTTTTTGACAATAAAACTTGTAATTTGTAAAATCTAAAAACAAAAGTTTCGAGCAAGCAAGGTGAATTATGATGAGAATATTTTAAATATTTCATACAAGATATTTTATTGAAATTTAAATAATTTGTTTTTAAGTTTAATAAATAATTTTTGTAATAAACAACAAGTAAAATTTAACTACTAAATTTAAGCCTATTGGGATTTTAGGCCTGCTTGTCCTTTTCTTCGCCCAACAAGAAGCGCTTTACGATAGGGATCTTGAAGATCGGCACTGAGAGCAGAGCTCCCAAGCAGGCGCCAATCCAGTAAACGATAATGTGCTCGAGATTGCTGTGACCACGACAGCCCCATTTGAGAGCTGTTGCCAGCACGGGATTGAAGTAGCCGCCGGAGAAGTTGAAGGCTGCAAGCAGGGCATAATTAAAAGCGTAAACTTTTTGAGAGGACATGGGAGCAATTGGAAGCCACGTTGAAAACGGGCGAGTACTTACCTGCCACCACCAGGCTGGTGCCGATAAAGGAATCAATGTAACTACTAAACTTGGGCTCCTTCACGCTCAGTGTCTTCGATGCCAGTCGGCAGAGCAGCGTGGCCACGCCCTCAATGGCAGCGCCCACATATGGGCTGACCTGCAAATCGGCATTGCATTCCTCAAAGGCTCGTCCCTTGTGGGTCTCGGCGAATTCGAGCCACCAGAAGACCTGGACAATGCGATATACACAGCAACCGCCCATTAGTTCTGCCCAGGTGCGCAGTGCCATCTCCTTGAAGCTGGTGCGACCCTCCAGCACATCCTCCATGTGAGTGTAGGGACAGGCGGAGGCATCACCCCACACCTTGCCCCACCAAATGGTCAGCAGGAACAGAAATATGGCATAGGTGGCCACACCAAAGTTATCAGCCACTGTGCCAGATGATTGAAGATGCTTTTTGAATCCATTCAAAGATCAGCTTCATCCCTCTCACTTACCAATGATCAGCTCAAAGCAACAGGCACAAAGCTCGGCAGCGGCAATCGCCTCATTCATCAGGACAGGCACAATACCATCCTGACTGAGGAGTCGTCTGCTCACTCGTCTGGCAATCTGGGCTGCAATACAGCAGCCGACCATGAAGCCGGCGCTAATTCCCAGCGATGTCAGCGACATTTTAAAGTGCCTTTAAAAATAATTATTATTCATTTTATTATTTATTATTATTATTACCATCCTAACGCTTCGAATCAAACTTGTTTTTAAGGCACTAGTCACAATAGTAAAGAAATATTTTCACAATTACAATGATATTACTTAAATCGAAATTTACATATTTATTTATTTTTTTTTTTAATTTTTTATGTTTCTCAATATTTTGTAGTATTTTATTTAATTGTGATATATAATTTTAGTAAATTTCCTCTTAATTGTTTACTTTTCGAAAGTGTTCAAAGATTACATTTGAAGCATTGCATTATTTTATATAGATAACAATTGCATTATTTCAAATGCTTGTTTTGGTTTTTACATGCTGTAATTTTGTTCATTTCAAACACACACAACCAAACAAACCAATTTTTGAAAACTATTTTCGAATTTGCAGCACGCCAATAATGTGCTAAAAATATTTGTAGCTTGTTCAACAACAGAAAATAACATCAATCTTTGTTGCTATCTTTTTAATTTGACTGCTTGTTATTCAACTCTTTAGATCTTTAAATTAATTCAATTAATATAGGTATGCTAATTCTTGCCAATCTTTGAATTTGATGAGAATATTGCTTACAGTAATAATTTATATATTTTAAAATGTTGCCTAAATGTCGCACTGAATTATTATAAAATACATACTATGTAAATTTGTTTTGTAACTGGCCAAAGCGACCGGCACAAGACCGTAAATACAATAGCGAGCTGTCGTCGTTGTCGACTCGGACTGAAGAACGCTTCAGCAATTTATTTACTCTCGGTATTGTCGCGCTCATCACGTCGATCTATTATTAAACTAATGCCTGGCGCTCATTGCTCATTTGAATAACAAACGCATACACACACAAAACTAGCGAGCGCTAACTATCGATTATCGAAAATTTTGTATTTTTCCTTCGAATAAATTCAAAAATCTTTTAATTACAATTGTCATATATTTAATTCTATTTATTTCAAAACAACGTTACAACTGCTTAACAGTGTGACCAACATTTAAGATGTACAACAGCGAAAGTATCGATAACCTTTTCTTTTAACAGTGCTGCGACATATTAAAACAAGCTGGCAACTCCAATACTGGCGGCCAGCACTGTTAAAAATTGCAAATTTAAAAATGCAAAAAACTTAGTAATAATGTATAAACTTAATGGAAATTCGAAACTCGAAATAAGATCAAATTAAGGTTGACAGGCTTGAAGTTGGTCTGACCTCGGGGAGCGAAGTTAGAAAATTTAATTCTAAAAAAAAAAAAAATCAAAAAATTGGCGAAATTTCTAACGAAAATTGTTAAACAAATTTAAATATTCTGGCCATAAAATAACAATCAATAGCAAAAAAGGTAAAAAAATTCGGAATACGTGTTTTTCTGAAACGTACTTATTTTGTTAAAGTAAAAAAATCGAGCCAGATCGAAAGTTTTCAATAGATGGGCAACCCTCAAATAAATAAAAAAGCAAGTCGAATGAATTTTGTTTTGATAAATTAAACCAATTATTTAGCTTTTATTAAATTTATTTATTTACAATTTACAACATTTTGATTATTATTATATATTCGTTCACTCAGTCAATTAAAAGAGCAACTCTTTTTTGTTCATTCACTCTTATGAGCAACCCAAAAGTGAGTTTAGTTTACATAAACAAAGTGATTTTTTTAAGTAATTTATTAACCTTGAATAAATGTTTATCAGTGCTTCAGCGACTTTGTAGAACACGCCTCTTTAAATTGCCGCTGACATATTTTGTTGGCAGCAATCGTCACAATGCGAACACTTCGCAATCCACAGAATCCGTCGCAACTTCAACAGCAACAACAACAACTAAGAAATTATCTCTGGATGCCGGCTTTACGGATTGGCGCCCAATTTACCAGTTGCCCATGATACGCTTGATTGCCGCCTTTAATCGTCTTAAAATCTATCAAGCAGCAGTCACAGCTGCAGGGACGCCTCTGGCCTTTGGATTGGTTCAGGCTGGACAGGTGTCCGGAGAAGCACTGGGAATTTGTACGGCAATTGGAGTCAGCGGATTGATTACACTTACACTGGGCAGCGTCGTAGCTTCCAATGTCATTGGTTTCATCTACATTAACGACCAGCAAGATCGCTTGAAATTGGCCTATGTTGATTTCTGGGGAAGACGTCAAGAGACCATGGTGGACATTGAGGATCTGCTGCCGGACTGGGAGCTGAAGAGGACCAATACAATGCGTCTAGGATTCTATCAGCCAATATGCCTGCGTACGGATAAAAAGCAACGCTTCAAATTGCTGCAACGTTTTGGAATCATAACAGATCCTTTAATTTTCGAGGGTCTTTTCGGGCAGTAGATACTTATCAATTTGTTGTACATATTGTTAGTCAATTTTATATATTAATTTAATTTACAATAAAAAGTCAATGGGATTTCATTAAATACGTTACGTAGGTTCTTATATTTGGTATATAAATTGTGTATAAAAATATGAATATAGAGTATTCTTAATGGAACCTACCTAATGTTACGTTTAAAATTTAAATTCATAAAATCATATTGAAAAAAAAAAAAAATTAAAAAAGTAAATAATTGCGTGCATTAAAAAGTCTCTAGGTTCCTACGAGTGCTTTGTACTAAATGAGATGAAGTTGTTCTAAATTCACATAATTATATTATGGATTCAGTTTGTTGACTGTCTGTAGATGTGGAATTGTTGGCAACTACAGGATTACATTCCGTCTTGTTGCCCAGCGCAATTGCTTCAGCCACCTATAAATATATTTGTAATTTTTATACATCAATTTCTATATTTTGTAGAACTTACCGTATCGGGTAGCTTCTTGTGAAAGGTTTCCGGCAAAAGAAGGGATAAAAATCCAGCTATCATTGATACTCCACCGAATAACAGCAAAGGCAATGGCTCATAATAGCTGCCCTGTAAGTAATAATCATATTACAAGTTATTCTGATAATAGATCTTACCAGTCACTTACCAGGAGGGGCACAAAAGGCGCTAGCATGGCTCCAAAACGGGCAAAAGTGGACATGACGCCAACACCGCCACTACGTATAACCTGAAATGGGATTTTTATAGATTATTAGATAAATTTTAATAAAGATATACTTACTGTTGGCATCATTTCCGCCGTGTAGGTATAGATAACAGCAAACGAAGAGGTAATACCCAGTTTACCCAGTAAAAAGAGTGTGATAATCAACCAATTAGCACCTATTGCAGAATAGATAAACAAATCGATTAAACATAAATATACGAATACATATAATATATACAAGAAAGTTGTAAAAAAATAAGAAATAAATGAAGTTAAGAGTTATTACAAAAGAGTGGATATAAACATTTCCAAAATGTACACTCTTAAATTGATCAAAATAAATTTGTACATGAAAGTTTTACAGATTAATCGCTATATTTTTCATGATCTTACGTGTGATCTTATTGGTATATACTGTGTTAGCATGCATGGAGAGTAAATATTTAAAATAATATAGATATATTCAGTTATATAGTATGATTGCATTATTATTCATACCAGATGTCATATATCCGCTGGCCGCACAGGTGACTGCACAGAGCATCAGGGAGCCGGAGAGAGCCAGACGACGGCCCAATTTGCGTAGACACAACTATTAACGAGAGATATAAATAAGTTTATAAGATATATAGATGTAATATATATATGACATTTAGAACGTACCCAGGCCAAAGTGTAGCCGGGAATTTCAATAAGACAGACCAGGGCAAAATTTAAATACTTATTGCCACTGAGATTGGTCGAGTTGAGGGAGAGTCCATAGAAAACAATGGCATTGACGGCCCTAAAAAAGTCATATTAATAAAAGTTAATTAATTAAAATAATATTATTACTTACCATATAAATAGCAAGGTGGTATAACGCCAGATCAATGATTTCGAGGCAAAAACCTGCTTGACTGATGACCAAATCTGACGTTGTTGCTGCTCTAACGGCAACTTCAATTTGCCTTCTGTGGCATCCAAATGCTGCTGCTTAAAACTGGCCATAAGCTCCAGGGACAGCTCACGTTGATTAACGTGCGCCGCTCTCCGAATGATGGCGCCCGCCTTCTCGTGCTCATTGCGGGCCAAAAGCCAACGGACAGACTCCGGCACCAGCCAGAAGTAGACGACAAAGAAGAGCGGCGGTATGGACAGTGCGTATTGTAAATGCTTCCAGTCGGTCAACAGCCAGGCAGCCAGACCCACAAATGCCTCACCCACAGCATAGAAATAGTTGAGCACTATGGAGGTCAGCTCACGTTTACGGGGTCCAACCATTTCCACCCCTATAATGAAGGCCAAGGGATATACGCCGGATGTGCCCACAGCATTCAGTAGAGCGAAGATCAGAAAACTTATATAGTCCCAAGCCAGCGCCTGTGCAATGCCCGTTAAGCCCATAAAAATGGTGCAAAAGAGAAAGATATGCTTGCGTCCAAAGCTGTGGAAGAGAGAGTAAGAGATAAATGAAGATAGAGTAAGGATTAACGGTATTTTATTTATTTATTTCGATCATTTTGATTCCTAGCGCTACAATATTTAATTTAAATGTAATGGTAATAAAGTGTGTCTTTAAATTTCCGTAACTTTTACCATTTTTTTTGTAATATTTAAATTTCATAATTATTTCATTTGCTGCAAATGTAAAATAAATATTTCAGCGGCATAAACGCTGTTGTAAATTTAAATTTAACATTATATTGACTGCCCCTACCACTGTGGCATCAAGTTATCAATGTTGCCAGCTGCTAAAATTTTAACAGCGATCTAAAGTTTACATTCGTTAACAAGATCTAATTATTGTCGTGCAGTTAACATTCTGTTAACAAGATCTAATTTTTTGTCATGCAGTGTATTTTAAGTATTCGCATAAAATAAATCAGCGGTGGGCACAGAATTTGAAGTCGCGAGCACTACAACAACATCTACAACAAACACAACTTCTAAAGTCATAAATTAAAGCAAAATGAACACTTTTATGACTCTGTGCGCCGCGACGAAAGATCTGTGTGGTTGTTGTTGGTTTTGATGAGCCAAAACAATTATACACTAAAAGAAGTTCTAATTAATTTTATTTTGTAAGTCTAACTCTTATTATGTGCTACAGATCAAAATGCATCAAAACGCATCAAAACTTTTCACTCAGTGTACAAAACGCTACTGAAGTCATAAATCTTTGCAAAATGAACACTTTTATGACGGTCAGCGTCGCAGCCGAAACTCGAGCATTTGCTGTGTGTTTGTTGTTTTATTTTATTGGGGGTAATAAAAAGTGGTTGTTGTATTGTCAAAAATCGCGAGCAAGCCAATTTACCGTTGCGAGCAGCGCGAGTACCGCGAGCAAGGGCTTGCCCACCGCTGAAATAAATCATTTAATTCTGGCAATACTTACCGATCCGCTAGATAACCAAACATTGCGGTGCCGATAACAAGGCCGGCAAAGTGTGTGGTGCCCACAAAGGCCAACTTCCAGGTATTCTCCTTGCAGTGCAACTGCCAATCCTGGACAATTGTGTGCTCTCCAACATCGTAGACAAACTGTTGACAGCGCTGCGATTGTTGTGGCAGGAACATTGAGGCATTACATTCCTGTGGCTGCTGCCACTGCAGATCCCAGTGTTGCAAGCTGTTTGTTGCACTGTAATTTGTGGCATAGCGCAGACAGGTGTCGTTTGGTGTGAAATAACCATGTTTGTCCCGTTTGCCTGGCATGGCGTAATCCAACCATTCCGTCTGATATTGCGGCTGCTCAACATCATCGCACTCGTCGATGCGACAACGATATTTCGGTATTCCCGCCGTAAACACATACGACAGACTGTTGGCAGCCGCAAAGAGCACGGGCAGACAAATGAGCAGATAGTTGACTCTCTGATATCGCCCAAATTCGCCAATTTCCTTGAGTATGTCGTCAAAATCCATGGCGGCTACTGGTGTGGCCATTTTAACAGCAAACACTTTTTATTTAAAATGACAGCGCTGCCACCTGTTTGCAAAAGCTGTTGACTCCTGTGCTCTGTTAGCAGCTCCTGCGATCTGTTAACTGTCGCACTGTTAAACCGAAACTGCACGTGTTCAAATCAAAATAAACAAACAAACGTGTTTTCTAAATAAAAAACGCTGTGATAATTGTGCTGCGAGCTTGACACTCAATGGTACTATTTTATACCACACTGTGGAACATGAAACATGCTAAATATATACGAAAACTTTGAAAATCAAAGCTATTGAGCGTGCATAATATGAGAACTGCTGAAAAGATAAGAAGATCCAGTAAAAGCTTTTCTCTCTCTCTCTTGCTCAATACTTAGTTTGTCTTACTTGTTGAATACTTTTAAAAAATTCTTGTGTTTTTATTGTGTGCGCTAGACTATAAAGTATTTGAACTGAATAGAGGAACTCTTTACTTTCTTCAGGCAGTTTTTTCAACTTAAGATCTGAGGTAAAACTTTAAAACCATACATTTTAAATATTTGCCTCGCATAGAGTAGAATAGTAATGTTATTTTCAAACTTAAATAGTCTTTATGCTGCACTTTTGAACCTTTCGCATGTAAATGGGTCAAAAACCAAATTCCAAACATATAATTATTCAAGCATATCTTCAGGTTTTCCAAATCTAATGACAAAATGGTAATACACTGCGTATGGTTAGGGAAAATTTTCAATTTGAAATGCATTAAAAGCATTAAGCGTGAAATTTAAAACTCAGTGACATTACGTAGACCTTATCATATCTATGAGTACGAGTATCTTAAAAGGGCTTTGAACTGAAACTAGTTCTGTAGATAAATGTTGCTTTTGCAGTCAAATCTATGTAGAATTAATAGTTAAACCTTTTTTTTATTTGCATTATTGATGAGCGTGAATTAAGCGAATTGATGAAGTTCTTGGGCGCCACATCAATTACATATGTATATTTACATTGTGGGGAGATCCGGAATGGATCAGTAGTGCTAGCCAAGTTGCATGTCTGTTAAGGCGCATGCAATTTTAGCCAATTGACACAATTTGTTGCATGCAACAGTGGCTAATTAAAGTATGTTGACGTCTGACAGTTAAGTTTAAATTTTTGCACAGCCACATAAATGATTGATTGAGTCTGAAATTCCAATTGTAATAATAATATTGCACTTGGAACTTTGTCTATATAATTATCAATTGGTTTTGCTGTTGGGGATTTTTTACAACGTCATCGTATAATTGCATTTTCACTACACATTTCGAAGTAATTTCTAATTCATAAAGTGTCTGGGAACATTTGCAGCTCGTTTGTTGTCCTTGGATATTTGAAAGGTTATCTGCAGCAAGGTCTACGTACCTGGCCAAAATGATAAGCTCTGGCTAAACCATACACATATCTTATCAACAGTTGCACTTATGGCTTATACAAATCAATGCAAAAAATGTCTAACATTTTAGTCAGCTAATTTATTGAATTTAAACATTGGTGCAATAATTTCTCATAAACACTTGACAGCTGTTTGTTGATATAAATTGCATTAATTTTCGCGCCGTGCCGATTTTAACGGATATATTGTTGACAATTCGCCAGTTTTATCACCTCTCGACGCTGTGTTCGCCGTTGCACTGAAATTATTCAAAAGCGTCGTCAAAACATCGGCGAATATAATAAAGCTTTCTTTTGTTTTTGCCGTCTTCTTCTTCTTCACGACGCTGCCGGCCGGCTCTGTCAATACTAAAAATCAATAAAACTCGGAAGAGCGCCAGAGCGAGAGAGAGTGTGGCTGAGAGCAAAAGCAACTTTTGCTCTTAGTTGTTAAGAGCGCAAAGCTTTGTTGGTAAACGCTTTTTATTTGTTTATAATACTTTTTGATCAGTTTTTATGTGCGATGCGACACGAAGTTCTTGGAAATTTGTTGGCTTTGTTGTTGTCAATTTGGCAGACAGTGTGAGCGAAACAACAACAACAAATAAACAAAGAGATTAAATAAAACATACATATACATATTATGTACGATCGTACGATACAAGCCAGGAATTAATACATAAACAAAATCTTATGCAATTTTGTATTTTATTTAGTTGAAAGTTATTCATTTATTTATTAAAATATACATTCTAAATCTCCAGACTAGAGTCAAGCAATTAAAAATCCGGAAATTGAGTAATTTTATTATAACTTAATCTGTTATCTTATCACTACTGAAACTATATTACCATATTTGGGCATTATCAACAACGTTCCTTAAAAAAGGGGGTTCCTACAAATATTGAGTGTTAAAAGATAACAATTTAGACACCACTGTAGGTTATTAATCTACACATCTTACGTTATTTAAGTGCATTGTACACTTAACCCGGAACTGGAAGTATTGTTATTAAACATACGTATGCTATATATGAGTATGTATTTGTATATGATTAATTGATTAGCAATCCAAGTGGGGCAGTCGTAATTGTGGCATATGTAATACTTATAGACCTGCAATATAGTGAAACTGTTTAATACCTACATATGACGCTTATTCAAGCGATTTTCATTACTGGAAACCACATACATATATTTTGTGATTTCAGATAAAGGTAGTTTCTTTTTGGAACAAATATAGAACACAGAGAGGAAAGCCCCCTTTCAGGTATAAAACTTTGGGCAAGAGAGAGAGACAGGGAGAGTTCCATTAAATTGATACCGCTCAACGTATGAGTAATAAGAAAGAGGCGTCGAAATCAAGGGGGATTTTCACCTCAAAGATCCTCTGTATAGTGAACCCCCTGTGACTACGCTCCATTCAAAAAAAATAAATAAATAAAGAGAGAGAGTGAGAGAGAGCGAAGACTTGACTTATCTTATGATGAGTAATATAGTATTCAGATGTTGCCTTATCGCAAAAGCTTTGCCGGACTTCAGTGTCTAGTGAAACGTTGAAGTGGACGCTTCGGTGCGCGTCTGAAACAAAGAGAGAGAGTGAGAGAGAGAGAGAGTGTAAGAGTGAACGAGAGAGAGAGAAAGAGACAGACTAAAGACACAATGGTGTGGTTTAACAAGAAGAAATCAACGGATGAGGCACGAAGCAACGATCAACAGGCGCTGGCGTTGCAGGATCCACGTACCCGGGTGCATACAACCAGTGCGGCAACCTCAACGACAAATACGGCCGTGCAGAATTCAACGATAATCGATAACAATAAGAATACTGTTACCTATATGTCCACACGTCAGACGGTGACGCATACCCAACAGGCTCGTGTGACGGAAATGATAACACGACGCACACCAAATCAAAAAGAGTTGGACGAGCTGTTTGCCCAGATGAGCATGAATGGCGGTGGCAGCACCAAAACCACCAGTACCACCACAAGCTCCAAGCGGACAAGTCCATCGAGTCTTTATGGTGTCGCCTTGCGATCGACGCCTTCGTTCAAGGCCAGCTCGGAGGCGAGACGCTCCAGCACCTTGGTGAAAACGGAGCAGGTGTCGGTGTCACAGAAGCAGGGACGCAGTGTTACCCAGCATGTGGAGACACAGCGTGTGGTGTTTAATCCCAGCTGCAGTAAACCCACCTGGCCACCAGCAACTAATCCAACCACAACAAAATCAGCCTCAAGTTCTTCCCTGGCACTGAAACCTCTGGATCGGAGCTATGTCTCGCCATATGGCAATAAGTCGGCCAGTGTGTCCAGCAATTCTATATTCACAAAACCAACGCTATCTACGCCCAAAACCACTGTAACTTCAAGTATTTGGCCAACGGTTTCCACGCCCAAAACCACTGTCAATTACAGTGTAAGGCCAACGCTTTCCACACCCAAAACCACGGTAACCAGCAGTATTTGGACGCCCACAACCACTGTAAACTCCAGTGTAAAGCCAACGCTTGCCACTCCGAAGGTGACCACGCCAAAACCCTTCATCAGTCTCAATCCCAGCCAAGGAGCGGTACCGAAACGGTCTTCTATCTCCTCAGTCAGTTCCAAGGATGCACAGGGGGAGCTGAAACCTTCATCGCTTATCACTCGATCCACTTTATCGAGTGTGAACAAAAAGAAGCTAAAGCCGGCCGAGGTTGTCATCTTCAATCATGAGAAATTCGATAATCAAAACGAGTTTCGGGTGGGAAGTGCTGAGGATGTCAAGGCATTGGAAAAGACCTTCAAGGCACTCAAATGCAATGTGAAAATCATTCCAAATGCAACCTTGGATGAGGTTCGAAGCAATGTGCGCAAATGTAAGTTTCGTTTATCTAAAATCTTAAGATATGTAAAAGAGATTGAAATTCTTCTCCTATTTTTTAGTGGAGCAAAAGAACTTTTCGGATCGTTCGGCATTGGTTCTCGTAATGCTGAGTCATGGACATCGCTATGATACCTTGGCCGCTAGAGATGGTGATTATAAGCTGGATGACGATATCATCTTTCCCATTGTTCGCAATCGTACTCTTCAAGACAAACCAAAGATACTGTTTGTTCAGGCCTGCAAAGGATCCAGAGAAATTGGAGCATTCAAGACGGACTCAGCAACGGTACAACGAATTATATTTCCAAGTTATTCTTTTTACTCATTTCATTTCCGTACCACAGCCCCATGGAGTTCCGAGTGAGATTCTCAAGTGTTATAGCACCTATGAGGGTTATGTCTCCTATCGCCATGACGATGGAACACCCTTTATAAGGAGTCTCTGCGATACTCTCAAAGCGAAGCCACACGTTGACATTGCTACGATCATGGAGGAAGTACGTTGCTTGGTCAAAACTTATACCCAGTAAGTAGAGCTTGATCCCTTAAATAAGCATAACTGCTAACTGGATTATCTTGACTTCTTTCAGGGATGCCCAAATACCAACTGTGACCACAACACTGACCACGAAATACGTATTCGGAGATTATACATAAACTGCCTTTAATAGGAACATATTTATCCAGAGTTTGCCTTGTGATTGTCAGCATTATAATATTTGGCTGTACGTTAGACCCAATAAGCGATAGAGACTGCAAATCTAATAATATACATATATATTAAGACATATTATAAACCGAAGACATACGATGATCTGCTCATAATTCACAATTAATTTGTAAGTTATATAATAATAAAGATCAATTATAAATCTGTTTCTAAAATTGATACAGAAACTATAGAAGAGATAAACACTTATCTGTGTTTTTTATGTTATCACAGATAAAATTTTATCAATTCTATAATTTCGAATCCAATAATTTAGGCCTCTTCGTAATCTTCGTCTTCATAGATAGAGTTGACATCTCGATAATAGGAATATGCGACAACATAAAAGTAACTACTAGTGGCTGTAACAGAATAAAAGATAACAGAATGATGAAAAGAAAAAAAACTCGATCATAACTCACTGATTAAAAACAATATAAAGCATGCATAAAGTGCACGTATCGACATTATTTGAATGGATACTATGACAAAGCAGATGATTAATATGAGAGTATTGACAAAACTAGTGATTAAATAGAATGTCAATAGAACTGTTGATTCCTGCAGGATTCTTTATTCGATTAAGCGAATCCATAAATTGTCAGATCGAAGAGAACTTACAATTAAGGCTCCCAGAAGCAACATGACACATCCGATACAATGACAAATTGCCACGGCCCGTTCCACCTGATAGATTAGTTCAGCTGTAGAGTGGAATTACAAATATATCTACATAGATACTAGAGTTATCTGTCTTACCAGGCATAAGAAATATTATAAGTAAATTAATTACAATATCGAAACAGGCTATTCCAATACATCCATTGCGTAGACTTATAATAAAACAACATTTCCTAATTCGCAGCTTTACCATTTTTAAATAGTTCTCTATGTGTAATACTTAATAATTTTATAAAAAAAATTATAGTATTCGTTTTTCGTATAATTATAGTATATATTTATCATGATTGATAAGGCGAAGACAATTCAAATAATGACATAGAGAGATTAGAATTTACAAAAATATGGTAGTTCTTTAGATAAACAAATCACCCCCGAGTGCTGCATAGAACGAATAGACGACCAGCCAGAAATATATACCTAGAACTAAAATCACATAAATCATATTATTATTATTATAATTTCGATCCGAAATATATAAACTGATTACTTACTGAACATAATAACATAGAGTGCTATAACTGGTGCCCAAATGAGAAGAATAATGTCTGATATTACCAAAATGACCATTGCCAATACTTTGATCAATGTTAACATTATATAATAGAGCATACAGCTCGGACGTAGCTGTAATATAAAATTAACTGCATTTTACTTAATCCATAGATATTACTAGGGACTTACCCATAGAGTGCCTAGAAATAGTAATACTGCGCTTATCAAGTGCATTACCATGAATATACAAAACAACTTGTGGCATAGATCGGGTGCACCTAAAAATATTAAATAGTTATTTTATAGTTTAAAATATCCATAGGACTCCCAACTTACCCGCTTCGCCAAAGAACGCTATAAAGCCGCCAGCTATTAGATCTATTATTATCTCCGATATAGCTACAATAAAAGTCCCTAGACGCAAATCAACACAGAAACAAAACCATTGTAAATATATCATTTTGCTGCTGCGAAAGTACGAATTTTCACTTGGTAAAAACTTGTTTCAATATCTTCTAAATTTTTCTTCTTCTTCTACTAATTTAAACTTTATCTGTGGATTAACAATGTATGCGTGTTTATTTATATAATACAAATATTTCAAGTAAACTCATTAAACACTGACAATAAATACATAGTAAGACTTTCTTTCACTGGCAGAACAAAGAAAGTCAAGTCGATGAATGAATATGGTACATATAAGCCTTTGTTTCTTTAATTCGGAATGTGGGAATTAACTTAAAATGGAGTGAAATTTAAGTGATCGTATCATCGTCATGCAGTTTCAGTTATTTGTGAAATGCTTCTGAGACAATACTCTTTACATTATAAAACAAAAATTGTAGCACCCTTTATAATTTCTTTATACATATATTGTGTTACTTTTAGATTTGTATTGATAGCTGAGATAACTACTCTCTTTTCATAATATACCGTTTAACTTTAACATTAAGCATATTTTGGCGTAGGCCTCATAAATCATGCAAAACAAGGAAGAAAGCTTTACACGACTTCAGGATACCCTATACGCCATCATACATAGCTGTTTTAGGTTGCATAACAAAAAATATTGCTATTCAATTAATATTTTTTAGTTTCGTGCTATTACTAATAATAAAATTATTAAGTTTTTGTAAATTTAAAATATTTTTATATTTCGATTGAAAAAACCCAAGAACATGTTTTCATTACAACATAGTTTTTTCATAAGATAGATTTTTAAAATTCGAGAATAAAGATCAATTTCAAAACTTTTGATAGCGGTGAAAATAATAGTTTTCAATTATTTCTATCGAAAGTGTCTGAGTAGATAATGCCATAGACCAGACGACCTGTTTATAGTTTAATAATTCTCTATACTTTTGAAGGGGTATAAAGTTAAACAACACTACTATATATCGTATAGTCGTTGAATTTCGGTTACAATGACCGTCCATGGCCTAGCAATGGATCTACAACGGTAAATGCGAGATGTTATATCATAAATAACAAGCGTACACAACGCAATCGAGTTTTAATGGGTTTTGGCAAATAACTGTTGAAAAAGGCCGGGAAGTCCAGGAAAGGCAGAGAACGTGCCGATCGACCCAACAAGGGGGAAAAGGGTCGAGAAAGGGAATTGCATGGGTGGAAGGGGCGAATGTTTGACTTTTGCAATTTCGTTTTCATGATCGAAAACACGAGTATATCGAAAAAAAAAAAAAACAAAAATGGGCACAATGTGCGAAGACGTTGTGATTCGAAACTCATTTGTATGCGTTGTGGAGCTGCAATGATGATGACGACGAACGGTTGGGAGGCCAGAAAATCAGAAATATTATGCAAAGAGTCCCCCTCCCCCCTGACTGGCAGAAAAGGGGGTTACACAAACAATGTTTTGCCGAAATCAAAAATCAAAGCGAGTCTACCTGGTCATACTATATAATGCAGCAATGACCTGCCACAATCGAATCATTCGAGTGTGAGCAATTGAGCAGATCGAGCACGATGAAAACGCAACTGGCGATACTTTTAGTCCTGGTCGGAGCAACGGCCATTGTTATGGCACGTCCGGAGCCACCGAAGTCACGGTACGGTGCACCACCGGCACCACAAAAGGATTACGGACCACCGCCACCGGCTCAACCCTTGCCTGTTTATGGTCCCCCGGCTGCCTTCTATGGACCACCAGCTGCTCCCACATCCGAGTCCATTGTCACCAAGAACGTGTATGTGCATGTGCCGCCAGAGGAGCCGGAACTCTATCCGGCTGCATTGCCCATTCAAACTGCCGTGCCCAAGAAACACTACAAGATCATCTTCATCAAGGCACCAAATCCACCCACTCCACAGCGTCAAGTGTTGCCGCCTCCAGTGCAGGATGAGCACAAGACCCTGGTCTATGTGCTGGTCAAGAAACCCGAGGAACAATTGCCAGTCATTCTGCCATCTCCCGCACCCACGGAGCCCAGCAAACCGGAGGTCTACTTCATCAAGTACAAACAGCAGCCGAAACCTGCCCCACAATACGGTCCCCCTGCCGCCGTGCCCGCCGATGAATACGGTGCACCACCAGCTCCCCGCACCCTGGAGCAGTTCTAGGATTAGTTCTAAGTCCGTCCTAACACTCGATCAATCAAATGTAAATATTATTTATATATAGTTGCCACGTTCAAGTTGAAATTGTTGACATTAAACGATGGAATTCAAATGATAAATATTATAATTGGAATCTACTAAAATGGGAAACTAGGGAAACTAGCCAAAAATGTATCTTTAAAATAATTCTATGAAGAATTTAAAGCGAAAATGATTTTAATGAATTATATAAAAAGTCTCAAAAATTAATTTAAAAAGAAAAACTTTTAAAGATAACCTCAAGAGTTTAGAGAAATATTTGAAAGTTTCCTACCTCCTTCTACAGATTATTTCATTACCAACAAAATTATTTTGCAAATTATCAAATTATAAATAATTATTATTATTTAGTTTACAAAAACCACATAATTTTATTTTTTAAGGCCAACACAAGGCTTCACCGCCACAATACAAATAGAATGAGTAAACAGTGATCCAGAAATAGGAATCGATAACTGTAAGTTGATTAATCAGATAATGTAAGACCACAAAAGAGAACGACAAACCAATAATACAAATTTCACTAGCTAGAAATACATAGTTTTCAATATTGTAAAGTTGAAGAATAAACAGACTTATGGCCCACACTAAACGCGCAAATGTGATAAGTAAAAAGGGTAAACAAAACCGATGTGATTCCTGTAATTGAAAAACTTCATTATAATTTTGAAATTTTACTTTAAAAGAGATGAAAAACTCACAGCAGCCAGAGCGTACATAAGAAATATGGATGAAGTTATTTGCAGTATCAGGAACACCATCCAAACATTGTCACTAAAATCTAAAGATTAACGATACAAATGAAATATTAAAAAAAAAATATTAGGACAAAGAAATGTGTACCGTTTTCAAAAATAACAGCCATAATAGTATTGAAAATCACATCAGTAAATGCAATAATTGTGCAGGCCACGTCTAGGTCCAAGCAACAGAATCCCTTTGTCATTAACACCATGTCTTTATATATGCTAAACGTTGGGGAATTACACGAATTTTAAAAATAATGTTTGAGAACTTTATCAAAGTAAAAAGACTCAATGTACTATAAAATTTTGTTGAAACTTTGTTATATATTTACTTGTTTATTTGAAAATTACAATAGATGAACTTTAAGAAATATAAATACAAAATATTCTCATAAGTTTTAAAAATTTAAAGATATATTTTAGAAATCTTCTCAGTTACTTCGCAATGCATAATAATAGGAATAAACAACCAGGCAAAAGTACAAGGTGAGAACTAAGTAGACAATTTAGAAGTAATTCTTTCCAAAAAAATCAAGAAAATGCTCACCTGCCTGAAATATGTCGAATACTACATAATCATAAAAGTCATCTACAATTACCACGTAGATGCATTCAACGGTCAAAATGAGAACGTGCAACAGTGCCACAAATAAATAGGGCAACAGTAGCCTACGCATAGTCTGTAAAAGAAGAGAAATTTAAAAGATGATAATGAAGAAATTAAAAATTAAGTTCAAGCCTTACCAAGATGCAACCAACAAGAAGAATTGTGCAGCTTATAAGATAAGTGCCACTGATTAAAAGAGATGCAAAACCCAGCAAGGAATCACCTGTAATCGAAAAAGGATATACTTTTAATAGTTTGAAGATTGCGATTACTTACGATCCACGAAAAATCGATCAATGCCACGTATTAAAACATCGACAATAGAAATAATAATGCAACCTTGTCTTAACTCAATGCAACAACAACAATTGTCCGTATAAATCATTGCGAGGTCTACAGATCTATAAAATTTTTGATTGATATAGCAATGAAATAATATAGAAGAAACAGAAAAGCTATAATTTTTTTTCTGTTATCTTATCTTGCTATAAAATGTTCAAATAATACGATTCCAATTAATTTCTTGAAAGAGAAGTTGGACTTTACAATACATCGGTTAACCCTGGCTTACATTACAACTATAAATAATTATGGTCATTGTGCAGCTTTGACATTATATTCAACTCACGTTTCTTTTTCAAATTTTAGTGTTTTGAATATATAATTTTTTCACGAGTGTCTTAAAATTAGAGCTAGAAAAATATAAGACAAAAATTTTCTTATAATAAATTATAAAACTTTATAAATTTAATATTTTTTTTGGGAGAATTCTTCTTCTATTTTTAAACAAAAGTGTTTAGTAAAATCCAAATTTTTCTCGAATTTAGAGTGAAAAGAAAACCATTGCAAAATATACATTGTAATATTATTTCTTTATTGTGTTCCTTATTCTAGATTTTGTTGTAGTTTAGTTTTTTTTTGGTTTTTGGGTAAATGTCTCACAACAACTATTATACAACTAGATTAATGTAATGGGGATGCTTTGGGATGCCCCAGAAATATGATGTTTACAGTTTTTAAAGTACATTTGTTAAACATCTATGAGCTTCTCAAGTATTTGGAAAGTTATTTTGATATTGTGTGGGTTTAATGGTCATGTAAACCTACAACTAAATATAGTTACATACTGTATAGTACACAGATTAGTACATAACTGAATGTATGTACTTACATATATATATATATATATTTCATTTATCATATATCGATTATTTATATTTATTAACGGGTATTTCTTGGTGTTCATGTCTTATTAACTCAGTTCTTTGCGCAACTTTCGGTGCTTTTTCATGTTGGGAAAACATCATATATTTATAATATAGACTTGTATATAGTTAAGATAAGCAGGCCGATGAATTAGAGATGTGAACAGCTTAGATATGAGCGATTAGTTAGAGTATCAACGTGATCGGTGAGGCATTCGAACTTAGGTTTTTCTTTCATTTTTGTTTTGTTTGTACTGCTATGGAAAACATTTTTGGGCTAATTGTAAACGCTACAAAACACGACAACAAATATTTAATTTGATTAATCAAGTAACTGCTAAGCAACAAACTGAACCATGACACTGGCCCTAGGATAAGTATAAGGATTCGATTTTGCTCTAGGCCTCCTCGCATTCGTCCTCCTCCTCGTGATGCACAAACAGGCGATGATTGCGTGCCTCAAGAATGATCCAAACGATGAGAGGCGCACATCCCAGCAACATGGAGGAACCCATGCAATAGAAACATATCTCATAGTCACCGGACAGATCCCTAAGTAAGCCGGCCAACGGTGGCACCGATATCGCTCCAATGCTCTGGAACATCCTCACCAAGCCATAACTCGAGCTAATCCGATCCGTTCCAAAGACATCCGCCAACAAGACGGGCATTAACACATACCAACTGCCCAGACAAAGACCATAAACCGCAGCGGATAATCCGACCAGTATCAGGGTCTTGGCAAAAGGTATCGTCAGTACGGCGAGACCAGCGCCCAAAATGCTAGAGAAAGTAATGAAAAGATTAGCAAAAGTTCAGATATTATTATAGTACTTTAAGTAATTGTATTGTCAAAAGCCAATAATTTATTTTTTACAATGTTTAAGCTCAATGGATTTTATTAATTATATATTTACTATATCTTAAGATGTTTTATTTTAATAAAATAACAAAAACAGAGCCGAGAAATAGTTTTATTTTAAAACAAAAAATGTTTGTGATATTGTCAAAAGAATTACTTGATTGAATGTATGTAGATTTACTTACCATAATGTATAGGTCTTTTTCAGATCGAAAAGATGAAGATCCGAGAGCCAACCTAGACCCAGACGACCACACAAATCCAACACTGCACTGATGGCAACCAGATACCCTGCTTCACTTTTATTGTAGCCTGATAGAAACAGATAGAGTGAGAAGAAAATATAGTATGAATAAGAGATAGAAAGAGTGATTAGTAAATGAGGCAGATAGAAAAAGAATGAGACAGAATGAGAATATAAAAAAGTGAATACGAGACAGAATAAAGTGGAGAGCGAAAGAAAAAAAGAATGAGCAAGAGATAGCGAAGAGATTGTCAAAGAAAGAGAGAGAGAGAGAGTCAGGAAGTATATGAAGTAAAAGATACTATTAGAAAGGAAAGAAGAGAGACATCTAGAATCAGAAAGAAACGCAGAGAAAAGAGACAGGAAAAGAGAAGGAAGAAAGACAAAGTCAATGTCAGAAAGGGAGAAAGGTAAACAACAAAAAAATGAGTAATATAAAGCAAAATAGGGGGTCGAATGCAAGCCTAAATAGAGAAAATAAATGAATGAAAAATAGGTCGAAAAGGGGGTAAAGAATGAGTTAGAAAAAGACCGTGTGAATGAAAAAGAAAATATCTCTTTTCTACCTTATACCGATAGACAAAGATACTTAAGGATAAATGGGAATACCGAATTGTAGTACCCACCAATGGATATAACATGCGCGGGCAGATAGTATAGCATATAGGGACAACCGACGGACATGAGGGTGACGGACAGACACATCAGTATAAAGCTCGGATCTTTGAGCAGACTGATGTCCAGATACATTTCGATGCGGGCACAACAACTGCGCTTGAGTTGCCGCTCATCATCGTCATCCTCGTCGACGGCATCGTTGTCATCGTCATCGTCATCGTAGACAACCGTCGACTCCAGGAGTTGTGAGTCCAGAATGCTGCCATCCGATTGCTGTTGTTGCTGCTTCAGCTCGCTGAGATTGCTGACGGGTGTGGGAATCTCCATGCTTTTGCTGAGACCACGACTAACCACACTTGGTGGCGACAATGGCTTCTCCAGATGCACCTGAATCTTGTTGATCGTCTCATCGTTTGCAAAAACATTCCGACGTCGTCGACTGCCTCGGTTCGAATCGGTGCCGGAGTGTTTCCGATATACCCAGGTGGAGTCGGTGCTGAGATCCTCCACAGAGTGTAGTAAGCCGGAACTGCGCACCTTCTTCATGGGCTTTATGAAGGTGGTTTCCCCAATGATGTCCTTGACCTCATCATCGCTCTCCTGCGCCGACTTGTCTTGTGCTACATATAAATTAAATATTTGTTAATATTTCTTTTTTTTATTTTAGTATTCTATACCCTTATTTCTAAGGATCCACTCACCTGGTTGCTTGCTGGCGTAGTAGTTCAAATGATTCTTGCACTCCTCCAGGAAGAAGTGCTCAATGAACTTGTCGTTCAACTCATTGGTCACCACCTCACAGGTGTCCAAGTACGTCGATGTGGTGAGTATGCCCGTTGTGCTGGGATTGATGTCATCACCAATGGGCTTGCTATCAACATCCTGCGCCTGTGTCTGCTCCCCAAAGTCGCTTAGGGGCCGATAAAGGGTCGCCGACAGGCAGACGTGCAACATGCAACCACCCAAGATGAGGAGAGTGCCATGGAAGCCGCAATACTCTACCAGATGCTTAATGAGGATGGGCAGCACAAAGCTTCCTGCCGCAGTGCCCGACACACAGATTCCATTGGCCAAAGCCCGATGCTTGTCAAAGTACTGGGAGACAATCACAATTCCCGGCGTAGTCGAGAGACCGCCTCCAATGCCTGTTGGAAGAAACGTAGGGGAACTTGTATTTAAAGCGGAGCCTCCATCTTAAGAAATCAGTTTATATCTTTTGAAAACCATTTGATGACTACATTATTAAGTAAATTTAAAATTTATATATATTTCTTTTAATGTAAAGCTAATTTTCTTCAACCATCAGCCAATTTTCCTTACCAACCCCTTGACAATTTTTCAAAAACCTTGAACTCTCATAACTTTGTCAAAACTCAACCGATTTTCAAACGGAATGTCTTTTTAGTCATTATTTGGTCCCCAAATTGATTCTGCATTTAAATTTAGTTAATTTAGAAAATTTTATTTTTTTTGATTTTAAGCCTTTCATCATTCAAAATTTGCATACCAACTCCTTGACATTTTTCCAAAAACATTGAGCTCTCATAACTTTGACAAAACTTAACCGATTTTCATGCGGAATGTCATTTTGTTCATGGAATGGCCTCAAAAATGATTCTGCATTTAAATTTTGATCATTTAAAAATGTTGATATTTTTCGACTATAAGCCGATTATCATCCATAAATTACATACCAACCCCTTGACATTTTTCCAAAAACATTGAGCTCTCATAACTTTGTCAAAACTCAACCGATTTTAATGCGGAATATCCTTTTATTCATTATTTGACCCCCATTTAAATTTTGTTAGTTTAGAAAAATTAAATTTTCATCGATAATTTTTTATAGCGAAATCAATTAATTAATGCACTCACCTGTGAGAATGCCAAAGGTGAAGAGAAGATGCAGCAAACTAGTGGCAAAATAGCTGAGCACCATGCCAAGGGAGCAGAAGATGCCACCCACAAAGACAACGGAGCGGCAGGAGAATCGCTGGCAGAGAGCGCTGGAGAGTGGAGCCAACACCAAGCAGAGGGCCGAAAGAATGGCCGGGATCCAGGAGGCAACGGTGGCCGTTGAGCTGGGAAATGTTTCCATAATCTCCACATAGAGGACGCCATATGATTTGACCAATCCAGCGACCCAGAACTGAACAGAGAAGGCGCCAAAGACGATGAACCAACCGTAGCCACCGTCGGGTGGCTCAGCGGTACCGCCACCACTTTCCGTGGTGCTGGTGGATGACTCGCGATCCTTAGCCAGCTGCTTGTTGCGACGCTGCACAGGTCGCTCCGCTTCCTTGCCACGTCTGAGGCACTTGCCACGCGCTGTGCCCGAAGATTGATTGCGACTGCTGCGCAACTCATGGGATTTGGCAATCAACGGTCGAGCCGTTATGCTGGACACGGTCAACAGGTTCTCATTGTCATCCTCCTCCAGTTCGGATATCTGATGCTCCAACAAGCTGGCATGCAACGTTCGGGGGCAACAGGGTGCATCCAAACTGAGTGTGGCGGGTCGACGCGCTGGCGAGACACAGGACGAGGCGCAAGGGGAGGGCGAAGGCACACACAACGCTTGCATCTGCTTGACATCCAGTTCGGCCAATGCCACCGCCACAGTGGGCACTGTGGGCAGCGGTGCTGGTGGTGCCGACACCACCGAGAACAGCGACCCACTTGTGGGCTGACCCGCAACGCCGTTGGCCTTCTTGGACGCATCCAGTGTATCGTTGAGAATGAGCCCTCCCGACTCGTACTGGACTCCACCAGCTGGGTCCGGTTCACTCGCGCAGTAAACCGATCCCCGTGAACCCTGCAAATAATCCAAAATCATATGTATCATCAAAACAAAGTTTACTAGAGTCAAGAGATACCCTGCTCTATGTACTTTGAAAAAAAAAAATTATTACTATCATTTTCATATTCCTTTCGAGAAATCCCCTAAGCTAATAGTAATTACTGTACTTATTGACATTTGATCCCTTTCCATACTAAAACTTAGAATTATTCTTCTTCGAATAATAAAAATAATACTAATAAATATTTAAACTGATTGGGTTTTTATTAGGGGTTTCCAAATTCTTACAACAGTTGTTGGATTATTTAATTTTTTCGAATATCCCGGCCTTGCAACATAATGAATTTTTGTTTGTTTTCTTTCAGTTTTTAATTTGATCTATATATTATTTTAGTTCTGAAATTAAAATCTCAATTTTTAATTCTTGATAATTTTTAGTAGACTGTTACTATTAATAAACAAAAATACGTAACTAGATAATTTAAGTAAATATAATTTTTGATATTTAAGATTAGGGCTTAAAAAAAAATCTTATTTGGTGTTTTATTGGCAGATCGAGTAAAGAATATGTCTGAAACATATGTACGTTCCATTTTTAAAGAGTCAACCTCTTCAGGCGGTCAAACAGAATAGACCCTAAAAATTTAAGTAACTGTTCAAACAGATTTAAAATGTATACTTATTTTTTACCGGGTCGGAGATATGTACCTTCTCCTGTTACAGACATGACACAAAACCATTATTATTTTTGTGTCCATAATATTTAACAATAAATTATAATCTCAAAAATCTGGTGGGCGAAACGCGCTGACAAATCAAAGGAAGCAACAACTTAGTCACAATTTGTATTGCTAAATGGAATGTTTATAAGGCACGCGAACTTTAGTAGACGATATCGCCGACAGCTCTTTAATATATGGGCCACATTAGCATGTAATTGAGTTAACCCTTTGGCAAAGCCATCAACAAGCCAAACACCTTACCCATAGCTCTCTCTCTCTCTCTTCCTCTCTCTCTCTCTCTCTCTCTCTCTCTCTCTCTCTTTATACAATTTGTTGTAATTATCCGCCACAAACAATTATTTACTCTAGTTCTTTTTTGTTGTTGCTTTAAAACTTGGTTTTGTTAAATCGATGTAATAAGTTTCGTGTAGTTGTTGTTTTTGCTGTTGTTGTTGTTAAAGGGAGCTGTATAAGTTGGCATGACGTTTGGGTATTTTCCATTTTCCCTTCACTTATTTCCCTTCAATTTGTTGCCAGTTTCTTTTTTCAGGGTCAAGTGCAAGGCAAGGTTTTGTCGGTGGGAGTCAATGTTAGATGTCTGATAAGAATTATTGAACGAATTGCTTTGGAAATCAAGTTAATGATGTATAGAATTATTTCTACTTTTTTTTTAGCATAACAAACGCTTTTAAACTAATGATAACGTTGCTAATAAATATATAATGCCATTAATGGAAAGGTTTTAGATAAGATATTTATAAGCATAAGCTTATTTAATGGCTGAAGATAATGACAATGTGTGTGGTAATCAAACCACAATTTCCCAAAAATATATTGCAATTTTTTTTTCATTATTTATATTAATATAATTAAAGTCATTAATAAAAAGTATTTATAATAAATAATAATAAAAAACTTCTTTGTTGCTAATATAATCACTGAGAACAAAGTACATTTAAATTGGATTTATTAACTTGAGAGCAAAGTATTGTATATTCCCTATATAATACTCATATTGCACTCATTTTTTTAATAAAAATAGTCTTTAAAAGCTTTTAAACTGAACTCAACTTGAGTATTTATTTATAAATAAAATTGTGCTTTTTTGCCGTCACAAACCGCTTTTGCAAACGATTTTTTTTCTTTTTTCATATCGCATTTTAAAGTGAAGTTCAATCAAATTATACATTGCTGTTGTTGTTTATTTTTCTCTATAATTGTTGCACATGTGTTTTTTTTTAGATTGTGCATACTTTGTTGTTGCGGTTTATTGTCTTGTTTGCAACAAAACAGGTTTGCCAATAAATCAATAAAATTAGATTTCTAACGCTAGAATTGTGAAAACAGTTCAAGTTAACATTTAACGCCGGATCATTTCATGTGACTCCGTGGCGCAACGGTAGCGCGTCTGACTCCAGATCAGAAGGTTGCGTGTTCAAATCACGTCGGGGTCAATTGGAAAATTACTTTTTAAATTTTCATTTTTTCATTTATGTTTAAATTTTAAATTTTTCTTGCTTAAATTATTTTTATTGAACATATTTAACAAAGTTTATAGCTTGTTTTAAATTTATTTTAATATTTTTGAGACTTGTGTATATTTGTTGCTAGGGCATCTATATATAAATGTTCACAGCTATTAATCAATCTAGGTAATAGGTGCAGCTGTTTAGAAGGCTTGACGACGAGATACCCTATGCTTCATGTGTATTTATGAGTATACAATTACATGGGTATACAACGTTAGATTGAATGCTTTGTATAGTCACTGTGGTCACAGTGGCGTCTGTACTCATAGGTATACTTTTAATGTTAAGCAGTAGAACTGTCAGTCGTAACTCGTGAGGAGAAAGAGATGGATAAAGCGCGGCACATAGTAAAGTTACACTAATAAACACACATGAATGGATGACTAAAATTGATTACAAAGTGGGAAAGAAAAATGCAAGCAGTGGCTACAGTGGCGTCTTTGTAAATGTGTCTACTATGATATTACAACGGTATAAAGTTAAAACAGTCTGGAAAAAAACCTACAAAACAATTTATATATTAAAATTTTTATATTATTTATTTATTTTTTACAACTTCTATAAATAGAAAACTCTTTGTTCTGACTCTCTGATTCACTGACTGACTAACTTTTTTTTAAAAACTTATATATATATATTTATTTTTTATGTAGCTCTAGTTTATTATTTCTTTAGTTCCCTATTTCAAACTCTTTAAATCGAGAATTGCTGTTCTTCTTCTTTAAGTCCTACCTAACAGAATAGAGAAAAACGCCTGCATTACGTATACGCAGCATGCACCGTATAAATATAAATGTTTAGCTATTAATTTAAGTCGCCTGAAAGGCGCGTGTCTCATATCCGGTGACGTATCCGGTGATTCAGTCCCTCCGTCATTTTTTTGCATTTTCCCATTCCCGTTTTGCAGTTTTTAATAATGATGGCATGTCAATAGGAGGCAACGTGCCACTAATGGTTGCTTGCCCCATATTGATGGCGGAAAATAACCGATGGCAAATTGCAAGTAATAAACATGCAACCGTAGAGTGCAATGCCACACTGTGGCTAATGACTTGTCTATCGCTAATGAGCACTTGAGTTAACTTCGGGAGGATTCGATTCTCAAAAATTTATGCCGTATGGCATATAAATAAGTATTATCGATGCTGGATGGCAGCATCTACGCCCTTTGACCTTGTCAGATGTCAGATGTCAAAGCTTAAGCTCCATTGTTGCTCTCATATTGTGTACACCGAGTACAGAGTCAAGGCCTGTCGCCTGTCAGCAGGAATTCGGCTTAAACTGCCAGGAAGTGGGCGTGCTCTTGGCTAAACAATCGCAGCTGGCAAAGGGGATATAAGGGAAAGGGGAAAGGAAGAGTGTATGCCATTCAAGTGGCAATGTTGTGTTACATTTTCAATTTCGCAACATCTCAAGGCCCTGACGCAATCTGCTCGTAATGGAAATGAAAAACTTTGTCATTGCCTCCAGCTGTTGTCCTTTTTTTCAATGTGGGCTGTGTGGGCGTAAAATTGCAACAAGGATTTGCCAGGACTCAACTTGTTGATGTTGTTTTTTAGTACAAAATGTGGATTTTCTATTCAATTTGCAGCAGAAATAAATTGTATTTAAATTTATACCGTTTTAACATTTCTTGTAAGTTTGCAAAATTAAGTGTTACAATCAGGTTACCCTTGAATTTTTCATCACTCAGCAATCTTAATAAACAATTTTCAAGCAGTTGCTTTGAATTCTGGGAAATAAATATACCGAAAAAACATACTTTTTGGCCCGTAAAAACTAATAAAATTCCAAGCAATTCAAAATGTTCTTTGAACTAAAAAATTTCTTTAAATTTATCCAGAAGTACTTCAAAAACATAATCTTCGGGAAGAAAAATAAGTAAAAACAGAAGTTGCCAGAAGCTGCCAACAAATGAAAATCTTGTGTCTTAAATTGAATTGAATAAAATACTAAAATGGTTTACCGCTGTTAAATATTGTATGTTTTTAAAAATCATTTGCAGAACATTGCAGACAGGATATAAAATTTATAATTTTAATAAGTTTGGCTTGTAATTATATTCAATTTTTAAAGTTTAACAAGCTTAAAAAGTGAGTGTATACATATATAAAATGAGACATCTTGTAGTTTTGAAAAAGACCACGCAATTTGGAAGTATATGTGATAATTTCCTAATATTATTCGGAAACTTTAAAGAATACTCTTATTTCTTTTTAATGTTCTTAGTAATCTATAGAACAATTCTAAAGCGTAGTGAGGAGCTGCTAAAATCTGCAAATGTGTTGTAGTTATTAAAAATACTTCCAATTGGAATAACTTATGATAATTTTCTGAAATTAATTTTATTCTTTAAAGCATACCCTTATTTTGAATTGATTTTAGGAATCAAGCAACAGAGTGTTGTGAGTGTGCTGTTCATTTTATTATTTCTCAAGGGTTAGCTAGGGTCAGATTTCAGAGCTCGTTACCAACATGTGTTAGTCAGTTGTTGACGTTGACCCATACTCATCATGTCCTTAAATACTCCATTGTTTACTCGCTTTCAGCTCATTTGCTTTGTTTGCTTTTGGAGCTGTTGAGAGCGCATGCTCACCATCAAATGGAATAATGCCTACCAAGCGACCTCAAACTACCTCAATACATTTGTGATTACCCCAAAAACACACACATAGAAAGAGAGAGAGAGAGAGAAAGAGAGAGAAATACGCACAGGATAAATCAGACGCGTTTCTTGACCTTAGCTGTCAGCTTGTGTTGGCAGTCAAATATGTATTGTCATATTAAACATAAACATCTCTTGTTTTTTGTTGTTGCACTCTCACCTGTAAATGCCATTCACGCTGCAGGGATGACATTGTCGTCCTTTGCTAAACGTTAAACGCCTTCTCTGATGTTTCTCTTGTTGCTCGCGTTGTTGTTGTTGTTGCTTGGGGCGTTGTTGTTGTGCACCCAAATGCATTGGTTTAGCTCTGTTGGCCCACCCACAAAGAAACAGCACAAAGTACTCTTGGCCCAACTTGGCCCAATTTCAAGATTTATATGCGTTCGTCGCACACGGCGTATACGTGATGCGCCCTTTTTTTCGCACTTTCCCTTTGAATTTGGCACTCAATTCACACTTATAATTAATGTTTAGATATTTATATATATATATATTTCTTTTTATTGTTGCTAAGGCTTTGCAGGAACTTGTGTGATATTTTATGTTTCTTTATATCTGTGTTATTTTCTGTGTTTTATTTTAGTTTTTCCTATGGCATTGGCATTGGCGTCATTTTGTTGGTCGCCCTCTGGACAGCAGCTGCTTCCTGTTCAGGTTGCGTGTTCGTTTCCGTTTCCGCTACACTGCAGTCGGCTGCACACACACACACACACACACACACACCCAACACACTCAGCAGTGTGTTCGTGTCTGTGCGAGTGTTCAACAAATATGCGCTACTCAAAAATTTCTGCTACAAATCGATACAATATATTTATTTCTGATGCACGTAAATTCGTCTCGAAATGCAACAAAAATTAAGTTCACAATTAATCCAACAATTTATGTATACAATTGGTTTTATTATTTCTACTTTTATTCAATTATAATTAGTAAATTTTCAACGAGTTTTACTTTTGCCTTGTTACAAATTTTTTTTACTTTTTTTTTTGTTTTGTTTGCCAATTTAGTTAAAGCGACTGGTACAAAGTTCTGCGTTGAACTGAATTTCGTAATGTCCTTTGGTGCCTTTGAGACTAGAAAACAGCAGATGGAAACTCAACTTCACCACCGTCAAAACTAAGTTGAATTTCAGCTCAACACTGTGAGAGAGCAAGCGTGCGTAAGAGAGACGACTTTTCTGTTTTGTTTTGCTCGTCAGTTTTGGCCGCTTGTTGTGGACTTTTCCATTTCTGCTTTGACTATTTGTTCTGGAAGCAGGCATAGATTGAAGGTTGGCAGCAGATTCATCATTATTTACCGGCTCATGACTTTATAAGTGGCTTGGCTTTTTTCCTTATAGATGACCAACAACTGCAAACGTATTTATATTTAATTGGCATACTTGAACTTCGGTGTCAGATACATATTTAAAATTACTTAGTAATATGGATACATTGGTGTCTCACCCAGCGTGAAAAGGGATACTTTTCAATAGTAGTGATAATATTTAAAATTAAATTATGACGAGTTTTCAATAAATATATATATTTTTAATGACTTATTTTCTATTATATTAATAATATCTAAGTAATATAACTTTATTTTGGGTTTAACTTTCCCTCTTTGCTCTCCAGTCTTCAATAATTTCGCGAGCTTTAAATGAGTGAAAAGTTTGTATATCTAAATTTTCTTAGTTATAATATAATGAATTAATTTAAATTATTTCTGCTTTAGACATACCTTTTTGTTTATTTACGCTATTTAGTTTTTTAACCCGATTTTTTTGAAGCAGCATTGCATAACGCAGCTTTTCCTCCGGTGATCCAGCTCCTTCAGTTTCAATAGATTCTAAAATAATTAAGATCTATGAATATAACACATTTATTTTATTTGAATAAATACTTACCGATCAATGCACTATAAAAGTGCTCAAGACTTTTAAGGGATTCCTTGCCAGATACACCTTCTATATTATATTGCGTAGTGACGTGGTCAGCAATAATATATTTTAGATTCTTTCGCACTCCTTTCCCTTTCTTCTGCAGTATCTGACTGATCACTTCTATCTGCAATAAACTTATCAATAACATAAATTTGTATTACATAAACACTTGAATTACATACATAACAATTTCTATCCTGTTGCTTAATATCGTCATTGATTTGAATCAAAGCTTTCTTTGACGTTATAGGAAACTTCTTTTCGAGATCGGTGTCTGTGACTACAGGCTTTTGTAGAATCTGTCTTATAAGCACCTTCTGTTTAGCGAAATCCTCCATTAATGATTGGAACTGTTCTGGAATTTATCAATTTACATTAATATGAATATGTCATATGATTTAAAGAGGTGTACAATACCTGAAATTATCGTCATTCTCTTGTCTAGGCTATCTGACATAAATCAAATGAAATGTTTACATTAAAATTGTTGCAATAGATTATTGTTATTATTGTTTGGATTCCACTTACCCAGCGAATGGACTAACGACCAGTGGGCGCCTTCATCAGCTATAAAGGTCGGTTCCTCCAGCGTCACTTCGAAAAGTTCCTCTTTAATTATCTGAGGTTTACGACTGCGACGCACTTTCGGCATTGTTTGTAGTATTAATTAATTAATAACTCTAAAGCAACAACAAGTTGCTTGCTGGATGCACAACAAAACACATTGCAAAAAAATAAAAAACTTGGCATCACTGGCTATCATGGTGAAAGCGCATAAGAAGGTTGTAAATGTCAATAAGAGCTAGGGAATTCCTCAAAATTATTAAGGAAAATTAAGTGAATATTTGTCATTGTCTTTTCAAAACTAAATACAATCGGTTTTTAAGTTAACTTCTTTTATTTTACTCTACTTCTTCTTTAAATTTTTCATTTCGTTTATTTTTGTTTTGCGACTTTATAACACGCTTTTTTTGAAGCTGCATTGCATTACGAAGCTTTTCCTCCGGCGATCCAGCTCCATCAGTTTCAATCGACTCTGAAATAGACAAGTTTATATATTAAACTTAAATAATTTTTTAATTTTAATGTATGCTTACTGAGCAAAGCATTATAAAAGTGTTCAAGGGCTTTAAGTGGTTCTTTGCCCAATATGCCATCTATATTGTATTGCATAGTGACGTTGTCGGCAATAATATTTCTTAAATTTTTTCGTACTCCTTTTGGAAGAAGTAGCTGAGTCATAACATTTATCTGCAATAAAAATAATATATGAAATAAATTTTTAATACACAATAACTTATTTCTTACATAGGAGTTTCTATCCCCCGACTCAATGTCGTCATTGATTTGGATTAAAGCATTCCTTGACGTTATGGGAAACTTTTTTCCTAGGTCCGTATCATCAACAGGCCCGTGAAGAAGTCGTGTTATAAGCACCTTCTGCTCAGCGAGATCATCCAAAAGTGATTTATATTGGTCTGCATTTTTTAAATTTTGTTTGTAAAATTTTAAAATGATTTAAACAATTGTAAAATACCTGACAGTATCGCCATTCTTTTGTCAATTGAATCTAAAAGTAATTCAAAATTAAACAATTATTAAATACGTATATTTTGTTACACTTTTATTCAATTTAGAATTTGGTAATCACCCTAATAATGTTTTTGATATGCTTACCCAGCGAATGGACTAACGACCAGTGAGCACCACCATCAGTACAAAAGACTGGTTCCTCCAGTGTCGCTTCAAATTGTTCCTCTTTAACTAACTGAGGTTTGCGACTGCCACGCTCTTTTGGCATTATTTATTATTAGTAATAAGTTTTAAAGAATAATAATTAATTGCTGGATGCACAATGCACTTAGTGTGGCAATAAAATATGGCAGCACTGGTCACTATGATGGTGTGAGCGCAAAGGAAGGTTGTGCAGTGCTGGTTTAAAGTTCGCATGTTATTTACACTCACTGCACCACCTTATAAATATCTGGCAGCATGGATTAAGTGCTGCCAACCTGAAAGAATTTACAGCGAGTTGGCAGCCCCAGAAGTAAACAGATGTTCGCCAGACTCGAGATAGAACTTTGTAGTAAAAACAATATTAACAACAATAACGACAATAACAATGTGTGTCATTTGAAGTAGAGCACAAATTAAGCAACAATTCGCACACAATGGATCCTGTAGTATTTTTCGTCGTGCTGACATCGCTTTACGGCATGATGTATTTCTTTGATCGCTTCTTTAAGGTTTGTTTTTAATTGTTATGCTGAACAAATATAATTATTTGTTTTATTAGAGCTGCATGCACTATCCATACGATGCGTTTCTGCGCAACACCGGACTGAATGTGAACTTCATGAGCCTCCATTGGCACTCGAGTGCCAGTGCCTTTAACCGGATGCTCATACGCTGGGGATCCTCATCCGGCAGCAGCTTCACTCGCAACTTTCTAGTCAAAAGCTTTAACATGGGTGTCGTGTTGTCATTTCTGCTGCTACCCGTTGGAATCATCTTGCTTATCATTACCATATTCAGTGGCAGCGACTCGGGAACAACGACTGCCACAACGACAGCTTCGATGCCCGCTGTACAGCTGGAGATTTTACTGCCTGGGGTTAATCTGCCCCTGCAAGAGATTGGCTATTATATAGCCACATTGGTACTGTGTACCTTGCTGCATGAGCTGGGTCATGCTCTAGCCGCCGTGCTGGAAGATGTGCCGGTTACCGGCTTTGGTTTCAAGGTGCGTAGAATGTTCAGTTGAATATACCACTTGATTAAAGTATATTTTCTCATTGAAATAGCTTTACTTTTGCCTTCCATTGGCCTACACGGAGCTCTCACATGATCATTTGAATGGACTGCGCTGGTTCCGCAAGCTGCGCATTCTCTGTGCGGGCATTTGGAATAATTTCTTGTTTGCCGGCCTTTGCTATCTGCTAATCTCTACGCTGAGCATCACCATGTCACCATTTTACATACTCAACAAATCTGTGATTGTCACCGAGTTGACGCCCAAATCGCCGCTGCGAGGCGAGCGTGGATTGAAGCTGGAGAATGTGTTGACCCATCTAAACGACTGTCCAGTCACCAGCGAGGATAGCTGGCTGGATTGCCTGCAGCAGGCTCAACAGATACGTCTGGGTTACTGCATCAGCTCGGATTTCATACGCTTGAACGACGAGAGCATCGACATCTCGCATCACAGCGCCGATGGCAGACTCCAATGCTGTGAAGAGCGCAATCCCAATGTCAGCTGCTTTGAGTACGTTGAGGACATTACGGTAGATGCACCGGCGGAGATACCACAACATGTTTGCCTCAATGTACGCCGCACTCTCGAGGATGCCAGCGGATATTGCAGAACTGGCGTCTGTCCGCAGGGATATTGTCTGCGTCCCATGTTGCACAATACAACCAGCATTCTGGTCTTCAAGAGACAGCATCTTGAGGGACAGTCACTGCCGCCAGTCATCTATGTGGGTCAACCACGTGATGTGCTGCGTACAGTGCGTGTTTCCGGCTTTGTGCCGCACTATCCACACTTGAGTTCCGCCTGGCCAGATGCCTGGTCGCTGCTGCTCAAATACAATGTGGTCTTTAGCATTGGCCTGGCCTTAATCAATGCGATTCCCTGCTTTGGTTTCGATGGCGCTCACATCACCAGCACCGTGATACACAGCTTTCTGGTGGGACGTGTGGAGGAGCACGCCAAACGGGATCTCATCTCGCTGATCATCACCAGCGTGGGTTCATTGCTCTTTGGCCTGGCTCTGCTAAAAGTCGCCTGGCTAAGTCTGCTGCGTCCGCTGCTCTGAAGACTCTCTTCTCTATCGCTCTCCCTCTGTCTCTCAGAGCTAACAAGTACCAAAATGCTAGACTGCTTCTCTCACACACACTCACTGAGACTAACTATTAAAAAAAACAACAGCGAATTGTAGCACCTCAAAGGTTTTAGAACGTTTATAATTAGTACATACATATATATTTAGCTATTGTCACGGCTCTCGTATTTATTTATACAGATTTATGGTTGTCATTCAAATTTGTAACGCTCAAATAAAAACAAGCATTTTCCTCACTTGCCGCTTCCCTTGCTACTAACCCCGCTCAGCTCCAAACTCGTCTGCAGCTCTGTGAGACTCCGTCGTCCGCTCTGCAGCAGCATTTTGATGGCCACCTCGTCCTCCTGGCTGCGATTCGCTTGGAAGTCGTGTCTGGCCCATTCCCTCAGCTCCCGCTGACTGTGCTTGTCCGGCACCAGGCGTGTGGTTCTCCAGATTTCCCTGTATAACTTCAAGACCTCCTGGCGCAACATGAACTGCAAACAAATTTGAAGACACATTCTATTAATTTCCCTATTTAAGCAAACAACTCGTAACTTACCTGCTTTAAACTAAGTGCTGCTTTCGGTATTTTTGTCATTTTTGCATCTCATTTAATTCAGTTTTTTATTTTTACTATTTATTTAAATTATTAATAAGAATTTCCGTAAATTTTCTTACAAATTGCTGTGCTGCTATAAAAACAGCTGTTCAAGAACAGCTGATTTTTGTTTTGCTTTCGCTGCGCTCTCTTTAGTTTTAAGAGCATGCGCTCTTTAAGCTAATGCAACATGAAATCTGCAAATGCTTAGAACATTCTGCTTTTAATTTACAGGTGAAATAAAAATTAAATGAAAATCGTTTTCAGACCAAATAAATGTAATGATATTTATTTTAGCGCTTTTATCGCTATTGGCATATGTTGTTATCGATAATACATTTATCGACATATTAAAATTCCTTTATGAGCTGCACAAAATATTAATTTATAAAAAACTTGTTAATGCATGGGCGTTTGCTTATATATAAATAAATTTATATAGTTTAAATAATTTCAAAAAGTTAAAAAAAATGCTTTTATATATATAAAATGAAAAAAAAAAACACTTTCGGATGTATTGACCCCGACGTGATTTGAACACGCAACCTTCTGATCTGGAGTCAGACGCGCTACCGTTGCGCCACGGAGTCACATGAATGATCTTGCACTAAATGACATTATGAACCATATGGATTTCGAAATTTCATTCTAGGTCTACTTTCAGCGATATTAATAGATGAATTAAACAATTTAACTAAATAAACAATGTAAATTTTATTACAAAGACAATTTGTTTGACATGTGACAGGGGAATAGGTTGAATAAATGCCATTATATATTTAAATACAATTTTCGTCGACTGTCAGAGAAATACGTTAGTCACAATATAATAAATTGCATGAGTAATTAATTTGGCACTTGAATTAAGAGTGCGATTTCTAATCAAATTATTTCAGATGAAATGCTTAAATGCAACATTTATCTTATGGTAGCTGCATTGTTGTCTATTCGCCAATGTGATTGACATAACAGCTGGCGCATATTATTGTATCTTCATACCCTGTACATACTAAAAAAAAGGTAGTTGATATGCCTAGAATAAAGTCTGTGTATAGTACAAGTAAAAACTTGTAAGTTGAGCTGTTTACAGCATATCTTCTAGTCGAAAAGTTTACTTAATTCACCATACTATTTTGTTCTTTTGATTATGTTGTTCTATTTAAACAATTAATTTAAATTTCATAAACGATGATGCATTTTTATTTGTGTTAACTGAACAGAACAGATGACGGCCAAGTTAGCAGACGACTTGGCCAATTTTGGCTTCTGTTATTCGCTATAGTTATTTGTGTACTTCTTAACTCCAGATACGACGATCTTTAGGGCGACTGGCACCGTTGCGATATTGCTCGATATTCTGTACTTAGTACTTATTACCGAGTGGTAAATTCATTATTTGTCTACGTCTATCTCTAGGGCACAATTGCCAGCTGTTTTTGCCCGTTCCGTTACCAATATTGTCAGTTAACCGATTCGCAGTCCCTAACCATTTCAACCAACCATGTGGTAAGTAACTGATTATGAGTGGAAGTGGTTCTATAGTTAAAATTAGTAAAAACAACCTGTAATAAATGTATATTAATCATACTTTACAAGATTACAGATGCCTCAAACATTTTTAGTTTTGCAACGGTGTTTTCTTATATTTTCTAATATGTATTTTAATATCATGAGATCATTTCTTCAAATTTTAGCTGAAGAACTGAGCGACCTAAGCAATTCAAAAGATACATTTTTCATTTGTAATCTAATCAACATCTATCCAATTAGAAAACAACATAATTAATTCAAAAACTAATGATATCAGATGGCCTTTATAACGCAGCAGAACATTTTTGAAATTACTTAAATAACCCATTAATTTCGAATTTCAAATTTCGATTCGTTCTTTTATTGCGCTGTTCGTTCAAGTGCGTTTATCTCAGTGCAATGAGAAATTTGAATAAATTAAAGGAAATTAGACATAACACAATAATAAATTTACAAAAAAAAAAAAAAATAGAATAAGAACAAGAAGCTGCTGCAGTCAGTCAGGTAAACGGCAGAAGCAGAGAACACGATGCCATTTATTTTTAAACTACAAGTTGCATTCACCACAATATGAAAATATATTTCAGCAAAGAGTTGAAAGCCGTTGAGTGGCAGCGTGACTGAGAGACTGAGAGAATGAGAGACTAAGGCACTGAGAAACTGAGAGACAGCGGAGATACAAAACTGAGACAGTTTCGTTTTCATTTTCGTTTTCATGAGACGGAAAAAGTCATCTTAGTCGCAACTTTGACTCATCAAAGTGGGATGCAACAACAGTCTCCCATCCAAGCAATACGTCATCAACCATCAACAGCAGCCACTCTGACTGGGAGGCCCTCAGCTGCGCATACGCAGCAGAGGTAAGCAGAGGCAGCAAGTAACAGAAGCACACGAAGCAGAGCAGCGGCAGCGACGCCAACCAACAATGCACAGTGGAATCCCTTTCGATAAATGCATTTGAGAGAATTTTAATAAATTTAAAAATTCTAAAGATCAAATGAACATTGTTATTAATAAAGCGAGTAATTCTTAAGAACAATTTAAAAACAATTTTTGTTACTACTTGCATGTTATTTTTCTATTTGTTATTAAATAAAATAAATATATAAGAAAATATATAAAATAAATATTAATAAATTGTAATATTAAAGAATTTTTGAAGACCAATTTAAAAACAATTTTTGTTATTACTTGCATTATTATTTTGGAATTTGTTATTAAAAAAATAAGTTGAGAATTCATTGTGTGCATTTTTATACTTTATCCTATAATATAATCTTGCTTTGTTCCTTAAGAGAATTTTAACCTATAAACTTACTAGATTTGTTCACTTTTGTATAAATACGAAACGAACTATGTAATTATAATCTGTTTATTTTAGTAATATTTATACATTTGTGAATAGTTATAATATTATTTTTTTACCAAAATAATAACACAAGCCCTTTTGGTATTTGAAGCCCACAGCAAGTGTATTGGCTCCACTGTGCGGCGGCAGAGCCAACGGCGGCAAAGTAAAATACACATGGCAGTGGCCGCCAGCGTCAAACGTTAATGAAACGCGGCCGCGTGCGGATGTCGGGACGGAGCGAACAAATTGAATAAAGGCCAAAAGTGGGAATCGAGAGCGTATCAGAGAATCTCAAAAATTGTTTCGAAAATCCAAAGCAGAAAACAAAAAAATAATAAACACACTCAGCATTGAGTTCGGAAACGTATTTCGAGTTCGTAATCGTATTCGATGTGTGGTGCATGTGAAAAGTGAAAATGAAAATGAAAATGAGCATTGGGAATGGTTTTCCTTGACGTTCGGCCACGGTGTTTGTTGTAAAGCGGAAAATCAAATCAAAGAAAAAAGAAATACGAAAAGAAAGGCAATTGTGAGTGAGAAACGGCTGTATACAAATATACATAATGTCGAAAATATAAAGCTATTTTTGGAATATATATTGGACAACGCTGCATTGGAAATATATTTTCACCGTCTACATCTTCTACTTTATCAAGTGATTAACCAACATATACATATGCTTAAGAACAAATTAATATAAATATATCAACAATAAATTGCAGCTTCATTTTTCCATTCGGCTATACTTGAAAATATTCAGAGCAATCAGAAAAACTCATGAAAACTTTTTAAAAGCAAACAAAGCGATGCGACGCAAAATTGAAATGTTTTTCAGTAAGCCAAAATAAGAAAAGAAAATACAAATTAAAACGAAAACGAAAAAAGGAAAAGTTGAAAGCAAGAATATTAATAAAGATCAACAAAAGAAATCGGAATAATAAAATTAAGCAGTCTCTTAAAGAATTAATAAACAAAATGTCACTTTAATGATACGCTATGAATATGTCATTGAAAATAATCTGATCTATAGATACTTTACATTGTCATTTTTAGACTTGATTGCTAATATAATTATAGATTCTTGTGTATTCCATTGTAGACAAATTCCTTGGGAGATTTAGTTAGTTTCAACAATTAAAATTCAGACTACATTTTAGGGGAATGATCGGTTGATGTAAATCTGTTTTAAAAAATATTATTTATGTGAATATTTGACATTGTGAAGTTTCTTTAAGTAAAATATATATCAAATTTAATGGTAATAAATAACACTTTATCATTTATAGTTCCAAAATAATTTTAGATTAGTTTATAGCCAAATTTTAATACAATCTACATTAAAAGATTTGTCCTATAAGCAAAGATTTCAAAGATTTGATTTATGATAAAGTATACAATTTAATTCCTTAAATATTCGAATGATTAATTGATTGGATACCTTCAATTTCAACTTATTTGGAATGCCAGTGAAAATACGCGCTAAATATTGTACCTCTTGAACTGAACAATTGATACATACCACAAAATCCACTTGGCTCTTGTTGTGGATTTGTTATTGTGTTTTGTATTTATTTTGTATTTGTGTTTTGTATTTTTGTATTCTAGTGTTATGCGATAGGTGGTAACGTTTCGTATGGGGTATTAAATTACAAGACACCAAAGTGCGCGCGAACCGAACACGCTCACACACACACACACACACATGTATATGTATACACGTGTGGTATATAAATACATTGCCGTCTACTTGCGTGCGTATCCAATGGATGCGAAACAATATGCAAAGCATAGATACAAAGATACAAAGATACATAGACAGAAGCGGCATGCAAAGCATTCTCTGAAATTAAAGAAGACACTGTAATTAATTATGGCCCAATTGGGCGGCATTTAGAGGCGTGTGTAATGGCCAAGAGATTTGGCCCCAAACGTATTAAAAGATGCAACCCATTCAATGATTGATCGACAGAAATAAAGAAAACCAAAATGAGCAAGAGAAAATATATATTTCCTGGAAATTTAAGCTGACCCACACTTCCAATACCAGATGATAGCATTAGTCTTCATTTAAGTAAAAGAAAAATCAATAGCATAGAAAATTGATTTTAATTTTATGTCTACTGACAGAATATGTTTTATATTAAATTGTACAAAATTATCATCTGAAAATTTATACTCAAAGAATTAATATCTGTGAGTAACTAAATAAATTCCTTAATGAGGTTAAAGAAAGTCCCACAGATATCAAATCAATACAAAATTGCAACTCTAAGATACTTATATAGTTAGCAGAAAATCGTTTCTAACTTGCAATTTCTCGAATTTCAGTTGGCAGCCTGTTGAATTCAGTTAACCAGTTACTTCCGACCCAGTTAACAATGTCAGCTAAAACGTCACCATCGAATTCACGTGATGCCAACGTTTCTGGTGCCACAAGCGTTGGGACGCCAAATGTTGCAAGCGGCGTTGTTCAGATCAAAAAGGAGCTGCCCAGCGATGAGATAAAGGTAAGTTTTTATGAATGAAATCAAACTCACAGATACACAAATACAAAGATACAACTGCAAATTGAGCTCATTTTATACGAATGCGTAATGAGAAAAAAATATATAAAAAAACAACATATATATATAATTAATTGCTTCTGTCTACACATTGTATTTTTTTGTTTGCTTTATTTTTATTGTATTCAATAACAAGGATACAAAAACAAAACAAAACAGCAACAACAACGAAAATACTGGCAAAATATACACATTAGCTAAAATCAAATAAACTCGAACACAAAAATGTGTGCTAAAAGAAATGAAAATAAAAATAAAATAAAATAAAATAATACATATGTATAAAAAAACGGCAAGAGATTGTTTTTCAGCTTTTTTTTGCTGCAACTGAATTCGTCTTATTTTTATTGGTTATTTATGGTTTATTTTTTTGATGATGTTCCAAAGGTTAATAACACCCACTCGCGATTTGTTGTTGTTTTTCATGAGTTTTTGAAATTTAGAACACTTTTTAAAGGGGCAAAAGCGGTTCTGAATTCTGAAGATTGTAAGAACATAAAATAAGATTCCCTTTTTCAGTGAATTTTATAATATGAAACAATATTTTTGGGATTATATGACACTATAGGTATTGGTATATATGCATGTATATAGTATGTAGATATAACTCAGTCTAAGGTCTTTTAAGATTTATAGACTTGATACAAAATATTCAGAATTTAAATGTTTAGCTATTTGACCTGCAGCAGAATTTCTAAAATAAATTCTTTAATATTTAGCCAACTATTCATCATTAGTCTACAGTTACAAACTACAACAATATTCCACATATTTTCGCAAAATAAATTTCATAACTAAAGTCGAGAAGCAAATAAAATAATTCCAATTGCAAATTTTAGAAAATAGAAGCAAATTTGCAGTTTGAGTTTCAGTTACATTTACATTTACATTTTACATGGCGCAAGCAACGAAGCATTTGGAAATTTCAAATATTTGCAGCAACAATTATAAATCTATTCTAGCTAACTGCATTTCCCCCTCTACATTATTTTATAACTTCTCCTCTGTTGCTCTCTCTCTATCACTCTCGCACTCTCTATTGCTCTGCCCAGAATTACTCAGTTTGCCAGTTTCGTATTTCCATAACATAATTCGCAATAAGTTAGATCCTTTCGTTTTACAGAGTTAGAGAGTGTGTAAGAGCGAGAGAGAGAGAGTGAGTGGGGAAGAGAGCCGATGGGCAGCATATTTGTAAATGGAGTTGGCATGTCAGCAAAAGCGTCGGCGTTGGCGTCGACGTTGACGTCGACGTCGACGTTGAAATCTAGCAATTACGATTACGCCAACATTGTGCGAGAGTTAACTGTAAACCGAAGCACCGCTGGTAATTTTATATTGATAAATTTTTATAATCATTTTAACGAGTGAGTGAGTGAGTGAGCGAGTGAGTGTGTCTGTCTATGTGTATGTGTATGTGTGTGTAAACTGTGAGTGGGTTGCAAATAGACGCAGACTGCCTGCCTCGCTCTCAGTCGCTGCTCTGTCTCTGTTTACCTCTTTCCCCATTGCCTTCCATCGTGTTGTTGTTTTCGTTGTGTGCGAGTTTTTCGCCAAATGAGCAAAAATTAATTTAATGCCAGAGAGCCATGAGAATGACAACAACAACAACAAGAACTTTGATGGCGGTCTCACAACATTTTTGTAGCAGTTGTTGTTGCTGTTGTTGTTATTGTTATTCTTGTTGTTGTTGTTGTTGCACGTGTAATCGGATCGGTAAATTGAAATTGTAGCCGCTGGCTTGCAGTTGAGCGCAATGATATTATTAAACAGAAAAATTATTATAATGAATGAGCTGCGTTGGGATTGAGCTCGGGTTTTGGGTTTGCCTTGCTGTTCCCGCTCCCGCTCCCCCTCCCACTCTTACTCCCGAACCTGAATCCCTTCCTTTATCCGTTCCCTTTTTTTCTTCTTTGAGTTGGCAACTTTGGTAAACAAATGTTGAGGAAGTGGGAGTTTTTATAGAAAAGTTCTCCAGACTTATTAAATTCTAATTATGCAATGAAATCAATTGAATTTATTACATCGAAGCCAAAAACATTTTTGAAAATTATCTTATTATTAAAAATTTTAAGAACTTGCAGTTTACAAAAATTAGTGTTTCCCCCTCTGTCCTGTTAAATAACAGTCTTGAATAAATGATTCATTCCATTCTTGGATTTTAAGTTTCTAGGAAATACTTTTTCAAGGCAAAAAAAATGGAAAAAAAATATTCCAATTAATATCTGATTTTCCTTATAAAATATACCCCTACCATAAAACTTCAATGCCACAAAGTAGGCAACATTTTATTTCTCATAATTTATCAATAAAATAAAATATTGAAAATTTACCTGCCTTTAATTACAAGATAGCTGCAAATTTAATGGACAGCAAAAAGACAAAAACAGTCAACATAATTACAAGCCAACAATAACAAAAAATGAAAAAATATATATATATATATATATTTACGCGCCTCATGGGCGCAATTCGATAGGAGAGTGGAAAGTTGATACGCTTCAAGGTTTCCGCTTTATGACAACGACGCGTCGTCGATCCAAAAAAAAACAAAACCAAAACCAAACCGAAGGCTGTTAAGCCGAACCAAGGATATGTGAAAGGAGTCAGCAAAATGACAACAGAAACTACAAAAAAAAAGTAATTGAAAGGGGTTCTCTTTTTCCAGCTGGGCTGTGAAAAAATATTATATATAGAATTATAATTTGTTTCGTTTTTATAATTTGTTTCCGCACTTTACGGTTACAGCGAACTTGTCTAACTGCCCTCGTCTAGTGCTTAAAATAGCCAAAAATTGCGTAATTGATTTAATTAACTCTTAGTGGGCGTTTCGAAGACTATTGACGTGGTAAATGATAGATAAGTTTTGTTTTGATAAGTTTTTGTTTTGACACACTGAGAGAAATATTTTAATAAATAGAAATTAAAATTAAAGTGATAAGTGTAATTCTTAAGCTTTATTTAAGTTCCATTCGCAAGGTCTAACTGTATGTCTTTTTATCTTGGCTTTCTTGAAAATATTATATCCCAGCGTTTCGGATTACCATATCATATAGCTGAAACGATCGTTGGAAAATTGGGTTTCTGCAAAAAAACCTTAATTGCATTATCATATTTCAAGTGTTATTCAAAATTTGTTAAAAATGGATGTAAGAGAATAGTAATACTTTTATTATAATTTCTAGATTCCAAAAACTAAACAAAATATGTGGTTTTCTGTATTTAATTTCCGAAAGTGATATAGTTTAGAAATATATTTTCTTCAGCTTAGAAAAATAATGCATACTAAAGTATTTTATATCAGTATTATAATTTTTGAAGTGTCCGAAATTATAATTTAAAATTTTCTAAAATGCGGAATTAAACAGGACATGCTTGTAACTATTTTATACGCACTTTTGTGTCGAGGCTACATACGTATAAACCTTTCATGCTAGTGCAGAATAAACTCCGACTACGACTCCGATTCGTATTATATTACACACACACACACAACCACACACACAATGACAACGCTGGCCTAGCAGCTACTCAGGGACAAGAGCAAACCCCCCGGAAAGTGGAAAGGGGAAAAAGGGGGGTAAGGTGAGTGTGGAGGGGGTTGGAGTTGGGGTGGGGTGGTGTTGGAGAAGGGGGCTAGGCACAGGCATAGCTCAAATGACGCCACAGCAGCAGAACTTTAATAACAGCGTTGCAGATTGAATTACAAACAAAATAGAATATGATAAATTCTACACGAGAGCAACTCAAATGCAGTCGCCCACACACACAGTGAGAAAGAGAGAGAGAGAGAGAAAGAAAGAGGGAGCTAGTGTAACATGAGGCACCCTGTGATGGCACAGCATCATTCAGACTCTGCTCCTACTTGACAGGTGGCGTTGGTTAGAGTGAGATGGCGAAAACTCAAATTAAAATAACGTTAAATTAATTTGAGACCTGGTGTGGGCGGCATTATACGAAAACGGAGTGAGTGAGAGAGAAAGGCGGAGTATATTATCTCATGCTACCGTCAGATGGCGCTGCATTCATGTTACCGTTGTTGGATCAAGTGCAATGAGAGCTTTTGTATGCAACGAGCACAAAGAAATAGGTAAAAGCTTCAAACAGCTCTTCAATGTAAGCGAGATGTTGTTGCCTGTCGGGGGGGATTACTAATAAAGTGTTGAAAAGTGTGAAATGTTAGACCTGAAATAGCTAATTAAGTAGCTAGCACTAAAGTCTACAAAATAAAAGACTGTTAAAAGTACCAGTAAATTAAAATTTGATCGTAATAAACTTGAATTTCTTTTGATGCTTCCTAATATAAGAAATGTTATCTAACAGAAAATGTTAAACGTTAACATACTTTCATTTATATCATTTAAAATTTAAATTAAACAACAGTGATTGATCAAATAATAATTTTATAAAAATTCTAAATACGAAAAAAACTAAAGTAAAATAAGTTCTGAATTTTTGTTTGAAAAACTTAAAAATTGTAGAGTATATTACAAAGAATTTTTACTTGTCTTATATGATTTTTTCATTTTAAATTCTGAAAGACGATAAAGAAAAAGCGTCATAGTCACAAAAAATAAAAGAAATAAGCTAGAAGCAAGTTTCCTGAAAATGCATTATTTTACGCCTTATCCAAACTCAATCTTCTCAAATGTAGAAAAGGTCATTGTAATACAATCCACATATGTATGCACAAATACCAATACACTTGTGGAGCAACCCATATTACACACACTCACACATACACACACACATGCACATTTAAATGAAATAAAATATTAAGTTGCAAAACAGCAACAACAAAACGAGGAAAACTGAAAATTCACACAGATACAGAAACAGATACATGAAAGAGACAGTCCGATATATAGTGTAGTTAGTTAGATGGAGAGGAAGGGAGATAGCAAGTCCAAGTATGTCATATAAGAATTCAAAAGAAGGACGCGCGTCATTCAATCCCGAGCTATCGATATTCGATTACAACAAACTAAAAACCGACTGACTGTGCTCAACACACACATACACACACACATAAACACACGTTGAGAAAACTAGCGTAATTCTAGATTTGTTGTCGTTGTTGCTGTTGCTGGTGTTGCTGTTGTTGTTGTTCATTTTTTGGGGTGGTGCTGTTGGTGGTGGCTGTGAAGTGGGATTGGATACGGCTCCCTCTCTGTCTCCCTCTCTGTCTACCTCTCTCTGTCTAGGGTCTGGGTGCTCTATTGCAGTTTGGTTTAGTACGTTTTAGTGTTGGCAACAGCAACAGCAACAACAACACCACAGCTCAGTTGAGTCGAGTTCAGTTTACTGGGTTCAGGGTGAGTTATTATAAGGGTATTGGGTTGCCCATCTCGTCTCCGTCGTTAGCCATTGCCATCGTATACTTTACATTATTCTATTAGGTTTCTTTTTGAGTAACTGTAGACGTGTATTAATGCGGCCAACTCGCATAGCACACAGCCCCAATCCATGACAGTGGCTCTAACTAAGTAAATCTATCTAGCTAAGGCTAAAATGGGTAACTAAGTGCAAGATATTATTGATGTAAGTAGTACTATGAACAAACTTACAGCTTGGTACAGAACGTACACACTCAGTTTAAATGTGACTTAGACTTAGAAATTATCTAAGAAAATAGACGATTTCTACTTAAACAAACTTTGACTTGATGTTGAGGAATTAAAAAATATTTTCCTAAAATTAATGCGTATGATTGATGAAATAAAATCAATTAAGAAAAGTACGAAATTTGTGTATGTCTTAAAAAATATCACTTCAAGTTTGACTTGAAGTTAATAAAAGTAAAAAATGTTTTAATAAATAATATTCGTTCAGAAAATAAAGTTATTTTCGGAAACTGGCTTAGCTACACTAAAGATTTAGGCTACCATTTATAATTGTTAAATAACCTATGCAGTTTCTCATTTTCAAATGAAAATATTTTATTTCCCTGCTAAAAAAAAAATACAATTTTTAATTATATAAAACACCTTTTTAACATACAACTAATTATGCAATGCGACATGCTTAAATTCTGAAAAAGAATACACACTGATAAATCAAAACTATATACAGTAATCAACAGTAAAAATATTATTATATTAAATATCTTAATTTATGATAAGATAATATATAATAAATAATTTTATTAATCTTTAAAAATTCTTTATATAATACTATGTTTTCCATCTCTAGTTAGATTTGTTGATATTCCTTCTTAACTTTGTCCCCAATAAATGCTCCACTTTTTTGCTGAGTGCATGAGTTTTGTGCATAGCTCTGACAACAGTTGGATTGACTCTCGAAATGAGAACTGGCATTTGGACCTGGACACACTCACACACACACTCACACACACTCGCAGAGTCGACAACTCCGTTGAGCTCAGTTCATTGCGATTCATAATAAAAACGAAAATTTGATATGTTTTTGTAAGTTGAGATTTTTGCGAAATTCAGACTGACAGACATAGAGAGTGAGATGGAAATATACACTGAGAGTGGAAGAGAGAGAGAGAGAGAGAGAGAGAGACAGAGGGGGAGTATCTAGAACGTTGCAATTTGCCAACTGTATCTGTCAGATACTTTAAGCAATAATTACGAAAATATGATGAGGAAATGCCAAGGAATTGGTTCAGTGTATGGTAATGGGGAATGAGAATGGTATGACAGACATGGCAGACAAGTCACAACTCCATAACAACAACAGCAACAACAACAACAACAGATGGCATAAAATTTCATTTTTTAATTAATTGATTTTTATTCGCATTTCGGTTTAGAATTTCAGCGCTTGCAATGAGTGCGAGTTTAAATGTCGTCGTCGTCATCAGTGACGGAGGCTGCTCAGATGTAGTTCCCCTCAGAATCCCCCCTCAAACCCCTATCTGCCACCACAGCTGTAACTGAGCGAACGCACAAATCAGAAATTAAAAACCAAACATAAATTAACAGTCAAATGATATTAAAAACCAACAGACAGAGACAGCAATACACAGAGCGAGAGAACAAGACAATGAGTAAGAGATAGAGTGACTGAGAGAGAGAGAGAGAGAGAGATAGAGAATATGAATAGGTAGAAACGATATGCCTCCGATTACCGCACAGTTGGACTTGGACTGCGACTGAACTTGAGCCAAGCGTGCGTCTCTCTTCGCTCTGCCCTCTCTCTCTCTCTCCGTCTCTCTCCCTGACCCACTCCTCCCCTCCCCTGACACGAACACTACCTCAAGCGAACCCAAAAGCCGACGAGGTCGCACCTGAGGCGTGTAATCGATACGCAACACAACCATCACTAGATTTTTATCGTGCGAATTGTTAATACTCTTCCACAAACCTGACTGCAACTTGGCTCAACTTGGCCCAAAGGGAGGGACAGAGGGTCCCAGTGAGCACCTGGACTTGACACGGCTAGATGTATGCTTATTAGACGGCTTGCCGTTTTGTCATCAAGTTGGCAGCATCGCTTAATTTAGCAGCTGCCCACTGTGCAACGCACAGTGTCCACTGTCTGCATATATCGGATGACAAATGCAAAGCTGTTGGCTGCACATCATTGGCATAGATATCAAAGTATCCAAGTGATTCACATTTACAATTTGCTACAGTTCTCATAATTGTTTTTCAAAATAAATATAAATAAGATCTGGCAACATCTTGTTGTAGCGCTCTTAGCCACGCCCATTTTTCTTTTTTGACAATCTCGCATTTAGCGCATTCAAACTGTCAGCGGCTGTGTCAACATTGTCCACATGTCGTATGAGTAATTTGGCATTCCTGTGAAGCACCAAAAATGTTCTGTCTCTGTGTGTGAGTTGTGACAAGGTGCAGTGGCGTAGCCAAAAGGGGGATAAAAGGAGGAGAAATATAATTACACAGTAATCAAAAATTTAGAGGGTTAAACTAAACTATATTTGCAATGCAACTCAAAAAAAATTAAGTCATAATAAAAAATATAAATATATATTAAAGTAGTAATAAAAATAATAAAAAAAATTAAAAAATATTTGAATATAAATATATTTTTTTCTTAAAAACTTTTAAGCATTTGAGTATATGTTAGTTATATCTTATAATAACTATAATAAGCTACTCTCTACCACAAATAAATAAAGTTATAGGCTAAAATAAATCTTAATTTTTGGTATAATTGGCTGATATTTAAATTACTAATATAAATATGTACATGGAATATAATTATAATTGAAACATAAAAATAATTTGTAATTTAGTTTTTTGGGCTAGTTCAATAATAATATGTTAAATCTCAGACCCATTTCTTAAAAAAATTATGAGAAATTAATTTTAATATTATAATTTTCAACCTTGGTCCATATAAAGTGTTCTTAGATATTTTTGACATAATTGAGACTGTATTTAAATACCGCTACTTAAATTTCAAAAGCATATACATAACTTCCAGATCTCATTGTTGGTTTCCAATTGTATGTTATCCCCTTTTAACGACTTCCCTGTCTCAGCTCTGTCGCGTTGTTTGACTGAAACAGCAACAACACATATGCTACAACAACGACAACAATAACAATGTTGACGACGACTTTGAATATGAGAATTTCAATGTAATTTGATACGTCTTAATGCAGTTTCTCGTAGCCTTGTGTGAAATTTTTTTGTATCCCGTACAGTCGACTCGAGTCGAATCGAATCGAGTCGAGTTGATTTGAGTCGAGTCGAGGCAAGTTCAGTTTCTGCATATATCATTTTGGTTTGTTTCATTTCAAGAAACAGAAACAAGAAACGTAACCCGAAAACAAACTTTAAAAGCCGCAACAGTTCTTGCAACTTCAACCTCAACTTCATCCCCTTCCCTCTCTTTCCACCCCTTCGGCGTCTCTGCCTTTGTATCAGTTCAGGATTTTAAGCCACATTGTTGTTTAATTTTAAAACAGTATTAAATGCAAAAACGCAGCTCACACACACACACACACACATACACGCAAAGTATACCATATCAATATCATGCCCAGCATCAGAAAAAGATATAGACAGTGAGGAAGGGGAAGATAGAGAGAGAGAGAGAGAGAGTGAGAGAGAAAGAGGGGGAAAATGCAACTTGCAAAAGCAGATCACATTGCAAAAAGAAGACCAAACAAACAACAACAAGGATTATGCATGCAAATGCTGCCTCTTTGCCAAACTACACCCTGCCACACCCCCTCACCATCCTCACCGCCCCCACCACCCTTCCATCCTTCCATCCCTATCTAAAGTGCCTGCTGTGGCTCCAAAATGAACTCTTATTTTGTGGGCGCGTGTGTGTTAAATGATATGCTTATGTGCGTACAGGTCTCTGTATGTGTGTGTGCGAGTGTGTGTGTGAGTGTGTGTGTGTGCCACAAGTTTCATCAAAGTTATTAATTACAAATATTGCATAATCCCTGTCCGAACTTTTTAAGAAAACCGTAACCAAAAGTCAGAATTCAATTTAATAAACACTTTAATTCACTTGATAAAAATTCATTTCAAAATATTTTAAAAGAGCAGTTTTATCTCTAGCTTTTATTTAGTATATATTAAACACTTTAATTTCTCTTTCTAAATTATTAACTGACTGACTAAATGGCTTGAAGAAAAAACGGAAAAAAATGACAGTGATGGAAATATTGAAAGTTAAAATAGTTTTTAAAATTTTGATAGAGAATCAAAATAATAAAAATTTTCATTTTGACAAAGTTATGACCGTTAAAACTTTAAAGTTTTTGAAAATGTGTCAAGGGGTAAAGTGTGAAAAAAAGGACGGTGACATGCAAACATAAAATTTTTCTAATTTGCAAGCAGTATCAAAAAAGAGGCAAAATAATAATAAATAATAAAATATACATTTCGCAAGGAAATTGGTTTAAGCTTATCAAAATTATGACAGTTTAAGGTTAGTGAAAGAGCGAAAGTGTAAAAAAAATGGACAGTGATGTCAAAAAATGAATTAAATTTTTTAAATTTGAAACAGATTCAAAGTAGAGTTCGAATAATGATAAAAATGATATAGCGCAAGGAAATCGGCTAAAATTTGAGAAAGATTTGAACGCCAAACTTTTGAAGTTTTAGAAAATGAGTCACGAGAAAAGTATGGTAATAATTAACCATAATATTCATAATATTCTTTCGGTAAAATAATATGCCAAACTCTAGATCGGTTCAGCTGCCACATGTGCAACCCTTTTTGTGGTTGCACCATCGACAAGAAGCAGCCACAATTATGCGGCTCAGTGAGCAGCAAATGCACCTGCTAATCCGTAGACTAGGGACGTAGACTTGGGCCAGAAGATTCAGCTGCCAGTCGCCAAGCTGTCTCAGCTGAGAGAAAAAGAAAGAGAGAGAGAGACTGACCCAAATTGTTGGGAATGAGACGGAGGCTATTAAATGACACTAGCCATTTCTTGGGCTCAAAACTGAAACTGAAACTGAAACTGTGTCAGCATTTGAGTTCGTTTGAAGTGCGTCACCTTAAACCATTGGCATGCCTCTAAATCTTTAATCGAAAACTGAATCTGAATCTAAATCTGAGTCGTAGTTGGAGTCGAAAACTGTATCTGAATCTGTTTGGCTTTGGTTCGGTTTCTTTCCAGGAATTCGCACAGCATACGATGAACGAGCTGCTCGGTTGGTATGGCTTTGATGGCGTCGATGTGGATCGCTTGGATCTAACGGCCAAGACGTCGCGGTTGCTTCAAAGTGCCGCTGCTGCAGCGGTGGCAACACAACAACAGCAGCAGCAACAACAACTACAGCAACAACAGCAACAACAGCAGCAACAACAGCGCAGTAATCACTTACGCAGCAGTCGCAGCTCATTGGCAGCGACCTATCACAACAACAATAACAACAACAACAACAATGGCAACACTAACACCAACAACAACAGCAATGGCAGCAACAATCGCAGCAAGTCCAGCAATTTGAATTGTCACAGCAACACAACAACACCCTCGGATCACGATACCCGCAGTTCACGGGAGGATGACTCCAAGAGTCCCCATTCAATTGGCAAACCCGCTGCAACCTCACTCATGACGTCACACGCCGAGGAGAAAATAGGTGCGTATTGCCGTAACTTCAAACACTCATAACTTTGTCTAAACTCAACCGATTTTCAAACGGAATTTCATTTTGATCATTATTTGGTCTCCAAATTGATTCTGCATTTAAATTTTCTTTACTTTGAAAATTTAAAAATTTTCGACCATAAGCCGTCCATCATCCATAATTTGCATACCTACCCCTTGACATTTTTTTTAAAAATTTTGAACTCTCATAACTTTGTCAAAACTCAACCGATTTTTAAACGGATTATCATTTTGATCATTATTTGGTCTCCAAATTGGTTCTGCATTTAAATTTTCCTTACTTAGAAAATTTTATATTTTTCGACTTTAAGCCTTTAATCATTCATAATTTGCATACCAACCCCTTGACAATTTTTCATAAACTTTGAACTCTCATAACTTTGTCAAAACTCAACCGATTTTTAAACGGATTGTCATTTTGATCATTATTTGGTCTCCAAATTGATTCTGCATTTAAATTTTCTTTACTTAGTAAATGTTATATTTTTCGATCATTAGCCAATTTTCTTCAAATTTTCCTTACCCTCACCAACCCCTTTATATTTTTTCAAAAACTTTGAACTCTCATAACTTTGTCAAAACTTAAACGATTTTCGTACGGAATGTCATTTTAATCCTTATTTGGCCTCCAAATAGATTCTACATTTAAAGTTTGCTAACTACGAAAGTTTTAATTTTTCCGACCATTCAATTTTACATCTTTGACATTTCGTTTAGTGAGACTTTAATTTGCGTAGTGTTTCCCACATTTACATATTTTTTAGGAAGAAGGAAGTATTTCTTTTGTTATACCTCTCTAAGCACTTTTAAAAGAAATTACATGCTGGCTGAAAATCAAATTCAAATCATAAATTCAGTCCATTCACCGTGGCTGTTCTTGCCTCTGTTGCAACTTGATAGGTTCGACCTGAGAACGGCAGCCCTTCGTCTCTTCCAGCTTCATCGTCACACCACCAGATAGTCAGTCATTATACACAGACAGGTTTGAAACTTTGCTAACTTTGGCATTATTTGGCTTGGCAGAGTTTTTGGCCGACTGCTGCATTATCAAATAACAGATTCATTAAACCCCAAATATGGTTTACAATTTTTTTTCACAAAATACCAACTACGATAGTAGTAGTACATAGTCAGTGGCATGCCCCATGTTGGGGAGGGGGAGGCCTATTGGATGACAGAAAATGAACGTGAAAGAAAAGCAAGCGAAGAGCATAAAAGGACTTTTTAATAATCTGACCTGTTAGTTAGATTTCATGCTTAAATTACAAATTCTTACAAGTTTTGTAAAAAGATTTTGACCACCAACATTAAAGTGAGCTTTCATAAATGCACTTCGTGTTAAATAAATTATAGATAAATTAATTTCTGCTGTTATAAGCCTATGTTACTTTACTATAACTTTCTTAAATTTTCTCAAATTGAGGGTAAAATCATTTATAGTTATATTTCAACAATTTATTTAAAATTCACACATAAAATTGTCAGCTTAAAATAAACTGATGCAGCGAATAAAATATGTACCAATTTTTGTAATAATGTACCAAATGTAAAATAACATCATAACATGCAATAGCTTAACATGTTGCTGTAGATGCGCTGCTAACGAACGTATTTTCTTTTTGTTTTTACCGCTTAGACTATAGCAACTGTTGCTGGTGTCATCGGCCGATTGCTGAGAATGCGCCGGATTATTTGACGAGCACGGACGGACCTCGCTACTGTTCGGAGTCGTGTTTCACGCAGAGTCGTCGGGCGTCCTTTAAGAAGGCCAAGACCTGTGACTGGTGCAAGCATGTGAGGCATGCGGTGAGCTATGTGGACTTCCAGGACGGTGCATCCCAGCTGCAATTCTGCTCGGAGAAATGTCTCAATCAGTACAAGATGCAGATTTTCTGCAACGAGACGCAGGCGCATCTCGACATGAATCCCCATCTGCGTGATCAGGGCCTGGATGATGGCGCTGGACTCATTACTCCCGATCTTTGGCTGAGGAATTGTCGCAGTCGCTCTGCCTCGCCAGCTTCAACCATATCGGTGTCACCAGGACCTGGAGTGGGACCAGGAGTCGGAGCGGGAGCAGCCTCAACCACTGTCACCTCGAAGCGCAGTTCACCTTGTCACACACCGCCGAATCATCCCAATAAACCTCTGATCTCAGTCGCGCCCGTTTCCAAGTTGCTGGCGCAGAAGACTCCAGCCAGCTCCTGTGTCGTGGTGGCGCCTCCGACCTCGTCGTCATCGTCGTCGCAGCTGCAGCGTCATCACACACACTCCGTTTCCAAGCCAGGTCGTCGCAAGCGTTCGCATCGTGCAGCTGCTCCAACTGGCTCCGAAACGGTGGCCAATCTTCTCCAGAAACAACAACAACAACAGCAGCCGGCAACATTGAGTGCGGATTTCGCCGGTTCCAGTGTACCGTTAGCACCGTTGTCTCCGTTGCCGTTGCAGGAGCAACTGCAGCAACCACAACAACAGCAGCAATCACAGCAATCACAACAACAACAACAGCAACAACCACATCATCCACATCCGCCTCCATTGGGACGTCCACCTACCAGCATACCGGCCAGTTACTTTGCCACGCCTCCCAACGGAGTCTTGGGCCATCCCTTTGGTGCTCGTCCACAGCCACAGGCACCGCATCCCTTCCTGCCGCCACCGCCCGGCATGTTGCCCCGAGGATTTGGCGCACACTTTGGACCGCCGCCAATGCAACCACAGTTGCCACAGATGCCGGAGTTGCAGGGTGCACTGGGTGCTCTGCTGGGAGCAGCGCCTCCGGTTACGGTGATGGTGCCATATCCGATTATCATACCGCTGCCCATACCCATCCCAGTGCCATTGCCCATTGTGGATTTCTACAAGGCGCATCTGACGCCGGAGCAGCGCAAGCGTTTCGATGAGCAGCGTGCCAGGGGAGGAGCAGGAGAGGATCAGCCACAGCCGCTGGACTGCAGCAAGGCGAAGACAGAGCTGGACATGGAGCTGGAGGCGGAACAGGGACAGGAACAGGAGAAGCAGGAACAGGAACAGGAACAACTGGAGCTGGAAGCAGAGCAGGAGAATGTAGATGAACTGAGATCCATACCAAAGACAACGCCAGCGAGAACGACACCATCGCCATCCATATCCACATCGCCCACAACAGACTCGACGGGCACAAATCATGAGGCGACGCACTGCATCATTGTGCACAAAGTGGAGGAGGCGGAGGGAGAATCTCCGGGCAATGCAAATGATGCAGTGGAGCTGGAGGCACAGAAACTGCCCAAGATCAAGATAACACGACTGCAAACGAAACGGACGCTTATACAAACCAAAGACACAACCACGCCCCCAACCACGGCCACGCCCACATCTCCAGGAGGCGGCAGCAGTGCAACGGCAGCAGAATGTAGTAGACCGTTGAGAAAGCGTAAAAGGATTATTGATTGTGATTTTCAGAAGATTGCGCTGCGGGAACTGGAAACAGCAGCTGATGAATCCCACAACAACAACAGCAACAACAAGGAAGCGGAAGCGAAAACGGAAATGGAAGAGGAAGTGTGCAATATAAACAGCAACAACAGTGCTAAAGCAAAAAAGTAGTAGAACATCATAGTGTAAGCATTAAAGTACTCTTAGTAGAAATAGTAGTAACTCTTATAAAATAGTAGTAGTATACAACATATGCATGTATGTGTGCGTGCTGACTTAATAAATAATATTATAAATATAATTATTAATCATAATCATGTAATAAAAAAGGAGTAGCACAAAGTGCAGCCAAAATTTGAATTGAATTGAATTAAATGAATAAATTATTAAATTATGTATTGTACATACAAAACAAGTAGAAAAAGTGTGTAACATTTTGAATACACTAATCAAAATTTCCAATGTAACGTTTAGACGGGATCCGTGCATCTTTTCTATCCATCTATTTTCTATCTTCTCTTCCCGGGGGCTGACAAACTTGAAATTTTCATAAAAATGTTCATTTTAATTTTGTCTTATTTCTAAATTTTAATTTTCAACAAATTTATTAATTTTTCCTAATTTTCTTAATAATTGGTATGAAACGATTAACGGAACTCGTAACATTAACTTAACAGTGCTTGCAAACTAAATAAAGCTGGCTGCTATGCAATTACGCGCGTACTTTAAAACAGGTAAATATTTATTTTATGACTATATTATTAATGCAAACTACATTTAAACATATATAAGAAATGAAAGAGCAATCACAGCGGTTGTTTGATAAAGTTTTCATCGTCAACAATTGTGTAGATATGATTGCGATAAGTATCCAGTTCAAATATATATTTCTTGCCACAATCCTTCATCAGCTTCAAAATTACTGGCTTTATATTTTCAATGCCCGCCATACTCGCCAGTTCATTGTAGTAATCAAACTGAAGCAGATTAACATGTTGAGATACAATTATTTTCAGTTAAAAAGATAGTAAATAAATGAAATAATCTCACCTGTCGCTCGCCCATTTGATGAGCCTTTTTGCGATTGTAAAAACCACAATCCCAGCGCTCTCCCTGTTCCTTCTCCAGATCGGCCAACATTTCTTCCCTGGTGGGCAATTCCCGCTGTCCCGTATAAAACTTGAGGGTGAAACGCACCTGCATATCAAAGATTTGCGTGGGTATCACATTGAAGGGCAGCCCAATGAACGACATTGTCGGATTGTTAATGTTGACGCAGTGCTTCCACAGTGGCTGCACAAAGTTATCGATCACCTGTATGCCCACATCAGTGCTGAGGCAGGGAAAACTATACTCATAGCCGGTGCAATACATCACATGTTCGAAGGATTCGCTACTGCCATCCTTAAAAACGGCTCCATTCTTGGTGAATCTTTTCACATCCGGCTTTTGTGTCACATTCCCCATAAATACGGTGTTGGGCGTGGCATTCAAATGATGGCTCAGATACACATGTCTCGCCGCCTGTCGAACATGATTCGCTATATCCATGCCACTCGGACCGGCTCCAATGATCAAAACATTTCGATCTGTAAGGAACACATAATTTAAATTTAAATTCAACAAACAAACATTAATCAATAATTATAATTACACTATTGTCTTGTATAACTTATTCCAGAATCAAAAAAAAAATGTTCATTTTAAAATATATATCACTAAAACTATTGACTTTAATTTTGTTACCTAGTGTATTTGGAGTCTTTAACCGCCAATTGCTTAAAACAAAATCGGAGTTACCCAATCAGATGTTCAGTAAGAATACAGTAAGAATATTGATAAGGCCCTTATCAAAAGTATGTGCGAATTTGTAGGTCGCATTGACCTTAAAAACAGTCAAAGTTTTCTTAAGTACCCCAGATCTTAACATATACATCTAGCATAGAAACACGTGCACAATCTTTATACATAAATTTATATATACTATATACAAACCACACTTTATATATTTAACCCAATTAGCAGCAGTCTTTTCATAGATCTGAGTACTTAATATTGATAAGACTCTGGAATTTTTATGAAAACAGGCAAAAAAAAAAAATACAAATTTTGCTAGTCTAGACTTTAGAGTGTAAGAGGACAAATATTTGTTTATACTAGCACTTGAATATATGTTATTATAAAGCAGGAAGAAACTGAATCTTATCTTGTTTGAAGTATGTACCTTTAAATTTATCAGCCTTGCGGTACAAATGACTGTGCATTTGTTGACCCTCATATAGCTGCATTCCCTCGATATCGGGCATATCTGGTTCCGTATAGTGACCATTGCAGACATATACGAAATCATAATAAACCGGATCGCAAGTGTTGTTTTTGTGATCCCAGACATACACCTATATGTTAATTGGAATGTCACGTAATATAAAATTAATGAGATAATGAGGTAATAACAATAATTACAATAATAACAACAAGATTTCTACACTGTAATGCTTATACGTCAGCACTTACCTCCCAATCATTTAATCGGGGTCGCACCCTGATGACCTCGTGTTGCAGTTTGATGTGAGGACGCAGCTTGAAGTGATCGGCATAGGAGCGTAGAAAGTCTAGAACCTGCTGCGATGTGATAAAGGACTCCTTGATCTCGCTGGGATACAGATAGTCCGGATAACCCATGACTTCTTTGGGTAAATTTGTGCTGTAATTTAAAAGAAATTAAAACTATCTTTGCTCAACAGCTATAAGTTTTAAAATATAAAGGATATATAATCTTTAATAAAAGTTGCGAAATAAATGTTCACTTCCATTTCTTAAAATTGAATTTTTGTATTTGGACTTTTCTTTGTATTTTAAAACTTTTTTTCTTTTGAATAGCAATAACTTTAATATATAAATATATTATTTGTAGATATGGTGTAATCTCTTTTTATGTAGTAGATTTCCTTTACATTGATTTTTTATTCCAAATTTGTTATTTTAAATATGAGAACCTACCGCAATCCTTCATACATGCTGCTGTGCACCTCATCGTATTGATCCTTGGGCATCTCCTCCGAAAATATCCAAGTGCCGCCAATATCTGTGCCCCTCTCGTAGGCCACTGCCTCCAATCCCGCCTGCAGCGAGTTCTTCAAGGCACATAATCCAGCAGTGCCAGCTAAAAATTAGTATGATCATTGTATTGCATTAATTAAAATATATGTATGTAAATTTTTGGTTTACCTCCTATAACGCATACGCGACGTTTCTCGTGCATTGGAGTCTTAAACATTTTTACTTTATCAATTTCACTTCGCGCTCTTATTAATTAATTATTAATTGAGACTTTCCGATGCGCCGTCTCTTCTGCTCGCCGTGTGACCAGTGACTAGCTCCATGGATTACGACTTACATATGCTCACGTCCATATAGCATGCCGTACTGTGCGCTACAATTTGTAGCGGTGTTCGGTTTAATTAGTTCACATATGCAGTTTGTCACAGTGTGACTAAAATCAGAAAAACACAAGTCTATGATATTCAAATTAGAAAATTTAAAAATCTACTTTAGTTTAATATTTCTGCAAAGTTTCTAGATTGAAGATTCTGTCAAACCATATAACATTGTTTGTGATAAAAAAAAATATGAAAACTCTATAATTAAATACATTTTGTATTCAATATTTTTATTTTAATATTATTTATATCATATTAAAGTTAATAATTAAACGCAGCGCACTGTCAAGTCGACTTGAATGTTATTTCACCGCTGTAAACACTTATCAGCCAGTCACATAACAGAGACGTCTGCGTCGCTGTCCGCGTCGACGTCGCTGTCAATGAAAGTGCTGTTCACAACAATGTATGAAAATCCATGACAAACAAACTGAGATAGATATTTCTCGCAATCCGATGTAAAAGAACTGATAATGCTGAGGGAACGTACGACATTTGGAGAGTAGAGAGATGTCTTGCAGCTATTCCAGATTTATATATTTCAGTCACTGTGTCAATTCAGTTTATTAGCCCATTTAAATATGTACACAATCAGCTGAATATATATGTAACTGAGCTTGTAACATGTATAAATAAATAATTAAAATTGTTAAGTGCAACAATAACTAGCAATATCTATAATTAATCTATGGGAGTATATTAAATGATTGGATTGGAGAAGCCAAAGCAATTAATTTGATAAAAATAATGGTTAAGTTAATAAAACACTTGAACAAAATGTGACTGTGTAAAATTCGTAAACAGCTGTGCTTAACAGTATCTGTTAAGTGCTAGCAGCTTAACATAATCGACTGCTGTTAACAAAAGCAACAAGTGAAATGTTTTCTGGGTTGTGCAAATAAATAAAATTGATAAGCGTGATTATTTCCTGACCGTAGACACAATAAATATCAAATCTCTTGAGACATACAGCTTAGATTTTATTACAATTAAAAAAAGGAAAGGCAAAACAATTTTAATGATTGATTGCGAGCAGCCGCCGAGCGATTGCTAAAATAAAGAGACTATATATAATTTCAAATAAATGCAACAATTCAATTCATCGATTTGATAGAATCAATCAGCTTTATACAACTACTATACATCGCAAGGACTTGGCAATTACAATTTGCCCGTCAGCTCGGGAACTGCCTTGAACAGATCAGCGACCAAGCCAATGTCGGCCACCTGGAAAATCGGTGCCTCCGGATCCTTGTTGATGGCCACAATCGTCTTGGAGTCCTTCATGCCGGCCAAGTGCTGAATGGCACCGGAAATGCCCACGGCAATGTACAGCTCGGGTGCGACAATTTTGCCCGTCTGACCAATTTGCAGATCGTTGGGCACAAATCCGGCATCGACAGCGGCACGAGAGGCGCCAACAGCACCGTTGAACTTGTCCGCCAGATCGTAGAGGAGTTTGAAGTTATCGCCGGACTTGAGGCCACGTCCGCCGGAGATGATGACCTTGGCGCCGGTCAATTCTGGACGATCCGATTTGGTCAGCTCCTGGGATACGAATTCGGTCAGGCTGCTGGCGTAATCTCCGGCCGGAGCCTGTTCAATGGCACCGCTGCCGCCGCTGCTGGCAGCTGGTGGGAAATTCGTGCCACGCACCGTAATGACCTTGACGGGATCCTTGGACTTGAAGGTGAGTATCGCATTGCCCGCATAAATGGTGCGCACAAATGTGTCCTCCGACTTGACATCAATGATCTCCGATATGGGCGACACATCCAACTTGCCGGCGACGCGTGGCAACACATTCTTGCCAAATGCCGAAGCACCTGCCAGGATGTGAGTGAACTTGAACTGCGATTGGGCAGCGAGCACCAGAGGCGTCAGGGATTCCGCGGTGAATCCCTTGAAGGCGGCATTCTCAGCGACCAGGACCTTGGTGACACCCTCGACCTTGGCCACAGCCTCCGATGCCTACAGATATATGTCAAATTCGTATACAAATTCAAATGATTATGCAAACATTTAGCAACAACAACAACAATAATAGAAATACTTACGGGTCCACATTTTGTGCCTGCGACAAGAACTGTGACGTCACCGCCGATCTTCTTGGCCGCCGAGATGGTGTTTAGTGTCAGTGGGTTAAGTGTCTCATTGTTGTGCTCCGCCAACACCAATGTGCTCTTGCAACGCTGCAACTTTGAAACCAAAGTAAAAATCAAAGTTAATTAACAAATTAATTTTGGCTGATCGTGCGACATTTTGAGTGATCGATTTCTTTTAAATACTTACAATGCTGCTGCGCACTAGATTACGCGTATTGCTGGCAAACATGTTCAATTTATTTAACGCTTAAACTGCTTAAAAATGGCTATGATTATTAATAAATCTATTAAAATGCAGCCACAAAATTACCTTTCGTAGAATCGCAGAAAGTCCAAAAGTCGTTTTCACAGCTGTTGCCACAGGTGGTTGCCACCTGGCCGGAAAACGTTGTGGTATACTTAAGCGCTGCCAGACTTTTGAAAACGTACTTTAAAATGGGACCTTTCCAGAAAAAGGACAATATTATTATATTATTTTTACCACCGAGTGGCAACGCTTGCAACATGTGTTGTGCATACATACATACATATACATAAAGCAAGCGATGCTAATTTGTTAGATTTTTTCTAAATTGCGGTAAAGAACACAATTATAGTAAAATTGCAGTTAAATAACTAAACTGAATCATCATATACAATGGGTAAAGCAATACCTGATCGGTGCGTATGTTTGTTTAAGTGTTATTTCAGTGCACACTAATTTGTGTGGAGACGCGTGTTTATTTTGTTGTTTATGTTATTTATTTTCTTGTTGCAGTTGGCTTAATTATCAACCTATTGGCCAACGCGTTCCCTCCACACGTTTTATTGCATTCAAAGTGCCGCTGAATCAGGTGAGTGCTTTCCGCCCGTTTACCCGCTTACCCGTTTCCCCGCTGATTCAAAACCGGTTGGAGCAGGAGCAGCAACAACAACAACTGGAGTAGGAGTTGGACTATTGATTGATGTTGAAATGTGGACCACCGGGAAAGAGGGCCTCTAAAAATAAATAACAAAAGGGAGACGAATTTTGTGTGTATTGCAATTATGCATAAAAGTGGCAACCCGATCCCAAGATTCCAGATCCCGGATCCAAGGGGACCCCACGCAGCCGCCCTGCATGAATATTAAATTAAATTGTTTTTGCTTAATTAAATAACACCGCACAGTGGTCGAGGAGTTGCTCCTTGGCAGCTTATTAATTGTTTAGCCGCCGGCACAGCGCATAAATTGAGCAATTTCAACATGTTTTTGAATATGTTCCATATTTGCCTTTTTCCAGAATGTCAATAGCACGGTCGATGAGGAGTTGCGTCTGGCGCCGCATTCCCTGCTGGAGTCGGTTCCAAATTTGGGTCTAATCGTTGACTTGACCAACACCAATCGATACTACAATCCACAGGCAAGTTCATTCGATCTTAAACCTTTCTATCCTCAAACTAATTATAGCATCTATTACAGGCTTTTAGGGATCAGAATGTGGAGCATCAGAAGCTAATGATACCAGGTCATCATACGCCTCCCAGGGAACTTGCACAGAGGTAGGTTATTCAAAAACTCCCCTAGGCTGAATATAACGCATATTTAAATGAAGAGTGACATATCTCAAAAAATGGCATTTAAAGATAAACATGTTTAAAGTTTTCACTTGCCGTAAACCTAGGATAATAAAATTTTGACACAACATAGATTATTACATAACGAACATTTCTGCATCAATTAATTAAAATTCGTGATTTTTGACTTACGCCAATCTTCATGTTTATAAGCTTAATCATCCGATTCCATTTCAGATTTTGCGACTATGTGACCAACTTTCTAGAGGCTAATGCGGATAATGGTAAGTGCACAGACTGTAGATTCTACTCCCACATAAAGATTCACACACTCTGAGCCGTGGGAACGGTTTCCCCCACTACAAACTATGCCAACCAGATGCATATCAGTCAACACATTTAGAGCTCCAAATATGCAAAGAGATTTCTATCAAAAGCGAGTTGCCGTCCATACATACTGTATGTAATATGCAATTACCATTTTGAGGCAGTGCAGCCTTCAGATACAAATGTTGACAGAGTGACGAAAACTTAAACAATTTAATCTTTGCAACAACTACATTGTGGGCAGTCAAAAAGCACTTACAAAAAGTAAAGGAATATTTTTAGTAATGCCAACAATTTCTCTTTTGATTGCTTTCTTAATTGACAATTTTATATGGGAACTAGCAATACCTACTGAAGGTGTCGTATAAACTTCCTAGTTATTAACAGCTTGGCAGCAATGACAGAGTGCATATTCGTCAGTTGGCAACAAATGGTCTGGATGTATGCTAATTAACAGAACTGGCGCCGTTTTGCGTTGAAAAAGAGTAAAATAATATAAATACAAGATACGAGTTGTCTGCCAACAACAACAACAAGAACAACAACATATTTACAACGTAGGAAATCAAGAAAAATATAAGTCAAATTCAAGGTGGTCGCGACTTTTCAAGCGACTAGTTGAAGATGCTGACTTCGTTTTATTTTTGCTACAGTGGGTGGCAGACATGTAATTGCGGTTACCATTTATATTCAATCAGATAATTGATAAAAATACATTTCAGTTAAAAAAATGTATAGAAATGCTATTGACCATTTAAAAATATTATTTGACTTATTTTTAATGTTTTTCAGAACATTTATTCATTTTTAAAACAGTCAAATAAAGTTGTATTAGTCAAATAAGATTTTCTTAAATCTATATAAGTTTGTAAATTGGAAAAATTGTCTCGAAAAAGCATTGAAGAACTTAAACATTTTTTTAATTGCTTAAATTTAAATATTTCAATTATTATTAAGTTTTTTAAAATTGTATCGGGTATATTAACGGAAAGTAGTTATTCAAATATAAGGGTTTAATTTTCTAGAACACTCCTGATTGAGTTTTGAAATTTATTTAAAGAGATGTAAGCGTTTCACCCATTGTGACCCAGTTTGGAGCAAGGATGCTGTGGTTTTGCCCATGTTGTAACTTGGTTAAAACACAGCGAAAACATGACGTACAAGTGGCAGCTACGACTGGCCGCAAATGTGGCACCCGCATAGCGCACAATTCGAAAACGACTTTTGTTTGCCGCACCGACTTGCCACACAGCACAGCACTGCACCGCACCGCACCTGTCTGCCCCCTAGCTAGCTACCTAACAAGTACTATGAGCCTTTTACCCGACCGCTGACATGTTTTAGTTTTTATTTTTTGCACAAAATTTATAGCCAATGTTGTGGATATTGGCAGTGCGCAGTGTTTTCTAGATTTAGCCCAGGTCGCGCTGCTTCTGCTTTTATGCCAATTTGGCCAGAAACTCAGTCACAGTCAGAGTCACATTCACAGAGGAGTCTCAGCCATAGCCGGTTTTCTTTGCCACTTGGCGTGGGCGATGCGAACGCATTCCTGTGGCAATGTCTGTAATGAAATTTGTGGCAATTTGTGGCGACATGACACAGCCAACCGACAGCCATAGTTAAATGCTAGCTAACTTCTAGCCAACCCCAAGAATGTCATATAATAATTAACATAATCGGAAACTTCCCACTTCCTACTTTACAGATAAACTTATCGGAGTGCATTGCACACACGGCGTGAATCGGACTGGATACCTGATCTGTTACTTTATGATCACCAAGATGAATATGTCACCCAAGTTGGCCATTCAAAGTGCGTAATTTCTGGCATAGATATATATCAATATAATATAATTTATTGAATCAATTGCAGCTTTTGCCGATGCCCGTGGTCATAAAATTGAAAGGGATAACTATACGAGCTCATTGCTGGAGCTGATGAAGCTAAGGAAAAGGCGTAACGATAGTGATAACAGCCAACACGCACATGAAAAGATTACTAAGGTCCAGTTGCCTAGACACCGACATCAGGATGAACAGCGAAGCGAACGGAGTGAAGGTAATTGGCGACAGGATCAACACAGTTGGCAGCAACAGCTACAGCAGCAAGAGGAGCACGATAGACGACGAAGACCGAAGCGGCAAGAAGAGTATCAAAATCAACGACAACAGCAGGATCAACGTCATCAAAGGTATAATCAGGATCGTCACTATGGTCATGATGACAGAGGGCAGCATAGACCACAGCGTCGTTGGCAGGACGGTCATGATCGACAGGAGTCGTTTAATCGAGAGGACAATTATAATATCTCCTATAATCAAAAGCCAGGCAACTGGCAGACACGTCCATCCCACGACTGGCATCGGGATCGCAATAATGATCGTCAAGGCTATGGCAGAGGCAACAATAACTACAACAACAGCAGTTACAATAATAATTATAACAATAATAAGTATAGCTGGAGCAGCAACAACAGTCAACGACTGGAAGGTGAAACAAGACGTAATCGTATCACTCGCTTCAATGATCAGGAGTAGCTTTAAATCTCCCCCATTCTAGATTTTAGTTCTATTTAAAGTTGTAAATTTCACAAGACTTTCACTCGTAATAAATTCCAGTCGATTGTTGGTCAATTTGTTGTAAATTATTGTCCATTAGGACAATATGCAACGCCCGGTAACAACAACAATTAAAATTCATTTTCAACATGGCTAAAAGCCGCGGGTGCCGTTCAACTGCCAGCAGTTAACAAGGCATCAGATCCCGAGATCGTGTGAAGATACACTCAAAATTTGCATATGCTTTTGATGTCAGAGATTGCGACTCGAACTGGGACTGGAGTAAAGGAGGAGACTGGAACTCGAATGGGCAAAGGGGAATGCAAGATAAGCATTGAGCGAAGAGTGGCGTGAAATTCCTGGAAATTAGGACGTGGCCGGCGGCAAGCGGCTTCTGTGTCAAACAAATGTCAAGCTATATATATATACCTATGTATGCCAGAGATTGCTGGTCCTGTACAGTGGGCGGAGCGGCTCAAGTAAGTGCTTAAAAAGTAAAGCTTAAATTATGATGTTGGATTTGTTAAAGATTTTCGTTTGCTTTTTGTTTATTCTGCCCGATGTCACCCGTTTTCCCGTTTTAGCACTACCATCAAAACAACAGATGGGCTCAATAGAGCCATATTCATAACATTATGAGATACATTAATAGGCGGCTGTCCATATCTTTGTATAGCTTAGATACAGCCAATTCGCCTGCAGCACTAATTGTATTTAATTGCTGCTTAAATTCATACAGTTCTAAAATATATATCTAAGATATGTTGAAGGCCACTCCACAACTGCTGCATAGGATGGGAAGGATTTCGCATACTTCTGACTCAGTGCATCGCCTTGGCCTTCTAAATAATGTCCACATACTCCCAATTCGAAGAGTGGAACATTAAAGTTGCCATTGGTTTTCTAAAAAAAAAAAAACAAATATTTAGTAAAAATGTTATATATAAGATTATCTTTCTATAACTTACCTCTATTTCCATGAAGAATTTTAGTGGTGAGGTAATAATGCCGTAGGTGAAAAATATGTGATAAGGCAGTGGATATTCCGGTGGATCTTCGAGGTAACTGCGTGCAAACGACCAATTGCTCAATATGGCGAAATCATCTACATAGGGTTGAATGAACAAGCTCATGTGATCAGGACCACTTAATACGAATTCAAAACGCGCAGTTGTATTGTTTTCCAACACTGTTTTGCTTAATAGTGTTAGATTGGTGGGGATTGGTGGTATTACGGAATTTGCACGATGCACCCAAATCGTTTCCATACGATTCTCGACCCATCTCTCATCATACAATGGCACTCCACACATCATGTGCTTCTCGCAGTCCTCTTTCAAGAATCTGGCACCGGTTAGACGTACTCCTATCATGGGTTCCGCCATACGTCGGTCTTGGAAATTGATCAAATATCCTGATTCATCGATGCTTTCACTGCCGTCATATTCATAGTAGATTTTTCGCACGTGCTGATATGAAATATCAGATAAAATACTTGATAAAATCCACGATTAAATTGGTCAGCCAATAAATACCTGATAAGTAACTCGATGACTGTTTGTTCTTGGGCGATAAGGGAAACCCATTTCAGTGGAGCTTGCCAGGAAAGTTGTGATGCCTGTCACCACCATTAAGGCTAAAACTACGGTAAGTGGCTTACGGAACATATTGATAAGCGGCATCTGAGAAGAAAGCGTATCATCAAGTCTTATGTTAAATTCTAAATTTTAAATAGAACTCACCAAAAAGCCAAAAGAAAGAACGGTTCCCACTGCAGCCAAGCCTGCAATAAATAGATCTGGATTTGTAGCACTTCCAGAGCGTCCATTCATTGGAATCAACACTACCAAAAACAGATAGAAGAGGGAGCTGCTATATAAGAAAGGCATCACTTGACCCAATATAACCAATCCAGTCCAGCTGTATCCTCGATCGTGGAACGTCGTCAGCATGTTCAGGGTCATGGATAAGGCATAAAAAACTATAGGAATGGTAAATATATATGCGGAACGTATTCCTCTAGCTGTTAATAAAATATCCACAACAGATAGAATAATTGCCCAGCTATGTAATCCCAGTTGAAGATGGTAGGCGAATCTGAGATTAATCTGGCAAAGAAAGAGGTTTAGTCAGGAAGTTAAACCAATCAAATTGTTACTCACTTTTTGCTGCAACTGATAGTAAATTGTGATCGGGAGACTTAGACCAATAAGTGCTGGACATACATATAATCCGATGAGCAGGGAAGGGGAACTGAAGTAGGTCAAGGACAATCCGAAACTATCAAAGTAATACGCGACCAATAAAGGCAATGCCAGACTTAGTGAAAGAGCTATAATCTGAATAATCAGCAGGATTATAAGACGCTGAATCACGTGACAAGAGGATACAGATGAAATTGCTGACATGCGCCATACGGAAATTAAGATTAGGATGATTGTAACTCCAGCAGTGATATAGTTTAGAATCTTTCCAATCTCTTCAGAGTAGTTGACGAAAAAGAGTCCCAGGAAGTCAAAGTACACAGCGTGTCCATTCTCATAAGCCTATAAATCAATTAGTTATCAAAATGTCCTAGTTTAAAACTCGCTTCGATCGTCTTACCTGTGTATTGTACATTTCGGGAGCATTTGCTAAAGATCTAACAAGACTGAGAATGTTATCACCAGTATTCTGAATAGATCCGCGAGGGATAACATCGGTGCGATCGTACTTGGTGTGGTATATAAATCCATTCGTAGTCTGGGCAATATCCAGTCCTACAGTTACAAATATTTATAAAACTGTCATTTAAAATTCCTCTTTTTCATACCTGGAATATTGCCATATTTTGTGAATGCAGCGAAGTCGGTATCGGATGGTATAAGTCCCGCTTGGAAGACTTCCTCCCCCAGTGTGGTGGCAGCAGGATGTTTAGCACTCTTCTTGTAGTACTAAAGGATTGAGGAATTTTAATAAAAATATTTATAATGAGAAATATCACTATTATCTTACATTAACCAGCCATGGATGCGAGGGACCTGATTGAAATAGATATTCACGTCCTCCACTGCCAGCCGCATCCAGATTGATGAGTGCTCTGTGAATACGTATCTCTTATATGAATATATATAAGTATATTTGAAAATATAAAATTTACAACTTACTTGCAATTAGGGGCCCATTTGTGTTGTGTAATAAATGCATGAGAGGCTTGCAAGGCAGATTCTTCCGCTCCATTAAATAGAAAAATGATGGGATGCACGAAAGATTCTTTAGTCGTGGCCATTACTCTTAGTACCTCCAACATGGTGGCAACCATGAAACCATCGTCACCTGCCCCTGGAGATGTCACAACGGTGTCAAAGTGACTGTTTACCAAAAGATAAGACTTGCTTGTTGAATTTTTTGATGATAATTTCACAACAACATTCTGAACTCCTTGGTACATGTTAAGCATATGGGCATATCTGAGTGCTCCCGATCCCTGTTGCACATTAACCTCCAAGGTGAAGTAGTCCGTTAGCAGATCCTTTTTTATATCAGCTATTTCATTGAGCAGAAAAACCACAGTGTTCACTTCATTGGATTTACTTCCAACCACTCTAGTGCCAATATTAACCAGATTATTCAGAGTATGATAAGCGCGTTCTCCAATAAATTCCCCATTAACCGCATCCTCGGTGCTTATAGCAGGTGGCAGGCGATGGAAGAGGGGAATTACCACTGCGAAGAACAGTAGTACCCAGAAAAGTACAAAGCCAGTTCCAAAATACCATGAAGCTTTATCATTCGAATCTTTTGCAGAGAGATTTCTAGTTGTGTCTTCGCCAGCTTCGCCCGAAATCTGCGTTTAAACGGATAAAACTTGTAGAGTGTTGTGTAATTCTCTCAGTTATTGAGGTGCTTACAAGATTCTCCTTATCGCTCATGATTTCCAACTCGTCCTCCACTGAAGTTAAGCACACGCGTCCAACCGTTCGACTAACCAACTGCCCTAATATAACGGTCTTTTATAGCTGACCAAAAAAAGCCATAAAGGCGGGGGCTTCAGTCGAAAATGTTTAAAATATATAATTTTATGGCGACAATGATTCTATATAACCTTGATAACAATCAATACGAGGGCTGTTTAAAACTGTAGTGCAAAATATAATTGAAAATATCACTGAGTTGCTTTCTATCCCCTGAAAATGTTTAGATTGTGAACAACACTTTCGACTACCCTCGTTAGCCAAATTTACAGCCATGATTAAAGGAAGCACGCTTCAAAAGTCGCCATGTTCATGATGATTTAAAATACGCACGCCATATTAATGATAAGTCGCCTATAATCTCTGATCATAAAGTATTTATAATCTGATTTAAATCAAAGAAACTAAATTGTATTGATTTATCTGTCTAGTGCAACGTCATTTAAAGCCACTTTTGAATTATCTCACCATACTCTACCTAAAATTAGAATTTCCCATTACTTACTAACGAACTTCTGAGAGTGTTAGCAAATTATTTTCGTTATCATCCTATTCAACTTTATGACCAAAACATATTAAAATTTATTATTCTTTGATAAACACTATCGTAACTTCGCATAATAAAATGTTGACCGATTTCAGAATGTTTTTATCCCAAGCGTAGACTGTGGACTTCCGGAAATGATTCATGTTTGATTTCCCAATCCATTATCTTGCAATAAAACTTTGGGAAAAAATACATTCTCGAATTAAAAGAGATCTATGGATTTAAATATAAATAACTTAACTTTATTTTACATCTTTAGTTAAAATATATGTCTTTGAAACTCTGAAGGCCAATGGACGACCACAGCATAATATGGGAATGTAGTGGCGAACTTCTCACTGATCCCATCGCCCTTATGTCCAAGGAAATGTGACGAGACTCCCATTTGGAATAGGGGAACTTTAAAGTCTCCATTCGGTTTCTATTTAAATAAAATACACTTTACTAGATATCCTATATTTTTGGTCATATTCAACACAAAACTTACCGAAAGCTCCAACATAAACTCTATTGTTGGACTATGTGATCCATATGTGATGTATATGTGATAGGACAGTGGATAGGCGGGAGGATTTTTCAGATAAGTCTGCGAGAATGTCCAATTGCTAATAGTCACGAAATCATCTTTATAGGGTTCAATAAACAGAGACACGTACTGAGGTGCAGTTAATCTAAACTCAAAGCGAACCGTCCTTTTGTTTTCCAACACTGTTTTACTTAATAGTTCCAGTTTGGTTGGGAATGGTGGTTCAATAGGCTCGCGTGGCAACCACATTCCCTCTAGACGGTTATGAACCCACCGTTCATCGAACAAAGGTAAACCACACATCATATGTTTATCACATTCGGATCTCGTTCTCACCGATCCCGTCAGATTAACCCCGACGTAAGGTCGTTCTTCACGTCTATCTTGAAAGTTAAACAAGTAGCCGGATTCATCCTTGCTTATAGTTCCATCGTACTCGTAAAATATTCTTCTCACGTCCTATTAAGTTATTTATTAGATTGCGTTATCGGATTATTTGGCTCTACTCAATATACTAACCTGATACATGACTCGTTCACTATTAGTCTTGTGTCGATAAGGGAATCCGATTTGCGTACTACTAGCCAAGTACATGGTTATTCCACTAACAAGGACTAGAGTGAGCACTACGAAGAACGGTCGACGGAACATGTTGATCAAAGGAGCCTTGGAGGATAAACTATTAGTTTCTGCTAGAATTTTAAATGATGTCAATGGAAACTCACCAAAAATCCAAAGGATAACACAGTTCCAAGTGCTACCAAGACTGCAATCATTGTGTCTGGATTTGAAGCACTTCCAGAGCGACCGTTTATAGGTGTCATGGCCACAATAAAAATATAAATGACGTAGCTAATGTAGAGATAAGGTATCACCTGGAAACTCATAACTGAGCCAGCCCAACTGTAGCCACGATCGTGAAATGTTGTCAATAAATTTATTACCAAGGATACGCCATAAAAAACGATCGAAAATGTGAGAATATATACGGAACGTATTCCATATGCGGTAATTCCGAGAACCAAAATCGACAAAATTATTGCCCAGCTATGCAATGCCAATTGGAGGTGGTAGATAGAAGGCAGTTTGTTCTGGGAAATAAAAGAGTCATTCTGGAAGCTAATTAGATTAAAGTAATCACTTACTTGCTGCAACGATTGATAGTAAATTGTGACCGGGAGACTTAGACCAATAAGGGATGGACATATATATAATCCAATAAGGAGGTAGGGCGAGCTGAAGTAGGTCAAGGACAATCCAAAACTATCAAAGTAATACGCGACCAATAAAGGCAATGCCAGACTTAGTGAAAGAGCTATAATCTGAATAATCAGCAGGATTATAAGACGCTGAATCACGTGGCAAGAGGATAGAGATGAAATTGCAGACATGCGCCATACGGAAATTAAGATTAGAAAGATTGTAACTCCAGCAATGCTATAGTTTAGAATCTTTCCAGTTTCTTCAGAGTAGTTGACGAAAAAGAGTCCAAGGAAGTCAAAGAAGATGGAATTTCCTGTCTCATATGCCTATTAAATAGATAGTTTGTTAATAAAAAGAGTTCATTTAAAACAACATCTGAAAATAGTTTACCTGTACATTATATAATTCTGGAGCATTAGCTAAGGCCCTTACAACGCCAAGAACGTTATCACCAGTGTTCTGTATTGATCCCCGTGGGATCACGTCAGTGCGATCATACTTGGTGTGATAGATGAATCCATTAGTAAACTGGCTAATGTCGACCCCTATTAAGAAAGTTAGTTTATCCTTCGATTTAATGTCCTTGATTTCGTACCTGGTATATGGCCATGTTGTACAAAAATACGATAGTCCGTATCTGAAGGTATAAGTCCAGCTTGAAAGATTTCTTCTGCCAAAGTTGTAGCAAAAGGATGTTTGGCACTTTTCTTGTAGTACTGAAAATTACACCGAACATTAAAAGCGATTTTATTGATGGTTTCCTAGTCTTACATTGGCTAGCCATGGATGCGAAGGTCCAGTTTGGAATAAAATATCACGACCTCCACTACCTCCAGCATCCAAATTGACTACGGCTCTGTCAATCATAAAATCAATAAGTTAGAATATAAAGTAAGAGTTAAAAATATGATTCTAAAACCTACTTGCAATTTCGCGCCCATTTGTGTTGAGTTATATAACCATGAGAGGCTTGCATGCCCATTTCTTCATCTCCATTAAACAGGAAGACGACAGGATGCTCAAAGTGTTGCTTTGTCGTGGCCATGACTCTTAATATTTCCAACATGGTGGCAACCATGAAACCATCATCACCTGCTCCCGGTGAAGTCAACACGCTATCAAAGTGACTGTTAACCAGAAGATAAGACTCGCTCGTAGAATTCTTCGAAGACAATTTTACAACAATATTCTGTACTTCTTGGTACACTTCCAGCAGATTGCTATAGACGTGGGCACCTGAGGTTCTCTGTACGTCGATCTCTAGTGTATAGTATTCCTCGAGGAGATTATTCCTGATATCAGCTATCTCATTAAGCAGAAAAAGGGCAGCGTCCACCTCATTGTTATTACTGCCTGGCACTTTTGGCCCGATATTGACAAGGTTATTCAGAGTGTTATAGGCACGTTCTCCAATGAATTCTCCATCGTTGCCATCTTCTATAGTCAGAGCTACAGGCAGGCGGTAGAAGAGGGGAATCACTACTGCAAAGAACAGTAACATCCAGAAGAGTATGAACCCAGCTCCGAAATACCAGGGTGCATTTGCAGAGTTATTTTTCGAAGAAATATCTCGGAGTGGCCCTTTGCCATCCTCGTTAGGTAGCTGTGAATTATTTTATATTAGAATTGTGAGAAAAACTTTAGTTAAATATTATGTAAGGAAGTCTCTACCAGTTTATCCTTATCGCTCATGCTCGATCGATGTTATTCTACTGAAGTGAACTCCCGGTATTCAGAAATGGAACTGCGGAGCTCAGACATACGAACGAGTATTTTATATTAGTCTGAAACGGTATCATAAAGTCGGTGCCTTATTAAATAACCGATTACCAATTTAAATACATAAATTTATGGCGTCCATATCGGTATGGCTTTCAGAAGCAATGCAATAAATGTTTTTCAGATCGTAATCATATCAAAAATTTGATAACTATCCAAATCTTATACTCTTACTAAGGGTATTCAGGTTGGCCTATCTTTCTTATTCTTTCTTTATCATTATCATTTTATTAATTTTCTTTTTTGTTTCTTTCAAGTGTATAAACAGCGCTACTTAAAATTTCATTTTAATTTTCGACGTATCATAATTCTTTGTATATTTTTGGGATTTACGTTAATGGTTTATTACTAAGCGAATTATTATCAATACTCTTTGTTCAATATTATCGTTCGTTCGCATAATAAAAACTTGATTGAGTTTTTAAAGATTTTTATTAAAAAGATTAATGATTATGATTTTTCAAATAATTCCGACTGGAATTTAATTTAATATTATTATTTGAAGCATATGGACTTATCACATTTAGAAAATATATCTTTGATGTGAGGAAGGCCAATGTACTAGTATTGCATATAATGGGAATGTAGAGGCCATCTTCAGACTGCTTTCGTCACCCTTGTCACCCATATAATGTCCCGACACTGCCAGTTGGAATAATGGAACATCAAAGTCTCCATTGGGTTTCTATAAAAGTAAAGAAAAATATTTCTTAATATTCCCCATCATATTCTTAGTACTTACCGATATATCCAACGTGAAATCCAGAATGGGATTAGCTATGCCAAAAGTAATGAATATGTGGTAAGATAGGGGACTGGCTGGAGGATTTTTTAGATAGTTTTGCGAGAATGTCCAGTTGCTAACAGTTACGAAATCGTCCTTATAGGGTTCGATATACAGATTCAAGTGAGGAGGTCCCGTTACTCGAAATTTGAAACGTACAATCGTACTGTCGTTTTCCAACACTGTTTTACTTATTAGTTCCAGTTTGGTTGGGAATGGAAGCTCAATAGTTTCACGTGGTAACCACATTCCCTGCAGACGGTTGTTCACCCACCGCTCATCGAACAAAGGTAAACCACACATCATATGCTTTTCGCATTCGGATCTCGTTCTCACCGATCCCGTCAGATTAACTCCGACGTAAGGTCGTTCTTCACGTCTATCTTGGAAGTTAAACAAGTAGCCGGATTCATCCTTGCTCACAGTTCCGTCGTACTCGTAAAAGATTCTCCTCACATGCTATAAAATTAATTATTCGATTGTGTTATCGGATCAATTATTAATATAATTACCTGATACATGACTCGTTCACTGTTAGTCTTGGGTCGATAAGGGAACCCGATTTGAGTACTACTAGCCAAGTACATGGAAATTCCGCTTACCAGGACTAGAGTGAGTACTACAAAGGATGGTCGACGGAACATGTTGATAAGAGGAGCCTTTGAGGATAAACTATTAGTTTCTGTTAAAACTTTAAAGGATGTCAAAGGAAACTCACCAAAAATCCAAGAGATAACACTGTACCCAAGGCCGTTAAGGCTGAAATCATTATGTCTGGATTCGAAGCACTTCCAGAGCGACCATTCATTGGGGTCATGGCCACAATAAAAGTGTAGATGAGGGAACTTAAGTATAGATAAGGTATAAACTGGAAACTCATAAGCAGGCCAGACCAACGGTAACCACGGTCGTGAAGTGTGGTCAACAGATTCACGGCCAAGGATATGGCATAAAATGCAATAGAAATAGTGAGAGCATATACCGAACGTATTCCAAAAGCCGTAGTTCCCAGCACCAGAAGTGACAGAACGGTCGCCCAGCTGTGTAATCCCAGTTGAAGGTGGTAGACAAAAGGCAGTTTATTCTGGGGAATATGAGACTTAGTCGGGGATTTAAGCTAACCGAACTTCAAACTCACCTTCTGCTGCGATTGGTAGTATATTGTGACGGGAAGAGTTAGACCAATAAGCGAAGGACATACATATAGGCCCACGAGTAGGTAGGGGGAACTGAAGTAGGTTAAAGACAATCCGAAACTGTCAAAGAAATACGCTACCAGTATAGGTAGTGCCAGTCCAAGTACAAGACCTAAGATCTGGATAATTATAAGAATTACAAGGCGCTGTACCACGTGAGAAGAAGAAAGGGAAGAAACAGCTGACATCCGCCAAACTGATATGAAGATCAGGATGAGTGTAACTCCAGAAACGGCATAGTTCAGGGTCTTTCCAGTTTCCTCTGTGTAGCTGACGAAGTAAAGGCCGAGGAAGTCGAAAAAGACTGCATGTCCTTCCCTATGTGTCTGTTTTGAGAAGATACGTTAGTTAAAGGATTAAGTGTATGCTTTTCTATTATTTTACATATGTATTATGCATTTCTGGTGCATTGGCCAAGGCTCGAACAAGACCAAGGATGTTATCTCCAGTGTTCTGGATAGCACCTCGAGGGATCGCATCGATTCGATCGTACTTGGTGTGATATATATATCCATTAATAAATTGGCCAAAGTCGAGACCTGGAAATTAAGTTTAGTGTATTCTTTAATTGGATGACCTTCATTAAGTACCTGGAATATCGCCATATTGCACGAAGATACGATAGTCCGTTGCTGAATCTATGAGTCCTGCTTGGAAGATTTCTTCTGCCAATGTTGTAGCCAAAGGATGTTTTGCGCTCTTCCCGTAGTACTGTAAAATACACGGCACTGTAAAACAGACATTCTGTATTGATATCTTTACAGTCTTACCCTTGATAGCCAAGGATGTGAGGGTCCTGTCTGAAAGAGAATCTCACGACCTCCACCTCCAGCACCTTCTAGGTTTACAACCGCCCTGGAAATAATTTTTAAAGTTATATTGAATTCAAAGTGTTGATCTTGAGAAAGTTACTTGCAATTTGCTGCCCATTTGTGTTGAGTTATAAATCCATGAGAGGCTTGCATTCCCATTTCTTCATCTCCATTAAACAGGAAGACGACAGGATGCTCAAAGTGTTGCTTTGTCGTGGCCATTACTCGTAATATTTCCAACATGGTGGCAACCATAAATCCATCGTCACTTGCTCCCGGGGAAGTCAACACGGTGTCAAAGTGACTGTTAACCAGAAGATAAGACTCGCTTGTGGAATTCTTCGCAGACAGTTTCACAACAACATTTTGTACACCTTCGTACATTTCCAGCAGTGAACTATAGATGTGTGAGCCCGACGTTCTCTGCACATCAACTTCCAAAGTAAAGTATTCCTCGAGGAGAACTTTCTTTATTTCAGCTATCTCACTAAGAAGAAAAGCCACTGCGTCCACTTCATTGGCAGCACTGCCTGTCAACCTGGGTCCAATCTGAACCAGATCATTTAAAGTGTTATAGGCACGTTCTCCAATAAATGCCCCTTTTCCGGAGTCCTCGACTGTCAAAACTGGCGGCAGGCGGTAGAAAAGGGGAATCACTATTGCGAAGAATAGTATTATCCAGAACAGAAGGAATGCAACTCCGAAGAACCAAGGTGATCTTGGAGTGGAACTATGTCGTGGAGTTCCATTTGCATCCTCGTTGGATATCTACAAAGAGGTCAATCAAGGTACTATAATTAAATTTGATTATTGTAAAGGAGGTCTTTACCAGTTTATCCTTATCGCTCATTGTCGATCGATGCTCTTCTGTTTATATTAACACCACGATTTCACAAAGCAAACTAAAGTGCTCAGACTTATGATCATGTATTTATAGGAGTCTGAAGCATATCCAATTACCAATTAAAATTAGTATCTTTACTGCATTCACAATCCCTATATAATTGCATAATTTATTAACGGGAAATTTTGATACCCACCCAAAATTTGTAATAAAGATATGTATATTGAATAGAAAATATAACATATATATAATGTCTACACGTGGCATTTGTAAAATTCACAAAATACGATAAGATTAGTCCCAAAATTTTCGATCGAATTTTGTTAGGGCTTATCAAATTTGTATGTCTTAGATATGAATAAGAAATGTCTTTGAAGCAGACATACAGTAAGATCTCTGCTGGGTAGTTTTTAAAGTATTTCGACCATTGTATAAGGCCTGTCATTTTGATGGCACCTGATCATTTCGATTATTTCGTCATGGTGGTCAAATGTCAACTTATTAGCATAAATGTGGCTGCTGTCGCCGTTTCTCCTTGGCACTGTCGGCGTTTATCGGGGTTCCATCTTATCGCGATCGATCTTCACGATCGCCAATTGTTGTGTATGGCCACAGGACCTGCGACAGCGACAAATCGTTGGCCATTACAATCGAGCTGTGATCCAGGGATGGCCAGAGGTGTCGAGGGGAGCGCAGAAATCGGCGGCAATGCAATCGAGTTGATGTTGGATCCGAGGATCTGATCGGACTGCCCCGATAAACGCCTCGTGTGGCATGTGGCATGTGGCGTGAAGTTGTTTGTTGCGCTTAATTGGGTAGCTTCTCTTTTCTTCTCTCTTAGATCTTTTTTTTTGTGTTTTTTTTTATTCGGTTATATTTAGCAACCGACTGACCCAAAGATATGTATCTCTCCGCCATCAGGTAAATTGCCTTGCCAGACTTTTGCCAGTTGTCAATGTCATTTGACATCAAAAATCCCAAACTAAGCCAGTTTCGCGGTAATTAACAATAATAAACTTAAGTTGATAAGCCTTTTAAAAAACCCTCTTTTTTTATTATTATTATTTTATTATTAATATTAATTATGATGGCATTCATTTGCGTATCGTATCGTACATTTCTTTGCGTAAAACTTAAATAAATAGGAATATTTTCAATAAGTAAAAATTCAATTTAAAAAAATTTCTATGTAATTTTTATTTATTGCCTTTAAATATTTAAAATAAATACGAGTATAAGTGCATTAACAATTGGTAACAAATTCACATACAAACGTTAAGAAGTAGTTTTAAGTAATATGATGTAAAAATTTAATAAATTAGTTGATAGTTTATTTATTATTTCGTTTATATATCTTGAGAAATATAGTCAGTATTTATTAATTAGTTATCGAGAATATCTGAAAGCAAGAATTAAAATATTTGGAAATTATTAAAGTGTATTTTAATCTCATATTTTATGAATTTTAAACTACAAAAATTATTATAAATATAACTTGTGTAAGATTGTAGAAATATTTTTAAAACTATTGGCACTGATTATAAAGTAAACACATATCTTATAGTCTACATTCCAAATCCTTCATTACAACTAGGTCGACTATTTGAAAGGCGATTAAGATGGGAAAGGCGAGCAAGAAAGAGAGCTTAAGTATCTGGATATATGGGTCTTTTGGTCATGCCGCCAATTGCAGCTTCCCTCGTTCCCGGCTATACAAGTAGTCATAAATTGCGAAATCAACCAAAAATTGCCAATTGTCAGCTGCGTGAATTTCTTATACATTTATAAGTATATATGAATGGATATATGTACATGTATATATTTAGTTTATGGTGCGATGGCAGAGTCTGGAAAGTGTGGCCAATTTTCATATGGCTTTGACTGTGACTGTGAGGGGGTCATTTATCTTAGCATAAGTTGGAGCGCGATAATTGCATTCCACGGATCGAGGCACGAATCCGGATGGTGCACATATTTTGCAGGCCACTTTGAAGTTCGCTGCCGACAATTAGGCATGCCACATAAATTTCCACCTCATACAGGGGGCAGTTTTAAAGGCGATGCCACAGCATTGATTTAAATAATATACCTGCTACAGTTACAGTTGATGCCACACACACACACACTCAAACACAAACTGCAATTAGCTGCGATTTTCGGTCAACAATTCAACAATTCCTTTTTTTTTCCTTTCCTTTCCTTCCCTTTTCAGGTTCTCTATCAAACGGTGCAGTCAATCATGAATCAATGCTTCGGTTTTTGCCTTTGGGGCGTGCCCCTTTTGTGTGGCATGTGTGTCCAGCCTGGGGCATGTGATATCCATATACGTATTGTGTGTGCATGCGGTTCACAGTCTGACTGATAAAGGGTCAGACGTTGCATTCAATCTGCCACAGCTGAGTGCACCGGATAATCCCCCCTATTGTCATGCCGCAACTAGACATGGACAGTGGCAGAGGGTGAAAGGGATCGAGGGTATATCTACAATTAACATTGGTCTTTTGGCATGCAGTTGGTTAACTGAAAGCTGAATTTGGCTTGAAGCGCCTTATAATCATTAACTGGGCTTCATTTTACTATAATTAGCAAAGGATTAGGAAGTGAGATGGGATGCTTTAAAAAAAAAAATGAAATTTTCATTGAAAAGTTTGAAATTAAGGCAGGTATTGAAACTTTAGATTTTTATTGGTTGAATTATAAATTCTTTAGATATTGAAACTTAATTGGGGATTTTTTAAACTTTTTAGATTGCTGGTTATATTGAGAATTCAATTTTAATCAAAACTTTCAATTCGGGTTGTAAGAATATCTTCTAAAGTGAGAACTCAAAAAAGGCTCCTAAAACCTAGAATTTCTTGGAGTGGAAGGGTTTTACAAATAATAAAGGTATTAAGGATCGTATGGAGACGCAGAATTGAATAAAATAGAAAAATAAGTAATAAGTTAACTATTCGATTGTATACCCGAATAAGTGTAACTAAAAGAATTGTTAAGATTATATTCCCAAAGTATTTGAGCATCTGCTAAATTTAAAAGTCAGTGAGGCATGGAATCAGAAATTCCGATTGGATATTGATCCGCGCTTTCGAACGAATCGATTGTCTTATCGCAATACACGATCTTAATTAAAAGCCGCCCGAGAAAACAAAAAAAGGGAATAAAAACAAATGTTTACTTTAAAGTCGATGGTAATCTCAATGGGTGTATCCTGCCGTTTGTGGGTTGCAATCTGCGGGCAGTGGGAAGGGAGAGGGGAGCAGGGGCATGCCACATGTGACAATCGTAGGCAGCTAAATTGCACACGAAATCGATTTAAGCCGCGTTGAAAACACGAAATCAGCAATTAAGCGACCGAAGGGCGAGATATTTATTTTTATTTTTATTTATCTGTTGCCGCGTCAACAGTCGATGCAACTGCAACACGGACAACGGACAATGGGCAATGGGCAACCGCAGCGATATTGATGCCTCGCACGCACGTGACTCAATTCCAAGGGGCAGATTGGATACTTAGTGGCCTTCTGGGTGGGCGTTACCCAATGAGGCATGCAACATGCATGAAATGTGTGTCGCCTGTGAGCAGGCAACAAAGCTGATGAGCCATAATCCTTGACTTCGCCCACGCAAATATATTGTCATGTCTACCACGAAGTTCTTCTATTTTTTGTGTTTTTTTTTGTGGCTGGCGCCGCGCATAAACTTTATTGTCGCCACATTTCTGTTGCATACTTCACGGCGCCACAGCGTCACACCAAAAATAAAATAGGAAAACGGAATAGAATTGTGCCACATCCAAAGGCAAGTCATTGAACTTTAAAATGTGTCGCCGAGAACTGTGCGACACGCCCATTTTGGCCAAAAATGTCGCCCACGCCAACCCTTGGAGTACTGTTGCATTCCCCTTCCTCCTGCTGACCCCCCTTTGTTGAAAGTAATTTTTGATGTTGCTTTATCTTCCATTTCTTTTGGGCAAATATTTGTGCAAGTCAGCAGCTTCCAGGGAAATCTGCCATCCCCTTTGGCATGTTTTTGTGTTATCAATCGTGTTGCATACTTGCAGGCATAGCCAAGGGGCAGGGAGAGGGGTGGAGGGGGTGGGGATGGTATCCTTACTGTAGTCGAAATTGTTACGGTCTTAGCTGGCAAATGTTTTGGAAATATCTCAAGTGCTATTTATTTTGGTCGGCTGTCAAAGTGCTTTCGTCGTTTCGAGGGTGTTTCGGGTAATATTTATGTGCTGTTTATGGTTTTGGGATTACATACGAGTTCTCGTCTTTTTTCTTGGGCTAACGGAGTGGACAGCTTCAACTTTGAGCTTAAGCTGAAGACTGGGTTAAGTATCTGCTAAAGACTTTGTGGTCTATAATATAAAAAACAATTTATCTTAACTTTAGTTTTACTGAAAACGAGAAATTTATCAGAAATTTAAGTGTGTGTTTGGGAATTATAGTATAATACTCGCTTTCTTGAAGATTAAAGTTTAACTATCTTAGAAAACTGTTCAACTCATATAATGGGTCCTATTATTTTTCTTACTCTGACTTTCCTGAAGATTAAAGATAAAAGTTTAACAATGTTATAAATTTCTTGAACTCTTACTACGGGTGCTATAATTTTTCTTCCTATAAATGGAAACATATAAATTTATTGATACTTAATTGTCTTAAATGTCTTTAATAATTTTAAATCGAATACTTACCCATTTTTCCATTTTCCCTTGAATAAATGCCAGAGCAATTCGCCTAGAAAACAGACAAAAGCCAATCCAATGCCCGTAATAAGTATTTTTAGTGGCATGGCAAAGTAGTCCAGTGTCAGAGGTCGTGCCTCGTACGGCTCCGAGGGTATAAGATTTAGATATCCAATGTGTATGGTCTGTCGGTTGGTGTCGGCTGCCAGTTTTTGCATAAGTCCACTGCCAAAGCAGTTGAGAAGCGTCTCGCTGAGCTTAAACTTGAGTAACCACTCTCGACGCATCGGGAATCCTGGCAAGGAATGCATTATATCGATGGGTAGAGGACGCATTCGAGGCTTTGTCATGTATTGTTGCTGGAAACTGAAGAGAACGAGGCGATCGCTGTGTGCCAAGTAGGTGTAGCTGGTGTCAAAGACACGACGATGCGACAATATAAAATCGTAGGGCATCACTTGGGTTATGTTCCACAGAATGTCTGGAAAATCGTACAGCTTAAGCACCGTCTTGTCGTAGTCCCCAATGATGAGAGTGATATTCTGCCTGACGAGTTCCTCAAAGCTGTTGATCTGTGGTTCATACAGACCCGTTGCCAGTATGGTCTTCAGAAATGCCAGATAGTAGGTAGAGCAAATGAGGCCTCCCAATGCAATGATGGTAAATAGAATATAGTGCAGTCTGCCTAGAACTTCGCGAAGCCTAAACCCTACAGAGAGTAAACTACCAAAGATCTGGAGCAGAAGATTTCCAAACTCAAAGTGACCATGTTGCAACCAACCGATAAAGCTGGCGAAACTACAGATCCCAACCACATAGAAGACTATGAGGAGCCAAGTCTTCAACTCTAATGGAGCGGATATATAATAGTTTTTGGATATGGGCTGTGATGTGGGTATCAAAATATTGCCATACAAGTACATATAGCTAGAGGTGTAGCTAAATTTGTTGCAATATGCAAATAGATCCCCACACAAATCGCATTGATTTGATCGCAATAGATGAAGACAATCGTTGGGAGAATAAACCTTATAGTTGGGAGTCAGCACGGGTATGAATTTAGCACCTCTATAAGAAAGGAATTCTCGAAGCAACATCAGTGCATAGCCATCAAAGATCTGTTGATCCGGATAAACCAGAGTTCGTGGAGGATTATTGTATAATCCCACTCGCACCTCCCAACCCTTGAGATTGTCGAACCAATGACGACGTGTCCACAAATAATGATCAATGCTACTTAAAATCAAACGCTGTTGAGGATATGAATCGCTGGTATAAAATACACCCCCTATTGATTGGGTGCTGTTATAGATCAGAACATTGGGAAATCCCAGTTTCCAGAGAGTCGATAGTAAATTCAACCAGTTGTCAGCATTATCACAGCCCACGAAAAGAAAATCTGATCTCTGCATATGGACAGGCAACTGTTCAAAGATCTGAAGGATCTGTTCATGATTAAGTTGGGGTAGGATCATCAGAAGGGGTTCGGATAAATTAATACTACTACTGATGAGTTTACTTAAATTCTGGCTGAGCAATAATCTCGGAATGTGGTTAAGGGTTTGACTAATCTCTGCATAGACATCAAGGGGTTGACTGTGGTCTCTATAAATAATATTGGTCTTACTCTCCAGGCCTCGATTAAGCGCTGCTATATTTAAGGTTAGTGCACTATTGTTTGGGTCTAAAGGCAGCTGGTTTACAGTGCTAAACACAGAGATTAATATGATTAAACTAGACATGTTTCAGACTGAGTTATCTCGTAGTCCAGAAGCTGTAGAAAAAGAATTAAGTATCATGAAAGTGAAGTTTAAGTTGTGTTATTCCAACAGTACAAAAGGTAGCAAGCATAAGGAAGAAAAGGTGATCGAGAGAGAGTTAAGGAATTGAGCAGGATGATAAGGATAACTAAGACTTGCATTAGCAAATAAAAGAGAACATTTCTCTCACTGATTGAGTTTAGATTGAAAAGAACCGAACGTCTTAAGGCTAAATAAATTCTCCGAGTGTAATACAATTATTGCAAGAAGTACTTGGAAAGTGCCAAGAAGGAAAAGAACGTGCAACTGCTCTCCATCAATCCATCCATCCATCAATCAATCAACGTCTCCAGCTGTACAGTATGTGCGCCAGCCCGTCAACTCGATGACAAATGTGAGGAAGGCACAAGCATAACCAAGGCCCAAAGACATGGCCGGCATGACGAAATAATCGAGTCCAAGTGGTTGCGCCTCATAGTACTCGGTGATGAGGAATTTAAGGAAGCCCACGCTCGAAGTCGTCGTCTCATAGTAGGCATCCAAAGTCAGCTTCTGGACGAGTCCACTGGCAAAAGCATTGGACCAGGCCTGGCTCATATCGTGCTTAAGGAACCACGAATTTCGCATGGGAAAGCCGGCGAACAGAAAGATTATGTTGATGGGGATGTGTCGTAAGTGGGGATGCTTCAGATACTTCTGGGCAAAGTCGAAGAGATCCATGCGATCAGTGAAGAGCATGTAGGCGTAATCTTCGTTAAAGTCATTACGATGCCGCTTTAGCGTTTCATCGGGTACCACCTTGATGATCTTCCAGAGAATATCCGGCATGTGATATCTATTAGTTAAGTTTTTATCGTATTCGTCAATGATCAGACTGATGTTGGCCTCAACCAGTTCCTCAAAACTGTTGATTTGCTTATCAAAAACCTCTGTGGTCAGCAAGCTCTTGAGATAACCCAAATAGAATGTGGAAAAGATAAAGCCGGCTATAAAGAGCACCACAAACAGAATGTAACTCTCTCTGCCACGAAGATCCTTCAAGGAGAATCCAGTGAATAGCAACGAACTGATCGCCTCCAGAAGAAACTTGCTGAAGATCCAACGACGTTGTTGTTGCCAGTGAATGCAACTCATGAAGAAAACGATGAACAAAATGTAGATAATGAGGCAAATCCAGAGAGTTGACTTAAATGGTGCTGCCAGATAACGATACGATCCCAAGGGCTTGGCATTGGGTACCATGATATTGGCATAGGCCAATTTAAGGGGCTTTGTCACAGTGAATGACTTGGTCGATTCCTCGGCCAGTGAATCCGCACAGATATCCACGTGATTCGAGGCCAATGCCCGCTTGCAATGTCCTGCCGAGTAACTGGTCGTTAGTACGGGAACAAAGGTTGCATTCTTCGATCTCACAAAGTGTCGAATGAATCGCATGTAAAATCCTCCATAGACCTGATTGCCCCGTTGATCCTTGTACAACATGCAGCGTGGGGGATTGGAGTAGATTGCCACACGTATCTCGTGGCCATGCATATTGTTGATGCAACCTCGTGTGGTAGCATAACGTTGCACGCTGCTCGCTTGAAGTTGCAACTCGGGAAACACCTGCTTCTCATAGAGGATTGTGGCATGCCACAACAGCAGTTTATTGTACCCCAAGTTCCATGCATCGTAGACGAACCGCAACCAAATTCCATCCAATTCTTCTTCCTCGATCACTAGCAGAAAGTCGGCGTTATCAAAATGCAGTTTTAGTTTTTGAAAGAGCTCGATGGGAGGATCCTTAACGATGAGCACAAAAAGTACTTTCACATTAATGAACTGCATTAATTCGTTGACATTAAAATTGGACTCGTTTAGAGAGCTAATGATCATCTGAGAAACGGGTTGTATCTTCTGCAGATACTCTAGTTCCTTCAGCTCTGGATTATAGATGATGTTCGTTGCAAATCCAAGGCGATCATTCAGCTCATCAAGTACTTGAATCAAGTCATTAGCCTCAGAGCTGCTGCCAAGAATCAGTAACTGTAGAGCTACCAATAAAACAACTTTATGCGCCATCTGGAAAATATTATATTGGGATTTAGGATTAGGAATAGGATTTGGATAACTTAAATTAGGGGTTTGGTGTAACGTCTGAACATTACAGATGAGTTCTGATTTCAAATTAAATTAGGTTAGTTAAAGTTTAAAATTTAGGATTAGGATGATATGTTTAAAGTGTATGTCTGATGCAGTTTAAAAACAATAAATTAAATATTGATTAATCTTTAGCAATTTTCGAAAGCTTATCTTATATATTAGTTTTTTTATGAAAATTCAATTTTTGTATTCACTTTAAAATACCACATTCTAGTCAATTTGAAATGTTTAATGTTGCTTTATAGACTGGGTCAATCTTAACTCTATTGCGAGTTGTTTACGATATGGTATCAACAATCCATTGAATTAACAAACGATTATTTGCGCATTTTGGCGTCTGATTTAACTCGTAAATATTCCATTACACCTGATTGACTGACGGGTAATTAACACCCACACGGCAGCAAAACAACCACCCACCTACGCATCCGCGTCCTGTACTATACACTGATAAAAAACGATCGGTTGCTAAAAATTAAAAGTACTAGATAAAAATTTAATTTTATAAATTGGACAAATTAAGAAAAAATACCATACAAAAATTGTTGTTACAAACAATTTCAAAGAAATATAAAACATTTTTATCAGTGTACTCGTACTTACTTAATCATTGTACTTATATTTAGATAAACAATTTTCATGCCTATGCAAAAGCACAATACCAACAATAATATGATAAGATTGGGTTCATCTAACACACCCCCTTCCACTTCTGATATTGCGACTGAGGCGTTTGGATCGTGTCAATATTTTCGCATTTTGAGTCGCGTTTAGACAATGGAAAAGTTATTCAGACTGTTAAGCCAGAGAATTTCAATTTTATGGAAAATACCATCGAAATTTCATGCGACATCGCCAGCGACAGCGCACTGTGGCGCCATTTTAACTCAACGGCGGCGATCGTAACTAAAAATAGGCAAGCACTCTATCTCTCTCTCTCTTTTTCTCACACGTTCGCTGCCATGTGACCAATCACAGAGCATAGCAATTACAAAAGCAATGTGAGCGAGTGAAGATGTGGACTTTGGAGAGGGGGGGGGAGTCAGTTAATCGCTCTTTGCTGCTGTTAAACAATTAACCGTTGCCGCTGTCGACGTCGACGTCGCTGCTGCGCTGTCTGATTTGTGGCGCCTGATTAACGGTTGTCAGGCACTGTAATGCTTAACTACTCGTATTGTTCATGTTGTTTTCCCTCTGCTTCTTCAGCTGTTATGTTAGGAGCATGTTAAGCTCATGTTATGCCCGCTGACTGCCTGCTTATGGCTTTTGAGTAGGGTTAACGAATTAACCGATTAACCGTTTAACCGCTAATAGGCGTGCAGAATTTTGGACAACGTGTGGGAATGTTTATATGTATGTGCCTGATGTGGTAATTACTGTGATGACTCAGTGTACACACATACGTCTCATGGGTAATCAGTTTAGTGGGTCACTGCACCTAAATTCGCAAACATGACTGTTGACATGGGTTAACAAACTTTAAATGCAATTATAACAATTAGCATCAAGTCCTGTAACGGTTTTTTTTCCCCCAAAATTGGTATAAACTTGCTGAAATACTTGATATTTTGCTTGAACTCCAATTAATTTAAAATCAATATATTTCCATTAGCTGTAGATACGTAAGTGTAAATAATTATTTATTATTTTAAAAAATCAATTTAATTCTGATTATATAGGATTATAAGGAGGTGCTTTGCCTAGTTAGAATTGGAAACACAATAAGATTTAAAATATTTTAAGCTTTTTTTTACCTTAAATCTAATAATTATAAAATGTGTTTTCTTATGATTTACAACTTCCAGCTTAAGCTGCAGCTTTCTACACTTTCTCAAATTCAGTAGAGTAGTATTAAGTTGTATTTCCTTGTAGTTGAAAGTGAATCATACGCACAGTAGTCGAAATATTCACTTGCATTTGGAGCATACATGGAGCGCATAATTAATAAGATAAGGAAAAAGCAATTGAAACGGCTTACAAGACGCCCCAAAACACCTTGGGCTGAAGGTCAAACTAATAATGATTTAGATAATAAAAGAGATCCCCAAAAGAGCCACCGATGCCCTGCGATGTGCAACGTGCAACGTGCAACGTGCAGCGCCAGGCAGATGTGAAGTTTGCTACCAAAAGAGGCAGCTTGGCCCGAGGCTGCTGAAAACCAAACAAAGCGGCCAAGAAGCGTGCAGACTCTCAGAGAGGTAGACAGCAGCCTGCAGAAGGGGTCAGCGGGAAGAAGGGGCGCAGGGTAGACTGGCTGGCAAACGACCAGGCATAAATACCAAAGGGTTACGCCTATTTTTACACGCAAGCGACTGCATTTCCTCGTAGCCGCAAAAATATTAAAACGATGCGACGTGACAGATTACAAAACGTTTGACACCAGCGCCAAAGCCGCCAAGAGTTTCGACTCCAATGGAGGCAACTCTTCCAGAGTCCAGCCACTTGCCAGTTGCCACTTGCCACACGACGTTGCAGTCACGAGGCTGGCCACAGTCAGAGAGAGAGAGAGAGAGAGAGAGAGCTTCAACTGAGGTCTGCTGTCTGGATTCTTCAAGTTTTGGGCCTTGGATGCTGCGTTGTGAGTTCTAAATTCTGGATTCTTCTTTACTCGGGGTCGACTGCGTGCAAGTAAATTGCCTTGAGGCCGAGAATCTGAGTCTGAGTCTGAGTCTGAGTCTTCGTCTGTGTCTGTGGAACGAGCACTCAGAATTGGACTTGCAACAATGCAGCGCGCGTCACAAATTAATTCGCTGAAGCTGCAGATCGGTATGGTTCCCACAGTAGTAGTTGCTTCCTTCAACTTGGCTCCTTCACTCGAGTCTGCTTCTGCTTCTGCTTCTGCTGTTGATTCGAACTCGTATTCGGCTACGGATTCTGTCTAGTTCACCTGCGCCATTGCAGCGGTTCTTCCTCGACTTGCGGAGGCTGCACTCGTGAGTTATGACAGACAGCCCAACTGTGGAGGCTGGCCCAGAACTCCGAATCAGAATCAGAACTCACAATCCGAGAGCTCTTATGCTTGAGCGTGCAATTCGGATACCCTGTAATGGCAATGCCCCAAGGGGTATATTGACTGGGTAGTTAACACATGCTTAGACATTAAAATAAGTGACAATCGAGTATTTTCGTGCAATATACCCTTTGAAATGTTTAACGGGGTACATCACAACATATATATCTATGATCTATCTATGATAGAAATAAATGTCTGCCTTAAGCTTTTATGTAGTTTTGATACCCTGTAATAAAAACAGAAAAAGAGTAAGCTCAGCGAAGTATAAACTCATAATTAGTTGAGTGTAGAGCCAAAACAGAAAAGTAATGTCACTAGTTTGACTATTGAATTTGCTACAGGGTATTTCATAGTGTACCCCTGCGAATGCTAACAGTTAAACTTGCTTCTAATTCACTCAGTCAGCATGCAACAGTCGAAGAGGCCAAACGTGGATAAGACTTTGCGTATGCGCCGCGTAATTGACTTGGAAGTTATGAACCTTTAAATGTGGCCACTGCAACAGCAGCAGAAGAAGCAGAAGCAGAAGCACCACCGCCACCACCACAAGTCGAGCATACCGAGCCACAGTATGTAATTTTAATTTTCTCACTTGATTGCCCCGTAGCTGCAGTCTGCTTCCATTCATATATGACTAAGGCCGATCGGGATGTGGAGCCATTCATATACGTACTATTCATATATGAATATTGTTTTATTTTTATTTCTTGTGGTCTTCACTTTGTTATTGGATTCGATGGGGCCGTTTCCAAATGGTTGTTGTTGTTGAGTTGATTAGCCCTTGACGGGCAGAGTTGCCACAAAAAGGCAAAGTACTCAAAATGATCAACAACGAGTTGATAGTTCATTTAAACAACTGAAGAAAATGATGAATAAGAGTAAATATAAATATATTTATTCTATTTCGTTGTTTTATTTTATTAATATTATTATTTAATTGTATATTGAATTCGAGTTTTTGGGAAAAAAAAGACAGTGATGGGTTAAAAATTCCATTTTCCAGTTTTGACGTAGAATTAAAATACAGGTAAAATATTGAAAATATTGGTATTCCGAGTAGAAATCGGTCAAAATTTGACAAAGTTATGGTCGTTTGAAGTTTTGAAATAAATGTCAAGTGGCAAAAATTAACAGTTTTGGAAATAAAAATGGAATTCTGAAATTTTGATGCAGAATCAAATTAGAGTTTTCGACTTTCAATGAAAATATATTTAATTAATTCGATTTATGGACAAAAATAAAATTATCTATTTAACGAAGTCAAAAATCGTTTCCGCTTTTTTTACTTTTTACTCTTTACTTCTTAAAATACTGTAAATCTATCATAAAATGAGCGTTCTTCCTTCTAGTATTTATAAATATCAATATGTTCTCTCTTCTTTTTCTTCAAGTGCTGGTGTTAATTATTAAAATTGCAAGTTGTTGCAAATGCCACAAATAAATGTTGCCCAACAGCCATGTGAATTTCCCATGCAAATCAGCAAAATTTTTACTAATTAAACTAAGAATGCAAATTGGAGAAACTCTGTGAACTGTGCCGGTTAAGGAACAAGTTGATAAAGGGGCTGCACAGTGGGGGTAAATCTTGTAATTACTGCAAATTAAACGAACAATGTGACCAAATATTTAAATAAATTATTAGCAAATTCGCAAAACATCAACAAAAATAAAGTAAAGTCATTCGGCAGTGGGTTGAAATTGATACTTAAGTAAGTTTACCATTTCTTGAGAGTCATTTTTTATTTGAATATTTATTTAAGAGTATTTATTTGACTTGGCTACTCGCATTTAGTAAATTTAGATTCATATACTTTATTTTTTTTTTTTTTTAGGTGTCAAAGCTGTTTCATTGGCTTTGCTCCACTGTGCGTTGCAGGCGGACTCGCAAATCAAACAAAATACAAATCTGAACTCGTTGGCTAGAAAATCAACGGAGGACAGCGCGAAATTCGTCGGGTCCAAAAGCGTCGAACATCAAGCATTATATTTATTTATATGTTTTATAATTATAACTTGTTGCTATTGCTATTACTCGTACTCTGCCTCTTCTTCTTCTTCATGATCATCATCTTTTACTCCATCTTGTTGTTGCGGCACTTCACATGGAACCGCAAATTTGTAGCGCAAATTCGAATAAAAAAAAGATTCATTCAACAATTTAAAGTTGACTTGGGTTTGGTTTGGTTTCTTTAAGCGGGATAGATGGTACTATAGGAAAGGGGGGTCCGGGAGGGAGTAGAGGGTGTGGGGCAGATGTTGTAGACGACAACTCGAGGCTGAGTCTTGTTGGCACAATAAATTATGAGCCCGCTTCTTATGAGAGTGCAAACAGCGACGTTCAAACTCATTGTGGGTGTCATGCGTCTTGGTTCGGTTTCTTGGCCTAATGAAAATGTTTGGTTTGCCCGCCTTTTTGGCCGATTATTTTTGGTATGCGGACTCGTCGTCGTTCGTCGTCGTTTGCTGTGATTCGAGTTGGTGGGAAACGCAAATTTATTGCGCATCAAATTACTTACAACACTCGAAAAATAGATTTCAAATGTGTCTTTACGTTTTGGTCTGTTGGCAGCACTTAATGGCTGGTAATGAAGCGACTAACAAAACTTATCGAACTGCTCTCGAGGGCGTGCCGAATCACTACGCATGTTAATCTCATAATAAGCCTTGTCCGGCTATATTAAGACATCGATAAATGTAGGCTTTAAGTAGGTATTTTCTATTCGATTTCACGATTAAAAGTGACATTTATATAGCATATACTTAATTTGCTGTATTGGGTATATCATACTTTGATTATATATAACTTAAAGCTTTACTTTATGTTGAAGTACTTGAGAAAGGAATTTCTCAATTCTAAATAATTTTACACTGAACCATGAAAACCAAATAGAATAACAAATAATTTTCCACTGCAATAAATATAATTTTAACTAAAATATATAAGTAAAATATAGCAACTCATGATTATATATAATTCATTTATTTTTTTTAAAGATCTGCAATAAAAGTTGTTTAAATACAATATCTGTATTCACACGGCAATGAAAATATAATCATACGAGTAATATCAATATTAAAATAATAATTGTTATTGTTTGGTTCAAAACACGTGTAAGTTTTATAATGTTTACACTTAAATTAACAGGAATCTTCAAACTCATCGCCCATCTAATTGTTTGCTGAGAGAAAAAGAGGGAGATAAATATAAAAAATAAAGAAAAAAAAACTGAAAGTTCACAAAAATAATAAACTAAATTTACATAAAAATGTACAAAAATTTATGCGTGTCAATATGAGGAATGTGCGTGTGTATTTAACCAAATCTGTTGATTTTATGGCCACGAAAGCGTTGAAAACGAAAATAGAAACTGATGGCTAAATTTGACAATATTGCTAATTAAATGGGAAACACATACGTAATGAGCAAAACAATAAACGAGCAATGTGTTTTTTATTTGCTTTATATCCAAAAATAATGCGCAAAAATTGTTAAAATCAATATTTGTCAAGAATGTTAAAATAAAATCTGCGCGTGTTTTCCAAACTTGTCCCAGTCCGGCAAGACAGTTCCGTGTTGCGAAAAATGCGAGAATAAATGCATTATTCAAGAATACGAGAATCAATAAATTAATTTTCACTCATTTGTGACAATTTATGGATTCTCTGAATCATCATCCAGTTCCATCTGTCAGTTGCTTTGTCGTATTTAAACTTTAAATTAACGCGCCTTCTCCAAAAGGTCGAGGCGAAGGCCAAGAGGTTAATGTGTTTTTAAATGCCCTGCTAATTGATGAGCGGCGGTAAATCATATATAAGGTCTTTCAATATACGATTCTCGAAGGGATTCATCGATAACCCAGTGACGCACATTAGAGTGAGAGGAAGTTTATTTATATCATTGTTGTTATTATTATTGCACTTGAAATTTTTTTAAAAGTTCGAAAAGTAGGCTATAAAATTTATATTTGAGTCTATTTAAAACTGATGCATTTATATTTAATATGAAGGTTTTCTTAGTTAAACGTAATCTCTATTTATAATTTATTCACAATCTTTCAGTTCAACTTTCAAATGAATCCTGTAATGTTCCGCAATCCATATTTTTTTTTTCATACGAAAGAAATTGTTTCATGTTGTCAAATACTAACAGATCTTCTTAACAGTCTTTATGTTTATTCGTGCATATATTTATTTATTTACTCTGACAACCCTTGGAATCCGCATGTTCCTTTATTTTCTTGGTCCTCGTTATAGCACTTATGTTACAATGGCTTGCACGTTCCTATCACAATCCTGATCATGATCGTGATCGTGATCACTTACACATAACCATAATAACAAATGCCCAATGGACCACAACGCATAAATTAGACAAATTTCAACGGTTCAAGGGTTGTCAACTGGCCGAACATTTTCATTAACAAGCCGAAAAAAGCTGAGGGAAAATGTGCCCAACTGCTGGCACCGACAGTTGGCAACAACATTTCCAACTTTCCAATATACGGAGAGTGCCCGTTTATAGGGGCGGCTCGTAATTAAAGCAACTTGCGAGTCCCGAGCCAAAATAAAAAGGGTTCCCAACTACGAGTAATGAATACTCGCATTGTTTGTTTAATTGAATTTGCAGCTCACGAAAACAAACAGAAACTCACAAGGAACAAGAAACAAGAAGAAAAAAACAAAAAACAATACGAGTAAATGAAAAAAGAAAGAAAACGATGCGTGTGATATGCGAAGCGGTAAATTCGGGAACGAAGCCATCGATTGATCATGAGCTGAATGTGGACACACACCGGCTACGAGATCAGCGACACCATCGGCGTTGAAAAGCCATTGCGATATTCGAACCACTCTCAGTTCCTTGGAACGCGATCCTCTCGTCTCCGCCACATAAACATATTTCGATCCTCTTTTTAACCAACGCCCACCGAAGCATCGGCATGTCTTTAGTCGCTGTTACTGAGTTACCCTTTGTTAGTGTATATTGGCATTGTTATTCAGTTTGTCACATAACAAGTAAAGAGTAAATATTCAAAAATCTTTCTGCAGTTTTCTTAGAGTTTTTTTTTACAGAAAAGTTATAAAATAAAAAATCAAAGATTTTATATTTATTTTATTTTAAGTATTTTATTATAATTGCTAAGGTTTTTAGAATAAAAAAAAAAATTGGGACTTTTAATTTTGAAATTCTTTTTTTTTAAATTATCATATATATATGTGGATTATTTAATTTTAGCCTATATAACATACATATATCTTGATGATTCTAGTAAATTTCTAGCTAAGTAAAGCTGGATAGTTTTTGTCATCCCTGTAAAAAGTTCATTAAAAAAATACTTTATTTATGATGAATATTCTTTTCAGCTAATATTTTCAATAGGGTATCCACTGTTCGTTGTTGCACATTTGGTAGCAGCCTCTTGTTATTATTTCCACTGCTTTTGTTGGTTTTCGCGTTTATCAGTTAAGATCAGCCACGGATACGTCTGGGATTGTGAACGAAGCGGGACTGAGACTGGGACTGGGACTGGGACTGGAACTTGGGCTTTATCCTGCCTGCCTGGCTGCGGTTTTGGTAATTTTTTGGGGGCAACTGAATTTTAATTAAAATATTTCTCAGGGTTTTCGTTTTTTGGGCTTTAGCGCGTCTTGCAACACGTTGCAGGGCATTTACACTCTGCTCCGATTGTCGTGAGTGTGACACATTTGCATCAGATATGATGTGCTAGAGAGTCAAAGGACTCACAGACACACTTACATACACTCATAAATCACGTGACAGGGAGAGAGAGAGACAGAGGGAGAGAGAGAGAGCCCACCGAGTGGTACAAGGAAATTGGGCAACAAGAAATGAACTTGTCAAAGTCACAAACGCTGAGACACCTGAGTTGCAACTAGGTGGCATCAACTCATAAATAGCTTAACTTGCTATTCACTTTAGCCATTGTCTTTTGTGTGAACATGTTCACACATTTTACACATTTTTGTCGAAATTCTTCAACTCCAGGACGCGACATGGCGCCAGCAAATGTTCCGTATCCTGCTGCGTTTGCCAAAAGGACACAAAACAGACAACAGATAGAAACGCAGTTGAACAGACATCGTTATATAGCCAAAATAACAATATATATTATTTCATAGATGCAAGTAAAATTTTCCTAGCTACAGTTTTGGTTAGAGGAATTGGCAATGGGAGAAATGAGGCGTGTGTGAGCCAAACAATTTGTTGGCCAAAAATTGTGGTTGGATTTTGGAATCTGTTGAAATTTGGTGAGTGCAAATTGCGTGTGGGCGGCCAAGTTGTTTTATAATTTGAATTTGAGCCAAGAACTTACCTGGCAGCTGCCTAAAAAGAGACAATAAATTACTTATTATTGGTATAATAACATTTTAAAATTAATATAATTTATGCTACGCTTTTTTATAACTTATCTTTAAAGCTTTTCATTTCCTTTCTAGCTTTGTCGTTGTCAATAAAAGTGTTTAACTAATTTATTTTGCCAGGCGCATCAATTGAGTGGTTGCTTTTAACTTTTGTTTAATTTATCATTGTCATTATCAGTTGCTAATTTTTCCGTCACTTGCTTTGTTGGTCATGTTTGCTCATGGTCAGTTTTTTGGGCCTCGACTGTGACGGGCGCGCATAAATCTCAATTAGCGAGCTCCTAATTTATCTTTGAGTTACTTTCGAACGAACTGCCAAACAAAACACTCCCGCATCTGATACGGGTTTAATGTATTGCGCCAGGAAGAAGCCGAATATAATATAGTTTAATTTGCTCATAATTATATTTAAAGTTCATATCAATTTCAAATATACTTAGCGAGCGACAAACAAACGTTTTGCACGTTTTAGATCCGTAAAAGATTTCTTTAATGGTATCGTCAACGAAGTTTTATCCCATTTGATGCGGTTGCAAGATAAAAAAAAGTCCTAAATACACTCTACTTTCAAAATTTAAATTTAAAAATAACGTTAAACTGGAACGCACTGCTTGCTGTGAGAGTCACAAGCAAGCAGTGCAGCCAGAAACTAGGTAATTTTCATTTTTGGACCCAGTTTAGAATTTTTTTTTAGTTTTTAAATTTTTTTTAAATTAATGATGTTTACCTTAATTTTGTCTAATTTTTAAATTTTAATTTTCATGCCCCTTATGCCCCTATCACCTAATTTTCGCCCCTTTTTTGACCCTCCTAATTTTGTTCGAAGTTCGAAGCAGTTCACGTTTACAGTAGCAACATGTTTGAAGCGCACACAGTTAACAGCGCAATGTTACGATGTAGCTGTTGATTTTCAAATTCAAATAAAATGTTAACTACCTGTTCAAGAAATAGTATATGCGCAATTTACAATCAGAAATATAGTTTTCATCACACTTTATTACTGTTGAATGTTTCGTGAGAATTCATGAATTTGCATTTTTCAATGTCGATGATATTTGTGAGTCAGCGTGCAGCATTTGACATAGTTTACCCGTAAACAAAATAGCTGAAACTTGTTTTTTATTTTTGCTCTGATAAGCGCAACTACCGAATTCCCTTATGGTACTATCAAAATATTTCATTCATGTCAAATGCTTTTTGTCTTTAATTGAACTGATTTGTTTGCCTATCAGAAACGCTCATTGAAACTGAAAAATATATCTAATATTTTGCTTGAAGTTAATTGGAAATTGAGACATGAGCAAAGTCCACATTTATCAGATTTTTGGGGTTTTTTACCTCAACGAAATATTGACAAATAAAGACGAACTTAGTCTATTTGACAGATTGCCAAGGAAATTCACTTGAGCAGCTGTTATCAGCGTTGAGTCTGACTAATTGCGATGAACTTTGAAGGCCCTTTGACAAAAGTCAGGGACCCACCCCAAGAAGAAGATGCTCTATGCCGTATATTGAGTAAAGTTATTTCTTGGTTCTCTCTTGTAATCGTTGCTGTTGTCTGACTACTTTTGATTAGATTTCACACTGGTTCAATTTATCGATAAGCTTTTCTTTCACACCACAAAAATATTGCTTAATGTAATCGCTGAATTTTTCTTCTTTTATTTTTTTTGGGTCGTTGGCAACACATTTGATTTACAGTTATGATCAATAAAATCGGCTAGCACAATTTGCTGGGTAATCGATCAACACGGCGAACTGGACCTTGCTCAATTTATTGTGACATTTTCGACTGTTGCGGTACAAAGTCTACAGCAAATAGATCAAGATTAGTTGAGGCTTTAAAAAACAATAATTGCTACTGCTTTTTATGCTTTTTCCCCCGTTCCGTTAGAAACATTTTCCAACAGCTTTTTCGTCAACTGCGAACAAACGTTTTTCTGCTGTTATCAGTCAGACGGCATGCAACATCGAACCTGAGCTGTGGTAACATGTGCGCTGCCATTTTGAGTTTAACATTAACAGTGTCTGATTAGTTAACAGTCTCTGGAGCTGTTAAGGCTGTCGCTGAGTTCGGCTAGCTTCAGCGGCCGCACAAATTGTATCTGTATCTGAGTTTGTGTGCACCTTTCGTCGGTTTAAGATCGCTGCCGCGAACAGAGCGGATAACAAATGCGTTAAATACAAAATATTTTCGAAATTGAGAAAAGAAAACACAAGTTGCAACAACATTTCTGAAATGCCACACAGAAAATGCAAGTAAAGTTCAAGTTTTAAACAACAACAACCAAATGAAAGTGAAAAGTGCATGAAAATTTTATTTAATAACTGATTTTGTTTTAAAAATCGACTTGGAAAATAATAATTACAAATTTTGAATTGCAACCAGTTAACAACAAATTAATATTATGTCCCAGTGCCAAAACTAAAGAAAATATACAACAAAATATATTGAAATACAGCAACGAAATTTGAAATAATTTTGTGCAAATAATCGAATAAAAATTGAAATTGTCGCCACAATCGCCGACAAAAGTGCAATACAAAAATACACATACACATGAATATATATAATTTTATTTATTATAAAAAAAAATAATTACAAATTATTAATCAATAATACACATATCAAAAGCCATAACCAGCAGCAGCAACAACAACAACAACAACAACCAATTATTGTACATAAAAAGTGCTGTAAAAAGTTAAGAAAAAAAAATTGTAACTCGGCTTTTGTTGCATTTTTTTGCTGTGTCATTTATTTTTGTTTACGCGGCACATTTTGCATGCAATAAAATTAAATATATATACATATATATTTTACACACACACACATATGTATAAATTTTGATTTCCGTTTGGATTTTTGATACGTCGCCGTTTTGCCTGCTCTCATCTCAATGTACGTTTCCAGACGGCAACTCGCACAAACCCAAACCCATGTTGGATTATAATTTATACCCTTAAATTTGGGGACTACAATGCGGCCAGAAATATACAATGTAAGTTTCAACATAATTGTGCAATTACAAACCGAATTCGATTAAATATATTATACGATTACCATTAAGATTACAACGTATTAAAGTCATATAAGTATCAATATCGAACTGATAGCTAAACTTGTTTTTTTTTTTATTACCATGAACATTTCTCATAATTAATTCCATTGAACAATTTTGTACAATTCTACATAATAATAATTATAAAATTATTTTGGGAAAGAGCTAGTAAAAAAGAAAAAAAAAAATATTATTACTCAGCTGAGAGTTGTAAAAACAAAAATAATAATAGAGCAGTGATTTCACTTTTATATAAGCTAGTCAGTGACAGTCTCAGTCTCATATAATTTATGTCAGCATATATTTTTAATCTGCAAGATACTTTGTGCAGCTTGAAGATCTTTTTATTTTGGTTTCATTGAATGATATTTTTCTTGAGCTGCAAACCACGTGCACAAAAAAACAACACGCCATATCCATTCGCATTCGCATTCCCATTCCCGATTCCAATTCCATTTCGCATATCAAAAATACAAAGGATCAAAAAAGCAAAAAGGGTACCTTGACCTGTGTATGCAGTTCCTTATTCATATTTATAACTAAATGTATTCCTATGCAAACACACAAACACACACACACACTCGTTTATCATGCCAAAAGTAATTTCACTTAAAAAACAATTTTCAAACACACATAAAAAGCACAATTATATGTTTCAAACAAGAAATATGGAAAAACTGAAGCAGCAAACGTGGCAATAATTGCTATTTATAACTTGTTATGGCACCAACACATGCAAACTGCCAGGATAAATCCTAACATGCTGCCACACACCTATACAAACACACATATGTATGTGTGTGCACAACCCCTTTTTAAAATATACCATATATATATATAAAAAAAAAAGAACTTTAAAGCAAAGGGTCGTCGTCAGTTTGTTCCTGTGCTTATGCCTGTGCTTATGATTGTGGCGTGTCCTGATCTCAGGACATTTACCTGAGTTATAAATCAATTGCAGCAACAGCAACAACAACCGCCAAGCCCTGACTGTTTAAAACGCTAGCGAAACGCGTGCGATTAATCAGCTTAAAAATGCAATGCAGAAAGAGTTTTAAATATGCTTCATAGAATTTTATTCTCCTCCCTCCTCATAGAGACTCAAAGAGTAGGGCGACAAATGCAATTCCCAAAATTTCAAAAGTCAAATAGGCGCTGCCACGCCCATTTTTTATTGTGTGTGTGTGTGTGATAAGAATTTCGTAAAAATAGACAATATTTGATTTGAGTTGCGAGTTTATTTCTTTTATTAATTAAACGGAAATGCACACTGATAAAAAACATATACACACACACCTTTACACACACACACGTACTGAAAACTGTTGTAAAATCGAGACATTTCCCAAGCATTAAAAAAATTCTATGTGGCATTTGATAAGCTGCTAAACTGAAGTAGCAAATTCTTCAATTAGATGAGACTTACAATTAACCAAGATAAGATTAGATAGATGATAAAATGTGCTAAAATTTTCTTATTAAAATACAGCTCAATAAGTTGAAGCATAACTTAAATAATGTATCTGACAGATAATTAGTTATATTTCGATTAATTTCTTTATCAGCCTAATAACATTTAATTCTTCTCAATTCCCATTAAAATACTCAAACTCTTGAATACCTAAATATATTCTCAAGTCACATGGAATTCTTAACAGCTGTGGTTCTAGTTTTTATTAAGATTTACAATCTGATAGATACGCATTTGGCAAATCACTAGAAGAAAGAGCAACAACAAAATATCGTAAAATACATTTATGACTTGGCACATATTTGTGCAGCTTTGATTAATGCAATCTATGAGTACACACATACACACACACACATAGACACACAGACACACACCTGCAGATAACTCCCTCATTATAGATACATGCTAGTAATCAATGGCAATCTCTTAAGATACTTATTCTAACTGTTAGTCTAGTGGTTTCCCCAAGTTGTTTCATTTAGCACTCTCAAACCAAGTGCAGGCTGCACTCAATGACTTGTCAATGTGTCAATTGGTCAGTCTATTCGTCTGTCCATCTGTCACTTTGTCACTTTGTCAGTTAATGAGCTGCCGATTAGCTAAAAGCTTTGAGGGTGCGGCGTTTAGTGTTTGGAATTTCCACATGAACAACTTAGTTGAGGGTTTGTTTAACAACAAAGCTCACAAAAACACATTACATTTCGTAATATCCATAACAAATGCAAATTAGAAGGGTTCCATTGATAAGAAAAACTTATAATAATTTTAAATAACTTCATCTCTAATTTAGAGAGCTCTATCAATGTAATATATAGGTCCTTAACTCAAAGTCTTGTTAATAATATGAACAACTTTTAACTTATTTTAAATCTTTGTATTGATATATGAGCTGAACTTGTCTCTGGCTAAATGCAGTTATTTTTGGCATCCAATTAGGCTTGAATGGGCTCAGAGTACAAACTCCCAAATGAACTACCTGTCGCCAAACTTTCCACACACTGAGCTACCGATATAAATAAAATAATATATTATATATAAAAAAATAACAACAACTCTCTCAAAATTATTGCGGGCGGTTTTAATAAGAGAAAAAAGATTGAAAAAAAAAACGAACAAAAATCGTTGGCGTCGCTGCTTGGCAAAAAAGTTAAAAAAATAAATATAAAAATAAATGTCACTTCAAGTTTTATAATTAGGTTACGCGCGGGTGGCGAAAAGCTGCAAAAAGTTAGAAAAGCAGGCGGAGGGGAGGAGATGTGGTTGTTGTAGTTGTTGTGGGTGTTGTTCACACGATTTGCGAGTGAAAACTAGAATGCTCCGTTTTTTTATTTATTTATATGTGTTATAACGGCATTAAAAAGGCGCGTGTTTAGAGTTAGACTATATATACCTACATTCATGTAGAGTTATAGCGGGGGTGGTGTTGTGGTGCAGTGGTTCGTCGGAAGTCGTCAGTCGATTCCTTTTGCAAGTGACCTCAAAAGTCACGTTTCATGATTTGATTTGAGGTCGCTGATGCTTCATATTTCCATATACAAATACATACTGCTCACATATATACATTTCTGGATATAAGTATATATATGTTATTACGAATATATGCCTCAGATTCGCTTTGTGAGTCAGCCATTGACTTGCGAGTCGCTTACGCGTTTTAAAACGCGCCCAAAAGTCGCTAGGCAATTGCTTATGTTGATAGTGTTTATAAATAATTCATATAATATTCTATACAGAATTCTCAGCAATTTGCAACTATTGCTCATTCATATAATGCAATTTATGGCTCTTTATTTTGTGATTAACTAGATTATACCCAAACAATTTCATCCTGGAAAATATAAGTAGTAATAATAATAATAATTAGATATTGATAACAGTTATTTAATAGATTTATTATATTTGAAATAATGCAGTTTTTTTTTGTTATATTTAAATATTAAATTATATTGATAGATTGTCAGATTTATCCCCCTTCTCCTATCGATTTTACCATATCAAACATGTGTCGTTCTAATGTCGCGCCCTCTTTAAAGGCGATTAAACAAATTAATAATATTGTTTGGGGGTTTTACTGTTGCGCTTATTGGATTTTAGTTCATTTGTTTATTGTTTTATGTTTTTATGGTAGCTTCAATTAAGCTCAATGTCGTTTCATTTAGCAGATTTGCCATGGAACCTAATTGGCTTAATCGAAAGTAAGCCCAAATGGATTTCGGTTGCTTACCTAGAGTTTTGGGTAGTTCATACCTATCGTATAGTATTCCCTACACCAGACAACAACAATGACAACAATAACAAGCAAGTCTAGAAGTGCGACGCGCACTTTTTATCTTATCGGCAACACGTTCAAAAAAACAAAAAAAAAAATACAAATAAAATAAAAATAAATAAAAAGAAATATACGCCATAGAGTCGTACCTTTCCAATAGACATGCTATGCGTACAACCGTACATCGGTCACCTATACTAACAATAAGTATAAATATAATAATAATAACAAAGCGCCAAAAAGCGCTACAATTCAACACAATATATTTTTGTCTCTTTTTTTTATGTTGTTATTATTTTTGTATTTTTTTGTTGTATTATTTCTTCATCAAGAAATAAAGTCACGGCCCTCAAGTGTTTGTTGTTTATTTTGGTGTTTTGCGAGTGGAAACAACTAAAATTATTGTTGCTCTGTCTTTGTCTACAGTTAAATACATATAGTATATATAAATAGTTAATATTGGTATGAGTATGGACAACTTATCGTCTGGTATAGGGCTTAAAATTTGTACTACAGTGGGTGGGCATCGCTTTCTTTTTAGTTTTGTTTGTATTATAAAACAATTGAAATACCTTTGCTGTGTGACAGAGACAGCACTTTGGCCACAGCTTGTGGCAGAGCGAGACAGAGAGAGAAAGCTGGTAGGTGACCAGTTGCAGTGGCAGATAAATCACGACAAAGTCCAATACGTGGCTGCACAATTTTTCAATTTATGCAAATATTTGCATTACAAATTACCAAGTCGAGGGCTACCCCCCTCTTCAGCCATCCACCCCCCTTTAACATGTCTTTAGCTGCACCTCTGCACAGCGTGAAAGAGAGAGAGGGACAGAGAGGGAGAGAGATAGCTGCATAGGGCCGTCATTGCTTTGATCGCTGGTTGCACCTGACCTACAATATGCAGCGTCTGTTGTTGTTGTTGTTGCTGTTGTTGCTGTTGTCTCTGCGTGTTGTGTAAAACAACAAACACACCCACTTTACACACACAGATACACACACACTCACACACGCATCAACTGCAGCTGAGATGAGAGATGATCACAAGATCGATTGCAAAATCAGCGCATTTAATTTTTTGGGTGAAAATTAGAAAGTTCGATTTCTTACAATGAATACAATATATTCATGTATGCTTAATAAGATTAAATCGACAACTCAAACCATTAAATTATATATTTATTACAATTTTAATTTTTTAAATATTTAATTGTCAATTCTTAAGCTTTTTTTTAATATATTAAATATTTTCAAATTGTATTCATTTTAAATTTATACTTTTGTAGTTAATTTTAAATCTTTTTTAATTAAACTAAAAAATAATTTCAATTGCATTCTTAACCGTACAAAAAATCAGCTGCATTGTCAGCATATTATTTCCTGCTGGGTGCTTTGATTTGAGCAACTTGCGCATATGAAACTCAATCGAATCGACAGCTTGATGATGTTCCCCATTTATTGCATTGCACTCGCCCGATGTTTGTTCAACTTGAATGCCCCTTCACCCTCTTCAATTTCCCCCCTCGGCAATCCGTCAAGCTTTGTCTGGCCAATATTGACACTTTGGGAAAGTTGCGTTTGCCTAGCACAACATAATGTATTTGGCTTTAGACGGTGGCACTTAAGTAGCCTTTTGCCCTAACTCTGACTCCGACAGACTCCGACTCCGACCGACTCCAACTCCGACTCCGATTCCGTCTCTGGGTTTGTGTTTGGCTTATCAGCGAAAGAGACGCAGTTGAAAGCGGCTTATCAGACCCGCAGCTGTCTCACACTTCCAAACGAAAATCGCATTAGATACAAAAAAAAGTATATATAATAATAATAATAATAATAATACTAAAAGCCGAGCAACCCCTCAGTCAAACAACAGCCTCTCAAGCATTCTGCTCTCAATTGTCACCGTGTTATTTTCACGCCTATTTGAGAATTATGCAGCCACAAACCTTTTTAGATACATTTCAGTTTTCACATTCCACAAGGGGTTCTGGGTTGCTGCTAATGAGCTCAGATTTGTGTAACGGCACGGCAGCGGGCTTAAACCGCATCTGGGACCTGATAATGGGCCCAGTTTTGCCCTCAGACGCTTTTGAGCGCGTGCATGTCAAATTATTTGCGCGTCTCGCACTCGTAGATACGCTAGATACGAGAGTATCTCACAGATACTTGCACTCGACAAAAAAAAAAAAAAAAAACAAAACCAAACCAAAGAGCAGCAACAACAACATTAGCTTATCGCTGGAGTACACTGAACTTGTCACTGAATGTTGTTATACGCTCTTGTTCCATACCCAAATGGAATGCTATTCATATTTGGGGCGTTGTTGTTGTTGTTGTTGCTGTTGTTGTTGCGCTCCTCTGACAAGTTCAAGTGCTCCGTCGAGTGGGGAAAACCACGAGGTAACATAAGTCATGCCAAAAGTATGCTAAGATTTCTATGGGCAAAAAAGTAACTGAGAAAAAATAATGAAATTAAATAAATAAACATATAATAATGCCATAATATAAATAAAATATACTATTTAAAAATTTATTTAACTTTTTGGAGTTATTTAATAAACATTTCTATTTTATTAAGATTTGTTTTACACATAAGAATATCATATTTTAATTTACAATTTTTTAATATTTTATATAAGCATTTTTCTTAAATCATTATCATATTGTCGTCAAATTTCAAAGTCAATTTTTATATAAAGAAAATTCTCATAAAAATTATATAAATATTGTACCCAAGACACAGAACAAAGAGCAATAGAAATATAAAAAACATAATACATAAAGCATCAAACAACTGGTAACTGTCAAAGTCAGTAAACCCAACGTAGCATTTTCCCTAGGAACTTCATTAAAGCACACGCCCCTAAACAGCAGTAACAACAACAACAACACAAGGAACAACAACGACAACAACAACAACAACAACAACAACCAGGAACAACGACAACGACAACAAGACAAAGTGCACAACGAGGCAAGAGTTGCAATTGCAGCCGGCGTTGCACAGGAACCGGGATTGAAACAGGCACCACAGAGAGAGGGAGAGAGAAAGAGAGTGATATAGAGAGAAAGGGAGTGAGATTAAAAATTTGGGTTGGGGGAGAAACGACAACAAAAAAAATACAACAAAAAAAGCGCAAGGTGGATGATGCAAGAGTATTAAATAACGCGAAGTTGCAAAGTAGCAACCCCTAAAAACAAAAACCAAACGAAAATTGCATTAAGTGCAGCAAGGCAAATAGAGTGGCCAACATTAGGGTGACCATCGTTGTACGCACAATTGACAGCAGGAAATTTCACACTTGGACACGGTGCACACGTGGCAGGCAAAGGGGCAGGAATGGAGAGGGGAGAGAGGGGTTGCTGCTGTAATTGTTATTAAGCGATTACATGATTGATGAGGCAGCTGCCAACAGGGAAGAGAGTGAGAGTAAGAGAGAGAAAGTGAGAAAATGAGAGAGATTGTTACCACACGTGGCTGCAATCAGCCAACACTCGAGTGAAAGGATTGCTTTCTGGCCCATTAAAAGTCCTGAGAAGCGAGTGCAAATTGTCAACGTAGAGTAATCACATTCATTTCTGAAGCTTATCGCGATTCTTGACCCAACACTTTTGGGCCAATTCATTTGGCTGTCTGCTTTGAGGCCTGTCTTAATCTAATCTAATTGTCACATTCCGCAAATTCTGCTTAGGTAGCATACAATGTGATTTGTTTTAAGTACCTGGCGATTAAATTCAATCAACAAGTCCCGCAATGCGAAACGTGTGACACGTGTTGGCCAACTGAGAATGTAAACAACATAAATGCGAAACAAGTTTCCCACAAAAAAAAAATAAAAAACAAAATACGCAAATTTCAATCAGATTTTCAAATGAGTTGTGAGTTGTGAATTGTGGTTGACAAGTTTTTGCAGTCAGAGAGTTGCGTTTAGCATTTAATCTGGCAAGTGGATCAAGCTTTTGATTTGCATTCAAATACAAAATACGAGTCTATTCAAATGGCCAAATGTGCGAACTAATTATGGCTAGAAAACTGCAAAAAAAAAACAAAAAAAAATGAAACCAAAACATCAACGAGATTAGATTGTCAGTGACGTAGACAGCACAAGTGTGTTCGTTCAATTGAAAGAGACGGAGAGAGAGTGAGAGGGAGACAGGAAGAGAGAGAGAGAGAGAGACAGACACACTCGACTGCATCTGATACTAATCACAGTCCAAATTGATCTGGCTGCCTTTTTGAAAGCAGCCTGTATGTCTCTATGTATTAGTGAGCTTTTGAAAGCGCCGCTTCAAATACACACACTGTCAACACTCAGCCTGTGTGTGAGTCGTGTAGGTGTAAATACTGTCACTTATTTTTCATTGGGTGGTCCTGCAATTGCTACTCAGACAATGCAGACACGTTCCTGGCCTGGAGTAAGAAATACAAAAAATTACTATAAATATTTACTATCAAGTTATTCAAATGCCAAAAAGAGAGAGCTAGTTATATAGTTATAAAAAGAGACAGAACGAATATTCTGTTCAATATGCAAAGCACATATTGTAAGGAACGTTGTCTATTGCGTCAGAAACACACACACATTTGAATTTTAGAATCCCCGTCGGACACTAAAGAACTGGAAACTGAAGACGAAACGTTCTAAAAACTTAACTCAAGTTCATTTGGGCGTCTGTTGTGCTTCTGTCTGCATACCAAAAAGGTAATTATTAGCCGCATTGTAAAGGAAACAAAAAGTAAAGTAAAGCACAGACAGGCCCTAGAAGTAATATCGAATTACATACATGAGAAATGTGGCATAGAGACAGACAGAGAGGGACAGCAGACAGTTGAAATGAGAGAGAGAAGTAGAATAGAATACAAGAATATACATATATATATATATAAGAGTAGAGTGCGGTTTAGACTTCGGGTCACAATACCAGCATTAACAGAGCTTTTGTGTAGATATTAGAAACTGGCCTCTAGGGTTCCATTTCGGTTTCAATTCGCCAAGAAATGTGGCGCTAGGGTTGATACGACTAGCATAAACAATTTGCTGAGAATTGGTTATTTTTTTTCTTCTATAAAGCTCAAATTTGAGCAAACGCAATAAAATGAGCTTTAATGAGCTTTTACTTAAGTTTGCTTATTTATAAGAGTTATCACATTTTAACTCATGATTTACGATTTCAACAGTTGTTCTTTGAAATTGAAGTTGTGCCCAACTCAAAATTATGCCGAATGCCAGCTAAACATAATTTAAACTAATACGCAAAAGAGACAAAACAAAAAATAAATGTTAAAATAACCAGAACACAAACAAAGCTCAATTTAATTGCTTGGCAAAGCGAAATCGTCGCAACCAGAGACGAGAACTGAGAACACCCGCTCCATCAATGAATTTGCGAAATTATTTCAAATTTACTATAAGAGAAACCCATTCGTATTCGTATTCGCATTCGTATTGGATTATTTGAAATGAACGTTTTTATTGTCTGCTGTGAAATTGAAAAATGATAAAAATCGCATTGAGGCCAAAAGGCATTTGATTCTTGATTCCCTAACTATACTTTTCATATTTCTTTTAGTTTTTTGGGGACTGCCCACTGTGAGGGCTAAATAAAAATATTTTAGTACAGAATTGGGCACTCTGTAATTTGTACATGGCACTGTCCTCTGGTCTGGTCCGGATTTCTCACTCAGGTTTATTTTTTTTTTATGTATATATATTCTCGATGGTCTCTTGTATTGATTTCTCGTGCACTTTTCGAGTCGCTTTTGTTGCCTTTGTTATTATTTGTGGCTTGTGCGCGATTTTCACTTTTCAAAAAGCAAAAAATGCAAAAAAAAAGAAAAGAAAAGAAACCAGAATAGAATGGAACGGAATAAGAGACCTTCGTCTTAAGAAACTACCCTTCAAGTGGTGGTTCTTTAGTTCAGCTCTCTAAGCTGAAATCAATGACCTTTTCGGCCTGGGTCTGTGCCTCTTCCAAAGGGGGATTAGTCAGCGTCAAATAGGTATATATATGTATATATAAATATATGCATATATATGGTCGATCGATAGTCTTGGCTTTTTCCATCAACATTTTCGAGTGCGTGTTGACATTGAGCCAGAGCAAAAGTTCCTCATACTACACTTATATTCATGAATACTACTCAGACTCTGAATTGAATGAGTCGCTCTTAGAGGTGGCTTTTGTTTAAAACTTTAAAGAGCTCACGATCAGCAATGAGATGTGATGAGATGAGATGCTATGAGATACGATGAGATGACTTAATTGTTGTTTCACTTTTCAGTTTGTCAGCTTCCCGATCTCTCATCATCAGATTCCCAGACTTCAAAACACAGACGGAAGTTGTTTTTCGAAAGACAACAAAACAGAAATCAATAATCAATAAAATAATTATTAATCATTAATAATCTGTATGACTTATGCTAATTTGGTGTTCATAACGCTTTATTTATAGTAGATATCGTAAGTCGCTTTATACGATCATAAAAATTATACTCATCATTCGTTTCTTTACTTGCAGGTTACTACAGTTCATGCTGCTCAATGCCAGGATTATTTTTATACAGATGGTAAGTTGAACTACCCCTTTGAATCGTTCTTTTATAGGGTATGCTATTAGCTTTAGTCTCTAGCTTAGACTTTTCTGATTTACGGGGTAGCTTATAGTCGAGTTTAATTTATTTTCGACCTCACTTCAACTTTAATTAAATGACAAGTACTTGTAGATGACTGTGCTAAACTGTGAATGGGCGTGTTTATATTATTTTTATTAAAGATCATATTGCTTTGATTGATTTACGATATAGTTAGCTGTTAAATGTGTGTTTCACATTAATGAATACAGTGACAACTCTATTAAATTATTCTTATTCCAGTGTTGAGCTTCCTTAAACAAAAACAGATCTAACTTTTGCTTGAACAGCTCAAAACTTGTAATAATCAAAGACAAAACTATTTATTTTTGCGTTAATCGATCAAAAAATAGCTACGCACTGGAATGAAAAATTCATATTGTTGTGACAGTTGTTGTAGTTATTGTTGTTGTCATTGTTTTCAGCACTCCAAATAATTATCATAAAAAACCGAAATATCAATAAGTGTGTAGTATTTCTTTCCGTTTGATTATTATAACAAGATCGAGTGTGTAATCACAAGTGAAGTGTGTGGTCAGAAAGGGAATTTGAACTGAAGGGAGGGTGGAAGTCCATATAGAGGGGGGGACTACGATATCAGAGGCGGTCGTGTGTTGTGTGAGTGTGTGTGTGTGTGTGTGTACATTGGAGTGGCTTCGTCTTGTTTCTGCTTGGGGATCTGTTTTGGGGCACTGTCTCAGGGTCTGAACTCCGTTGCACAGCCACTTGACTCAAGCAACATAGTAATAAAAAAATAAGAAATAATAATAATAATAATTATGATTATTACACACTCACACACATACGTTTAAACGTCATTGAACTATGGAAAAGGTCGCACGTCATTTACGCAGCCCAACCAAAAAAAAAAAGACTCAAAACTCAAAATTGAAAACTGAAAGCAGAAAACGAACAATTTTTATGAGTAGCACACACAGCAGGCCCCAAAAAAAAGAAAACGTTAAGGGGGAACGAAGGGGAAATCGGAAGGGGGAATTTATATAAAACAAACTGACACTTTTGGTTATTGCTGTTTGATTTTGTGTCAACTTGAAAATGATGAAATGCTGACAAGCAGATGAAAAGTCAAGTTAAGGAATTTCAACTCAACTCAAGTCACGCAACTGCCACTTGCCACACAGCAGTTGGAACGAGGGGCGCCACATTAATTTGTATGCCTCAACCAATTTAAAGTTATGCCTAATGCAAACATTAACTTTAATATCTGTTATCTGCAACGCAACTATTGTCAGCTGTACTAGTGCCGTGTGGCAAGTCCATTAAAAGCCACTGACAGCGATAAAAAGTTATAGATACATTCAGTAATTTATAGATATCGCAATTTATATATAGATTTACGCCTTGTTCAGCTGACTGCGCAGCTTTGTCATATCACTTTTGCGATATCATCAATCCCCGAAAATGTTTATGCAAATTGTGACTAAAAAAACGTGTCACTGATAGAGAAACATGGCCCAGACACGTGGTACTTAGCAGACTTGGTAACAGCAGTCAACAGATTTGATGGTTTCCCAAAGGTTGTATCGATGAAAATAACTCTACAATTTGTGGTTCTTTTAAGTGATTGATTATACGATTTTTTGATGACGATAAGCAACTTGAACTTCCTCTTTGACATTATCTAAAGAGAGATAACTTTTTCATGTTCTTCAAATTATTAAACAAGTAGAGCATATTTTGGAAATATGAAAAAAAAATATAGAAATATGTTTTATATAAAAATGAATTTGGAAGAAACGTTAGTATATTAAATAATTAATTAATTACAAATTATTATTATTATTTTATTGGTATGGAAAAATATTAAGATATTTTATATTATAAAGCATATTAGTTTCAATATCTTTATAGATCTATTGACTTTACTTTGTTAAATAGTTGAAAATTGTAATTATTACTATAGTCTTCTCTTGGCCAGCTTAACATCATAATTTACTATTTATGCGACATCTGTGACCCAGGGCAAAGTTGTCGCTACAATGTTCAGGATTAGCTTATGTTCCATTCAAAAACCAATTTCGAGAGCTACCATAACACGCACACACAAATCGAGTCACTTTAATGGCCATTTGCTTTTGACCATTGGCAGAAGGAGCGACCCACAGGGGCTCAATTTTGACCATAAAAAAAGAACCTTTGGCCAACATGTCGGCATTTTGTGTCACATCTGTGTCCAGTGGCTCAGTTTCAGGTTCAGGTTCAGTTTCAGTCTCATAATAAAAAGCTCATCGTATTAATGGGAATTTATGGGCAAAAGAGCTGACCAGCTCCGTTTGGGACTCTGGTCTGGACCAGGATTAGCTGTCGAGTGCATTTAGCAGAGTTTGGGGTTTATGATTGCCATATTTTATACACATATATGCTATATTCAGTATACTGTATGAAGTGTTTTCTTCTGTTCCTTTTTGCAGGTAATGCTTGCTCTTGTAACTACAACATGTGCAAAGAAAACCGACGAATACATATTAACACTCAAGACCTACAACAATCGGGCGCTACACATCAATGCGCACGGCAGGGTAACGGCAGAGGATATATCACTGGCACGTAAGTACGACTCTATATCTATATCTATCTATCGATATCAATTTGTAGAAGCAACGTTGTAGTATAGATCTCTCTATCTATCCATCGGTATCTATTGATATCTATATCTAAACTTAAACTTCTTTTGATATCTACAACTATATATTTTTTACATTTTCTATCTATGTCTAGCTCGATTTCTATATATTTACTTTACACTTTAAAGTATTCTTTCTTCTCATTTCCATTTATGTGCATAATATCTTTCTCTACCTATATCTGATATATGTTTTTGGGCTGATTCGATCGTTATTTTCGTTTCTCATCAATTCACATTCTTGGCGCGCGCTTTCGCATTCACATTTCTCCTTGGTCAAATGGTATTTAAATTGAATTGGCATTTATTTTGAACTCTGTTGCTGTCTGTGCATATTGTGGGCTTAATTAAATTATTGGTAATTTAATATTTGATTGATGTTATGCCCCGCCAGTTATGGGCGCCAGTTCCCCACGACGATTGCGGCTTCAATTTATTTCTGTTTTGTATTGTTTTTATTACTATTATTATTATTATTTTTTTTTTTAATTCGTGCGGTTTTCCGAGCCGTTTGTCATCTTGCCGTTGGCACAGTGGGTGAAGTTCAGGAGCGACCGGCGATCCACAAGTGGGTTGATCTCTACAGAAAGTGACAGCAGTCACAAGCAATAAGCGTGAGAAGATATACACGCGTAACTGTACTTTAGAAACCACACACGAGTCAATAGAATTCAAGAAATATAGATTCAAGCAGTTAGAGATACTTTTGTGGATATAAGTTTGTCACATTTATTATTATACTTTTAGATACTTTGAGTATAATGACAAATCTCATAGATGTATACATATTTTACTAAGTTACGATCACTAAAATAATAGCTACTGTTATAGATGCATATAAAGTTTTAGAGTTGCCATATTTTTTAATGATGATCACATTCCTTCACTAATATACAACTATGGTCACACTGGCTGTGTGGAAATCGCATCCGCTTGATCAGCGCAAAGTTCACAGATCTTTAATAAATAATAAAATCCAAATTTTTGAGCACTGACCACACGTGAAATTTGATAAAGAAGAAGAACACACACACGCAAGTTTCTTAATAAATTAAATGATATACGAGTGCTCATTGTTTTGTCAGTTTGGTATTTTATCTTATCTCTAATACTTGTGTATTTGGCTAGTTGTTTTTCGTTGAAGGGAATACTTGGGCTTAAGTGCCAAACTTGCCAGACTTAGCGAATTTGATCGATTTGTTTTCAGGCGTTGCCATATCGAAGGTCTCTCCCCCTTCCCCTTTCCTTTCCCACAACCCCTTCAATGAGCACGTGAAGATTGATTTTCAGAAGAGCATTCCGATAGTTTTCAGGGTTAAACATCCGTCAAAATATCGACAATCATTCTGGAAGTTCAACGACTGTCAAGCACAATATTCGGTTAATTCGATTGGCGCAGCTTGATAAAGATTGACGATAGAAGCCAAGAGAATTACGAATTTATAGTGTGGTAGACAGAGAGCCGCTATAAAGTTAATTTCATTAAATGTTTGATTCTTGTTTCTATCGTTACCCCAACCCTCTTGAGTGCTAATCAAACCTATCATAACTTTATCGAAAACCTTTCAATTAATTGGGTTATCTTCACGCTGAAGTGTGCGCTTCAATCGAGCATTAAATATTTACTTAACTAACTGAAACTATGTTTGTATATAATTAATTAATTTTGATTTGCTTTTTTTATCACTTCTTTTCTTTAGAATCCTTCACAATGAACAGTGTTGGCGATATACTCAGCGAGGATTTCAAAATCAGCATCTATGCCAAGGATGTGGGCTTATATTTGTGCTTTGTTCAAGGCAAACTTGTTGGAAAGGTAAGAAAATTGATGATAACCTATTGATATGGCAGATATACATATTTATAAAGAAAAGATAGTACAGTTTCTGGTGGGTTCAATGAAAAATTATAGGTAAATAAAATTAAAATGATATTGTAAGAAACTAATATGCAAAATATTAATAATATTAAATATTAAAAATTAAGATTTAATCTGACAATGCATTTCAATAATAGTTGTTAGAAAATAATATTCGAAAGTTGACATTCAAAAATTCTTTAAATATGGTACTTTCAAGGAGTTTCAAAATAATACTTAGAAATGGAAAAAGTCATTAAGATTATAGATATAAAAGAAATAAAAAAGAATCAAATATTCCAAATAATATTACGAGTACATCCAAAAATATTTCAAATATATATTATTTAGTAGTTATTATTATATTATATTATTAATTTTTTAATTTGAATGAACTGTTACGTTAACTATTTCTTTTCTTTTTCTCCCTGTTTCATTTCTCTTTCCTTTAGAAAAACGTCACAAACGATTGCCACTTCAAAGAGTCAATGGATCATGGTTATTATAAGTATACCAATGCCTATAATGAACAGCTGCGTGTGGGAATCAAGCGTAATTATCGACCTGTTGGGCCTCGAGATCAACAGAAGTGGCATCGACTGCGAAATGCGTGTTTCCTATTCTATCGCGAGAAGGTTGAGCATTTTCACAGCAACCTGGCGAATTGGAAGACAACGACAACAGCAGCAACTAGCAGAAGCACCTCTACAACAACAACAACAACAACAACAACATCGACAACAACAACAACGCCGAGCCCAGTGGCAGTGACAAAACGCGCACGTGGAAAACCGCTGCGTCGCAAGCAGCCAGCAAAAACAACAACAGCAACAGCAAAAAGTATTAATAGCGATAGTTCTTCTACCCACAACAACAACAACAACAACAATATTAACAATAGCAACAGCAACAACAACAACAATAGCCTTAAGTCCTACAACAATTTGCAGAATGCAGACACGCTGCGTGAGCAACAGATTATTAAACACAATCAGCTGCAATATCGACGCCAGCAACATCGGCAGCAGCAGCAACAGTTGCATCGCCGTCGACATCGGCAACCTGCAAAGGCCTCCGGTGCGATGCAACAGCCACACACCAAAAATTTGGTGGTGCGACATCATCACAACAATGCAACAGTGATGGAACAGCGACGTCGACGCAAGCAGCGACGCCAGAAGCAGCAGCAGCAGCAGCAGCAGCAAGAGAAGGAGAAGGAGCAACAATCCTCGGAGCAATTGCCGACAGCATCGTCCTCGTCGTCGTCCTCGTACACGGCAACAGCAGCATCGACAGCGCTGACAGCAACCGCCTCCCTGGCGCCCTCTGCCCTCAATCTGTTCGCCATGCTGGCAGCGAGTCGACGCAAGCGTGGACGCCGAAAACGTGCAACGTCCGGTGGCAGCAATGCTGCCGATATGGATATGCAGCTGGTGGAGCAGACATCGCAGCAGCAACAGTCGCAACAGCAGCAAGTTGAAGATGTGCAACACTTGCAACAGCAACAGCAACAAAATGAATACTCAAAAGCCTATGTTAATAGTAATTTAAACTTAAAACAAATACTAAATAATAATTTACATTTAAATTTAAATCTAAAGCTAAATAGTAATAGCCATAATGTTAATAATGCAATACCTGCCTTGCCAAAAAACTACAACTACTTGTACAGTAACGAGCATTATAATATGAATACTAAAAGTAGCACGACTGATTCTAGTAGTTTAGACACTAGCACTAAGTTCGATAGTCCAAATAGCCATAGCGATAGCGATAGCCATACCGATAGCCATAGCGATAGCGATAACGATAGCCATAGCGATAGCCAGTTGAGAGTTGAGTCGATCAATTTCGATGAGAACATTGACAATAATCTTAAGAACCAACAATTAAATAACGATCGAATTGAAAGTGTTCTTGTTGTTGCCACAAATCGCAATCATATTGATGTTCATAATATAAATGACGATAGGCAAAGCAACAACAATATACACAATAATAATAATATAAATAATATTAATAATAGTGATGAAAGCCAGCAAGAAGAAGAACAGCTGCAGAGTTCCTTAACTGGCCTACAACTGCAACAACAACTGCAACAACAGCAACAACAACTGCAACAACAGCAACAACAACAACAACAACCTAATATTATTAATTTAAATGCAAATATTAATGTTGTTAACGATGATCATGATTATGATAATCATAATCAAAATAGTAATTATAATGAGCAATTTGCGAATGACGATGAAACGATACGAATTCAAAATAAATATGAAACACATATAGTACAATACAAACCTGACGTATTCATTTAAAAAAAAAAAACATTGGGAAGGGTATCTTTTTACAGTATAAAAGGATAAAGGATTTCGCAAGGATCAACTCTATCGACTGGAAAAGATTTGAAGTTCTTGAAATCTCATTATTACCCTATATTCTGAAATTTCTGAATTGCAACAGATTTTTCAATGGAATTTCGAAATCTTTTAAAAAATTCAGCATAATTATGTTTCCCAATAAAAATACAAATTTCTATCATTTTAATTCAAATTTTGTATAAAAAATAGCAATAATTTCAAAACATCTGGAAAGATTTAATAAAATTTGGACACCTTAAATTTTGTAATGTTTTAATTGGAGTTCATATAAGGATCGGCGTCATTAACTTCCCTACCTCCTTTCTCAAAATTCATTAAAAGCTACGAAACTGACAAGTTCCAGAGATGTGACTCTAAGGTCATCTCACGAACCGGAAAAAGAATCATCGGAGAGATCGATTCAATGAAAAGCATACTCGTAATACGAAAATCGTGTAACAATTGATAAGAATCTACAACAATGCGACAATGTGTTAATCTGTTAAATGTGACCTCAATCTGGACAGATTGTAAAGCTCATAAAAAGGCCACAAGTTCGGATCTCGGAACTCGAATCTCAAATCGCGTGGGAGTTGAGGGGAAACTCAACTGATGGATAGATGTGTTGGAATGTTGACACCGCATAAATAAATAGTAAATCATAAATAAATATGTATTTCATATTAATATATGCAAAGTACATAAGATTTATGACTTGTCCAAAATTAATTACCCAAAAGCAACAAAAAAAAAAATGATAGAGATGTGTGAATGCTGTGGCATTTTTGAGTCGAGATATGCAAATTTGGCGCAAGTGCGACGAGTGGCAACTGGACAGTGGACACTGGACTGTGTCCAATGGACAGATGGACAGTGGGACAGTGACCAGTGTCAGGCATCAAAATTTAAATCAAACTCAAACTCAAAACATGCCCGTTGTTATTGAGATTTATCAAGCTTCGCTCTGTGATGCCGCCTTCACTCCTCTACAGCAGCTCAGTGACAGATCTGGCCAAAACAAAGGCCAAAACGAGGCGTCGACGATCAACGAATATATATGTATATATATACATAAAAAAAACCTGGCGCCGTCTGCGCACGCCTCTAAACGCCAACGCCGACGGCAACGCTAATGAAATTTTATTATGCGCCAAAAGTAATAATTTATAAATTTGTTTAACAAAAAATATATTTGTTAAGCAATAAATTGAAATACACAAATCAGTTGTCATTTTGCGGCGACAGCGACAGAAAACGCTAAGCAGATGCTCTACAATATGGACAGAGTTTTGAAATATTTTTCAACTCGAAATTTATGTGCATTCCAGAAGATCACTTAAGTCACAATTGTATTATTAAAACATGGTCTTAAACATGCTTAAAAATTTGTACATAAAATTATATACAATTTTAAACAATCTTGATATTATTTTATTATTTAATCATAATAATCTTAAAAATAATAATCCTAAATTTGATTAACAATTTTACACAATCACATTTTGAGTTTATAATTGAAGTAAAATTTTTGTTAGACTTTAAGTATTTATAATATTAATAATTTTTGTTTTCTTATACTATATTTTTGGTATATTTTCAGCGGTTCTTTTTTTTTTGGAGTGTTGACGTTTTCTAAACCAAATCCGGTGGCTCAATGGCGCCTAATTCAGAAGACTCACACATTTGATGGTTTCGTTTGAATTTTGTTGTTAGCAACGAGTTATTATTACTATTATTATTGTTATTGTGATTTCAGTTGTTACTCTTTGTATTTTGTTATTTTTGGGAATGTTTATTAGCCAAATTAGCGTGTCAGGTGAAATTTAAGCAGATTTTGCCTGAGCAGCTGTGTGCCTCTTTATGGGAAAATGATTAGATCCGCTTACGATGAGTATTTTTGAAAATTTTATGCGTTTATTTTTATGACAGTTATTCTAATGAAGAAACATTTTAAGCCGCTGCTTAAATGACGGAAATACCACAGTTCCACTCACCGACTCAAACTCAAACTTGAACACAAACACAAACTGAAACTCAAACTGAGTCGTATACGAGTATTTAAAGTTAAGCCTGTATGAGTGTGTGTATGTGTATCTATGTTTATATCTGGGATTTTAGATCTCAGATCATTTCGTGTTGACTTTTTACCCATTTTTCAAGTGCAGCTTACGTTGGGATTTGCAGTTTGTATGCCGACAGCAGACATTACGGCGTATTAGATGAGGCTTATTTTAATTGTTGTAAATTAAATAAAATTTGCATAGGAAAGTGCCACAAGTGGTTGTTGTTGCTGTTGTTTGTGGTCAGTCAACTTGAAAGCCAAGATCACAATAGTTTTTGCCGAAAAAAGCCTAAATACAAGTACAATTTATAGACTGAGGAGAATAGAAATAGAAAGTGACAATAAATAATTAAATAATTAAAGTAAATAATTTAATAATATTGTTATATTAATAATATGTAAAAGTCACATAACATTAAATAAGGAAAGTCTTTAGATAAAACTCTTATAATTTATGGGTTACTAAAATAAAATTTATCAAAAATAGCTATATTTAAATTCTTGTTAAGGAATGACTTTGCTTTTCAGCGGTACTGATTGTACAGCTGACAAGTTAACACCAGTTTGCACCACCAGCAACCACCCACTCACCCACTCACCCACGCAGCTGACAATCTGCCAAAAGTGCGTCACATTAGACTCGGTAGTTAGTGGTTTCAGTGGTGTCGATGGTGTTGAAAATGGCTCAGCATTGTGGCACGTCGATTTATAGCCACTATAAGAATTATTTATAGCAGTCCACAAAATCAAAATTAATGATGACCAAACAAGTCTGAGATCGAGTCGATTATGAACTGTTTTGGCGCCGCCGTTTAAACGGCGCCGAACATAAAAATTGAGATTTTATAATGCAACAATTAAATCGCAACTTGAAATCCGAATAAAAATCAAAACAGAGAAAAATAAATAAATACCTGCGATTTTAACGGCATCATTAAAAATTACCGAAAACTGCGTATCTTAACCCATGACGATATCAAAAGATATATTTAACGACTTTACGCCTTAGAATCGAAGTGTTCTTCCAAATTATTTCTACATTTTTCTCTATTCGATATTAAGTTATTTTTTGTAGCTGTAGTTTTCTTGGAAACCGGTTGTCTGTCTTTGTCTTTGTATCGTAATCCCGTGAACGGTTTAAAATTAAAAACTGACGCGCACTCAATTAATTTTATTGCATTGCAAATCATGTCCGTAACCCATTTTTATGACGTCCAATGCCAAATTGTTTGCCTTGCCGGAGGTGTCAAGATGATTTGTCAACGCGACACGCCCAGCCATAAAACGCAAACAGTTAGAATGTATCTGTATCTGTATCTGTAAGTACTCGCATCTCGTACTCGTACTCATATCTCCGAATAGTCTTTGGCAACTTGTTGCACTTGATTTTTTATGACCATGCACATTAAAAATGATGGAATGCCAGCTGCCAGGCCAACAACAGCAACAGCAACAGAAATAGCAACAGCAACAGCAATATCTCTGTTAATGACACCAAAAGAATACAGAAAAAACAAAAAAAAGATACAACAACAATCACATTTTGTGTGCGGGTGTTTGCGAGGGTCAAGAATGCTCTCTTCCCTCTCCTTGCCTCTTGTATCTTGCTTCTTGCCTCTGCGTCTTCCACTCATCAATAATTAACCACAGTCTTCTGACCTTCCACAAAGCGCGCGAACCGTTTGCAGTTCTTCTAGCGGATTTGTTGCACCTATCAGATACTTTTGAGGAGAGGAGTGCTGAGGAGAGAAGGCAATAGAAAACTGTTACCTGTTGGCAACCTACTAACTGTCTTGTGCAAACAAATCCTAACTGTTTGCCTCGTCAGGCAGTCGGCTTAGTTCTAGCACTTTCTTTCAACACTCAAACTTTTCTGTTTTATTTTTTCAGATCTTTTTTTTCATCTTTTCAGTTTTTATGCTCAAATTTTGTTGCTCAGATTTTAACGCCTTTTTTTTTTCAAGTGGGTCGAAGCATTTAACAATGTATCTTTAAGTTGAACTCTAAGCGAAATTCAAAAACATAATTTAGTAGTTGTCAAGTTAAGATACAATTTATGTACTGTGAAAGATACACAACAAATTTGTAGAGACATTGCAGGGAATTGATTTTGGGATTTTATTAATGAATTAACATACCGAGATATAATAATAGATTATAAAATTAATTACAATTAAAGTAATAATATGAAATTGAGTCGAATCTTTTACTGCTTGTTATATTATTCTCCTTATCATAGTGTATATTGAATATTATCTCTGATAAATTTTATTATGATCCCCCGTGGACTTTGTGCCTAAGAATGTGTAATACAAGTGGCAACAACTTTTGGCCAGGCATAAGTTGATCTAAGCTGAAAATATTTCAAATATCTGCCAACACCTGGCGAAAATGAAAAAATGCTGCAATGGACCACAATTTAACATATTGTTTAGGTGGCAGCCACGTCACAGTTCGAAATGCAACTCGAAAACAAAAATATGCAAACAATATCATTAGTCGCAACAGTTGCAAGTAGCCAACTGCAGCTGCCTCTCTCTCTGTCTCTGTGTCTCTGTGTTTTTGGTCAAGACGTTGCCACGTTGTAGCCAAGTTGTGGGCCAAACGGCAGCCGTTGGCTAGTTAGTCGGGCTGTCAATCGCTCAGCGGCTAAAGACTAAACAATTTGACAAATTACCGAGCCTGAGATGAGGTGACTTTGGGGGCAAGAGAAGAGGCAGTGGTAACGGCAGCTGCAGCGGGTGCATGCAACAAAAATCAACATAAATTCTCACCTATTGCAGACCGCTGAGAAATAACCAAAACATAATATTTTCGAATGGTTTTTGGAAAGTGCCAAAGCACTTGACAGTTGCCGTTGTCGTTGTCGTTGCCTTTAACATTGTCTCTATCTCTGTCTCTATCTTTGTATGTATTGCTGTCTCTCTTCTGGCTTTGTCGTCATTTGGTGGCACTTTCAAAAGTCTTGCAAGTCTCTCGATGTGGCATTGTCATGAAGCTTTACTCTGCCTCTTTATAAGTCTCCGAATCTGGCCGACCTGGTATGCATGTATGTATGTATGTATGTAGATTCTTCTTTGGGATCGTTTTTGGGTTCGCCTTTCTATTGTTAAGCATTTTTCTTTGCTGTCCGCTTTTCATTTTCAATCAAGCCTGTCAAATTTGTCAAGCTCGACAAGTTTTCAAGTTTTCAAGTGGTTTCTTGGACAAAATGCAGATGCGCCGACTCTCTCAGTGGATCTTCGGGAATTGTGTGGGTCTGTCGGGTTAACTCCTTCTAATCAATGGCATCTAATTAAATGGCGTTGATTGTTGTTGCCACATTGACAAATTGCTTTTATTTATTTGGCGGCCTTTTGATTTTGATGCGTTTTTGATTGGCTTTTTGGTTAAGTCAAATTGAATGGAATGGAATGGGATGGGGATGGCACGGAATGGGATTGGGGCTGAAGATGGGGTTCAAACGTTAAGCATTTTTGATTTATTTCTTTAATGCGATAAAGAAAAATGCTTTCAATTTGAATTATGCGCTACATGGTTAACCGTTAGACTTACCAGGCGCGTCAGCTTTTTAATTTATTTTTTTTTATTTAGGGGAAATTATCATACAAGATCGGACCACACAAAATCTCCCAAAAAATCAATTGAATTATGGGCGTCTGGCTTGCCAAAAATGTCTAGAATCCAGTTTTCTGATCTGCTGTTTAGCATGTGTTAATAAAGTGTATTTAAAAATGTCAACGGAACTTGTTAAAATATCATTTAGACTAATTAAAAGATAATGGGTTGGTAAACAGAAGATATAAATGACATTTTGCAGGGAGTTAATAGGAATATGGTTTAGATATTTCAATAGTATTTTTTTATCACATCCAAAATAAATGTTATTTTAAACTAAATTTATAATTAATTAAATTAAAAAATATTTATGTTTATATACTTTAAAAAAAAAATAGCTTAAAACAAGCATCTGTTAAGAACTCAATTAACTTGATAGATATTACTAATACGAACTTTAATTAATTTGTCAATTCATTACAATTATTCAAGACTTGAACTCAGTATATACCCTGTATCTTTTAACATATATCTTTAGTGTAAATAACTTGACTTGATTAACATTTAAATATATTTTTAATATAAAAGCATTCAAGTTATTTTCCTACGACCTTAAGCCGATCTTTCCCCGATTAGTTCGCCCAACTCTCGAGTCAAGCTTCCACATTTGAGGCGCCACAGGTGTCAAGCTTCTACTCTATTGACACCTTCAGACAATAGAGGGTCTAGAGTTATGTATAGAACTCATTTATATGTCACTACTCAGATTCTCGGTTTCTCAAGTTCTGAGACTCGAGATTCGATCGATCGCACGTTTATTGTATGCCGCCCTATTGAATAGGCCCCGATAACCCCCATCCCCATCCCGAAACCCTCCCCCCTTTGAGACGGATACCAGTTCGCCGTAGTATTATTGAGATTGGGGCATTTGGGCATATCAAATTGATGTGGATGACGCCGTTGTTGACGTTGACTCTGATGACTTCATGGCAGTCAATCGACATGTACTCTGACGTCTGTGTGCGAGTGTGTGTGAGTGTGTGTGAGTGTGTATAATGTCAGGGGCACATTTGAATAAGTAAAGAATATTTTAAAATAATTTTATATATATGCCGAAGCTACTTAGCATTAACAATAGAAATACCTAGAAGTTAACTTTTGCATGCAACTGATTTGATTTGATTTGATTTTACTTGTATTTTTATTGATTTATAAATAAATTATGAACTCCAGTTCCATCCTAAATCCCAACGGGAGACTACAGGAAAACTGCGGAAAATGTCCAAATATTCCAGACGCCTGAAGACTGGCTTCAACGAATTGACTGACAGTCAGTCAGTCAGCGTCATGTGAATATTTTCTGCCATAAAGTGTCTGAGATATGTGGCCATAAATAACTTGCAACGGACCTCTGAAAAACTAACAAATTTGTTGTAAAATATACAGAAATTAACATAACTGCATTTTCATTATGATCTTTTGACATCTCTTCTCTCAGTCGGCCAGTCTGTCAGTCAGACAGTTAGTCAGTCACTTGGACTCACCCACGATCCACAGCTGGGTTCTTAGTTCAAGTTCCCCAAGTTCGTTTTTCTTTTAGTTTTTTTTTGTATTTTTTCAGTTTCAGTTAGAAAGTAGTAAAAGTTCGTTTGACAACAATCATAAAAGAATTTTTCTCGTATGCTACTTAAATATGTAAATTTTCCCCAAATGCATTTCTCTTGTTCTTTCGTCACTCTCCCCTCCGTTCCTTTCTCTTTCTCTCATTCTCTCTCCCTCTGTTTTGCAGTTGTTGTCTGTGGCGTGTCGAACTCATGAGCTTTTGTGTCTTGACATGATTTTAATGACAAACTCGGTTTACATGGTCACCTGACTTTTTTCTAATGAGCATTTATTGACGTTTAGGTAATGGTTCGAAAGTAGTTAAAAATGGGTAGAAGGGTATTATACAAACTCTTCTAATACTCTAACAGGAAGTTCAATCTGTATTAGAAACATTAAAGAATTCACTGCATATTTTAGAAATAACAACAATTAAATAGCGAAAAAATTTGGTTGACGAATCGTTGACAATGAATCTTCATGATCGTAAAAAAATATATTCCCATCGAAAATTAAACCTATGTTTAAATTTCTAAAAATGTTCTAAAATTTAGTAGTAAAAAATTGACTTAATTTTAATTTTTTTGTTATTTTTATTTTTGTTGCAATAAGAGTTCTGTTGTATATAAATAATGATATGCAAATAACTAGACTATAACTTGAAGCAGTAATTCTGCAATTAACTGCTGAGATTCTGCGTATTTGACAATACTTGGAACTATATCTAGCGGATCGGAATGCCACCCAACAATAACTGGAAAGTAAGCTAAGACCCTAAACCTAAATGCGTTATCAGCGTGGCCAATTACAACTAAAGAACTAAGTGCCAGATAAAACACTTCAGTCAACTCCAAAAAAAAAAAAAAGAAGTAGAAGAAGAAAACAAAAAAAATGAAGGGACAAGCTTATCGCTAGAATGTCGCAGTAGTCAGTCAGTGCCGTGCCCCTGTGTCCGTGCAACGTGCAACATGCAACAAGCAACGATAAAACTGAAAAAAAAAACTGTTGCAAAAAACGAGTGCACGCAGCGTGTGGCAAGTCCAACCGGTGTGGCACACACACGCACACAGAGACACCGATGAGCGGCGTTGATAGCGACACCAGGAGACCAGGTAAGAGACGGAGGAGGAGGAGGAGGAGGAGAGGGAGTGGGAAAGGACAAGAACAAGAACAAGAGCAACAACCAAATCGACGTTCAACGAATTGACAATTTATGTGCCGGGTCCGTGCATAATTGAGGCCGCATTTGCAACAGTCGCTGCTGCAACATAATAATTTTCCAGGTAAATATGTGCGGCAACTGTGTGGCAATGTGGCAAGGGGGCAGGGGCAAGGGGCTGGCGGTTTAGGCCAACATCTCTGGCCTAATAGCTATGTAATTTTTCAGTGCAACAAATATAATGCTCAGATACTCGTACTTAATTTCATTGATGTCCTTGCCGACGCAGCGTCGTGTGCCAAATGCGAATGCATTGTATCTTTGAGATACATTGATAGTTATGCCACACTGATATCCCTTTTTCAGTTGCCTATTTCGATTCCAATGCGGTCAATATCAAAGACATTTGTAATTTTTGCTCTAGAGGGATTTATATGGTCTCGTTGCTAACGCAAAATTATTGACTCAGTTTTTATAGACTTGGCCAATTAACAGCTGCCTGCCACTTCCGCTTTTGGCCATGTCAATCAATCGCCCTGTGACTTTGACTCCCTCCACATCTATCTCTATCCCAATAACTCCGTCTCTGTCTCCGTCTCCGTCTCTGTCTCCGTCTCTGTCTCCGTCTCTGACAGCGTTGTTGACAGCATGATCTATGCGCTTCTCTGATTGCTCTAATTAGGGGTAATTATCAAGCACCGAGTTGCAAGGTCATATCTGGAGTCTGATTGATTTGTCGGGCGTGTTAAATGCCTCTCTGATTAATGTCACTTCCATTGGCCATAAAACAGCATTTACTGATAATGCGCACATTGATAACATTGTCTGATGCAAACGGAAGAGAGTTATAACAATAATAATATTCGAACATATCATCCGGAAATATGCCAATTTTAGAATCTTATTCAATTCACTAATAATGTCGCACAATTTTTTTTATAAATTTATCAAGTGGGAAGTTATAAAATTTGAAATAGGGATCGGCATAGTGAGTTGTTTGTAAAAGAGAGGGATAGAGATAGAGAATTGGAAAGAAATGATGATAGTAAAAATTAAATAAATAAATTGCTATTAACATTCAAATTTTATATTTACATTCTAAAGTCTATATATATATATTTTCTATACCAAATTTCGTTATATTTATCAGAAGTTACAAATCTTTTTAGAACCTCTCTTATCACAAGTATCTTCCAAGTTCTTGTCTAATTCTTACAGAACTGATAAAACTTTCAGCACAACTGGTTTAAACTGGTTTCCACCTCAGTTTTATGATCCATTATTCCCGATTGTAATATAGCTAATGCCATTTCCGGAAAGTTAGTACAACAAATATTTGAGCAATGATCAGATACTGGTATGCTTTATAAAGAACTCCTACCACGGTTCTTTATTGTGTATGTCGCCGATAACTTGGCCAATTGTATTAAAATTCTCGGAATTGGAATTGTTATGGTCAGGGCCAATTGGAATGTTTGATTAAAGAGAGAGAGAGAGAGAGAGAGAGATTCCAATGCGCAATTACGGAAGTGCTGTGCACTTGTAAAAGCTTATCAAAGGAATTCCGATTGAATGAGGAAAGCCTCTCTAATATAGCCAAAAGATTAGAGGTATTCATGGCGCGTGTCCTGCTATAAGTGATTACCGATAGTAGAATCTAATTGATCGCTCTTTCTAGACTGGATATCCGAACGAAATCGACTAGAATAACATGAAATACTAACCAGAATTTAACTCAATATATCTTCATTTACTTAAAACTGTCAATAAAAAAAGAGTCGCGTCATGTTGACAAGAGTTTTTTGACGGATATGCGATGGAAATAGAACGATATGTGCAACCTTGACCTAGCACTACACATCCATATCAAGTTGGGCAAGAAGTCGATGAATAATCGTGATTCCAGCGGAAACCTTATAGAAAGTATTTACAACATGTTTATCGAATACTTGCAAAAATGATGGAGAAAGAGGGAGAGAAAGAAAGGAAAAGAGGAGGGCCCGTCATGTCGGTACTTGAGACGATGCTCAATCGGTCAAATAATCGTCTAATCGGAGAGCCAACTGGCAACAAGCCTCCTCTGTTATGGCAGGTCATATAATGGCCATAAAGGGTCTGTCTTCGGTATTTACGATAGGCAAATTGCGCCTTATCGATGCCATGATATCGCGGGTCATAGAAAGTGATGTCATTAAACTAATATCAAGCACGCAAAATAGCCGCTGATAAGAAATCTCCCTCTCTCTCTCTTTCTTTCTCTGTCTTGCAGCCTTGGTTACTCTCCCAGGCAATGAGTAATGCTCAAGGAATTCATAAATAATCAAAATCTATGGAAAAATTTTGAACCCTTGAATTCCACATGTTGTTGATCGGTTATCGGGGGGCTTAAAGGCTCAATCTGTTATGGTCAGTAACAGTTGAAATCCGATTGCAGAACTGTTGACGAAATCGCACTAAATTAGAGTAAAAGCATCATAAAATAATTGAAATCATACCATATCATCATAAGTACAATTAGAAAGCACTTGAACTGAATGACATAATACTTTTTCTGATTCCCATTTGAAAGTCTAATAAATTGTAAACAACTAAATACTTTATTTATTTATTTGCATTGCTTTTTAGGGGCCTTGACGAGGGTAATCGCGTGAGTTTAATGACACTTAATATCGACCATGATATCAGTCGGTCATTTATGGGGATGAAAACATGGCCCGAAAGTCAGGCGTACAAAACGTGCTAAACGAATGTGTAATAAACTTTGATTAGGTCGTAACTGGCCAATTGGAAAAAATAGAAAGGGTTATAAATATAAAGAATTGAGTTTTTTAGTTTAAGGACTGGAAAAGAAAAAGAAAGTTGGTAGAACTTCATGAAACCTCTTGAAACCTATAATTTTCCATGTAGGATTAAATCAAAGATGTTCTATAAATGCGTAAACTAAGAAAGGACGGCAATAAACACAATAATAAAATACAATAATCTAGGGTTCAACTAAAGTTACATCAAAGTCTTCAACACTCTTCAAACAATTACGAAGTCTTCTGAGAAAGTTAATTGGCTGTAGTAGTATAGTAATTTTGAAGAATGACTGCAAGTAAACAATTTAAAAACAAAATTAAGTTATTTATTTGTAATACTTGACAAATTCCAATGACCTCTCAAATAAAGCCCTAATTTTATTTTTTCTGGTATTCCGCAGTCGCAATAGTTGCATTTGGAAATCGACTATTTGTGGGCACGTAATTGTAATTAGTTAAGAACGGGAAGGGGAACGGGAAAGGGGAAAGGGGTGTGTGGTATGTAGCAGAGACCACTTTACAGCTTGTTTGTGTCTGCCGCCGACGAGCTTAGATCAGGCTACAAACTGTTGGCCGGCGGCTTCACTGATAAAGCCCCGTAGATTTCATTTGTAGACCGTGACAAAAAGGCCGCGCTCGGCCAATTGCGCCATATTCCATACGCCATACGCCAAATGTGCTCTACATTTACGGGTAATACTTATGTATTGTATTTCTCGCTCTCTCCAAATCCCCCTCATTCCCCTCATCAAATTATAAATATATTCGCGATTACGTGGGCCGAGTTGTTGATGGTTTCTTGTTTGGTTTGTAGTAGGTCACGGTTACTGTTGTTTATCTTGATTTGATTTCTTTTGCCAAATTAAAAAGGCGTTAAGTACTTAGTACAGAGCACTGCGTACAATTTTAGATTGTTTCTTCAACTTTAACCAACTGAAGAGTCTCTTGAACAGATCATTCTTATAGATTTCGGTGTAAAAACGAATGACTGAAATTTCCCCCTTTGATAAGCATACCAATCCATTTACCCGTAAAGTTAAAAACAGATTATGCGAATGTTGGACCTTTCAATTAAGGAAATGCCAATTCGACCAAGTATTTAAGTATCTCGACTATATTTGACTGATACGAAGGCCACAGAATTTAGAAATATTTTTGTATTGTGATTTCATTGCTGCTTCCGCGAAATTTATTGATATACAATTTTGTGACATTTTTATTGGCCATTTCAATACGTGCGTTTTAACCAGACTAAGGAATGTGCGATAGCTATCGGTCTATGTAGGCTTAGACCTCTTTTAACGGATATGACTTGAACGAATTTCCCAGGAAGTCGTTTGAAAGGAATGTCACTTTCACTGTTAGTCAATATAATTATTAATTTATGTTACTTAATCTTAATTATTCTGAGGAAGCTTACGAATTCCATTGTGGTTAGTTATATGCTTGCAGTTAGTAACTGGAACTCATAGGGTGTTAATCAATTGACTTTCCGTAGTAATAGTAGTTATTTGAAATTTAAAATTTTGATGTAGATTCAATATATAGCAAAATTAAAGACTTGGAAAATTGTCCAATGTGTGAAAAAAGTATTAAAATATAGACAGTTATGTTAAATAAAAAGATTTTTTCAATTTTAATGCAGAATCAAAATAGAGGTCAAATCATGATAAAATTGACATTCCACAATGAAATCGGTTAAGATTTGACTAAGTTATGAGAGATTGAAAAATTAGAAAAAGCGTCAAGGGAAATAGTATGGGAAAAATTGGCAATGATGGAAAAATTAGATTTTACAATTTTGATGCAGAATCAAAATAGAGGTTAAATAATAACGAAATTGATATTTCGCAAGGAAATCGCTTAAGACTTCACAGAGCTATGAAAGATTAAAGTTCTAGAATTTAATAATGACTCTCAAATAAATTTCCAACGTCATCCGGTCGAACTTTTGATTTGTGACGTCACAAACTGTCAGAGCAGAGTGTAATGAATGCAATAACAAATTGGACATGCAAAATGCCGACAATAAAGAGTGCCAAGTCATGGAAAATCCCGTTCGAGTTGTCGGATAGCCGGCGGCTAAAAGGCATTCAGGACGAGAAACACACACAAAAGTAAATAAATATAAAAGGTGAAAAGGTGGCTGCGGTAGCAAGAGGATCAAAAGACGTTGACAGGACATTTGTGTTGTTGTTTTCGTTGTCGTTTTCTGTTGCGTCATGTTAAATAAAAGCCAACAGGACATGGACACGACTGTAGCTTCCGGTGCAGCAGGCCGGACAGGCAGCTAGGAAGGGGATCAAGGGGTAATGGGCCAGGTTGCAGTACAAAAGGCCGCCTGCAGCCTTGCGGTTTTTCAATTGAAACTGGACAACCCAAACCAAAGACGAGTCGCAGTCCACAGTTGCGGTTGAAAATTAATACAAAAAATGGACAAAATGTTTGGCCAGGGGGCGGAAAAGTCTGAGCACCGAGAACCCAAACCCCAAGTAAAGGATGTCTCGGGACCATCCTGTCCAGTCAAAGTAAAAGCATTTTTCTGACCCGTCAGACAACTTTAAACTTGAACTAATGCGATGCGGTCATTGTCGATCTTTGATCTTGGATCGTATATAGTCGTCACATTCCAGAGCCAAACGGCACAGATAACTCGATAGGTTCAAGTCTGGACTGTCCTAAATTAGCAGCAGTACACTAATTAATGTTCAAATAGTTTACTCAGTTTATTAACAGCAACAATAACAATAACAATAACAGCAACAAAGTCGCAGCAGGTCAGAAATATTTAGTTGGGCCAGTTGGTCAACTTTAGTTAAAGCTACTCGTATCTCTAGATTGGATTGAAAATTCTAGTAGTTTAGATACCATTCTGAAGTTCATTTCTAATCCTATGCAGAACCTTGGCTGAGTTTAACTAAGAGAAAACATTAAAAAAAAATATAAATGATATAAAAGAAATTTAAATAAAATACTTTTCTGGGATTCGAACCCGTTTATAGATGATAATTCAATTATTTATTTGAGGTTCGCTGATGCGTAGATTTCGTTTACAAAAATTCGATTTAATTGTCAATTTCCAGATCCATTACGAGTATGTGAAGATCTGAGAGGACTTGAACTAATTTGAAACGTTTTTGAAAAGTGCATAAATTAGTTGTGTAAATAATTTGCAGCGCCATCTGAGTATGATGGGGCATGACTCTAGGTTGCAACAATCTGAAATATATTAAGTCAGACCGGGCACGACTCAATAGACGATAGATAGATTGTTGTTGTTGCTGTTGTTGTTGTTGTTGTTGGGCTGGAATAGTGGTTCCATCAAGTGACGCTAATGGCCACAACAAACAAAGCAAACGATGCGACTGATGATGGTTGTTGGATGTTGTTGGATGTTGCCTGTTGGATGTTGGATGTTGCAGGGCAACAACGCCAACGACAGCGACAACAACAAATTGATCAATTCATAAATGATGAAAACGTTTAGCAAAAAGAAAGTGTTGAGGGGAATACGAGTATGCTGGACTATATAGGAGTATATATTCATGCTGCTATAAGCGTCATCACATATCGAAACGTCAATTTTAATCACCACTGATAGGCCCATGGCAGCAGCAACTGGCAACTGGCAAGTGGCAAGTGGCAAGTGGCAACTTGCACCACACACACAGTCACTTGCTTGCCACAGATCGTTCGACACATGAAGTGAAGAGTTTTGCACTTGCGTTGCGTTGGCGATTGTCACGATCGATGGCACTGGCGACGCTCAGCCGCTGAATTAAATACATATTCAAATAAGAAATCAAGTTCGTTTCCTTCACTTCTCTCTGTCTCTCTCGCTCTCGTTGGTGGCACAATGTCAATAGCGTGGACTCTTGGCTTGACTACATTGTCGCCGCTGTCAACGTTTGTCAACTGCAACCACTGAAGTGGCCAATGAGACAACCTGGGTGGGCATTGGCTTCCATCTTTCAGCTCCAGCTCCAGCTCCACTCCAACTACAACTCCAACTCCAACTGCATCCTCAGAGTCTCCTTCAGCGTTGACAGTTCCCCCATTGCGATAGCTGCAACACCGGATAAGGCGTTTTCCACATTACTTTCAGCTGGAATTTCTACATCTTCTTTGTTGTTGTTGCTATTGTTGTTGTTGGCAGGCAGCTAGAAATTAGAAAAACGCCCATGAAATTCTTTTGTCCACTGTCCAGTCTCCTCTCTCCCTCTCACTGTCTCTCTCTCTCTCTGTCCCTCTGCTTTGGCGATTGGCGCCTAATTTGGTTTTGGTGCAAATTCAAATGTTCGCCCCGCTGATTTTGACTCTTGGCTTTTAGAAAGTAATTGTGGCATTTGTGGCATGAACATGTGGCATGTTGAATGCGTGGGTGGCTCTGCATCTGTCGCTGGGTTGCCCCCTACCCAGATCCCCTGTCTTTGCTATTATAAATGGTCATTTGATTGTCGAACCAGTTTGTGTCTGTCTCTATCTTCTCCCCAGTCTTATCCTACCTCTCTCTTCTTTCTCTCCCTCCTCTTGCCAATGAGTTATTCTGTTATTTGGAAGTAGCGGTCAGCAGTTGCACTTGCAACTGGACAGAGTTTTCAGTTATCCGCTTGATTGTTACAGCTTTCATTAATTTATTTAGCGCAATTTCCAACAAACTGCCAAAAAAAAAGTCGAACAAACATTCGAAATTTCTAAATTACTGACTGGTTTCGTTAAATTAAATGAAAAATAATCAGAAAATAATATAAACGTAGAAATACACTATTTTTTGGGATTCTAACAAAATATTTTAATAAACAAATATATTTAATTCAATGTAATTCGATAATATAATATATATGAATTTCTTGGCAGACTAAGCTATGAAATGATAATTTAAAATATAATAATATTATAATTAATGCATGATAATAATAAAATTATTGAATTGAGTAACAATATTATATTTTTAATTTTATGCTACAAAATAATAAATTTATTATAATAATACATAAAAATTATAATTTAAGAAAAATCTAAAATATATCTATTATTTATGAGTTTGAAAAATTTTCACTATCACTTTCCAGATAGATTATCTTAAAAAAAAAACTGGGTCACAATTCTAGTGTCGGACAAAAAAATATTATAAGCGTTTCAAAGATATTTATGTATTTTTCAGGAGTCTAAATCAAGTATGAAGCTGTCATAAATCAAGGGGACAGGATCTCAGGACGATCCTTGGGGGAACCGATTACTAATAAGCAAAATGAAAAATGTGCCACGCCCCTGGGCCAGTTAATTGTTGGCAAACAAAATGAATGCATAATTAGTTTTGTCAAAGGGTCCAAGATGCATTCTCAAAGGCCGTGAGAGTGTGAGTGAGAGAGAGAGAGAGATGGGGAATTATACTCAGACTGGAAGCTGGAGCAAGTTCAGATTATTTATGTACGTTGAGGCTGCCTTTTATGCATATTATGCATCTTTTATTTTGTGAACTCAACTAAAATGCATTTTTAATAATTTCATTAGGCCACAGCGAAGCGGGTTTTTCCGCTGCCTCCGGGCAAACTTCTCATTAAAGACGAGAAATGAGTTGAATCTCTGGAGTTGGAGTTGGATGTGCTTTGGGTTTGGGGTTTGGGTTTGAGTTTGGCTGAAGATGTCAAGTCAACTGGTCAACCGATATGCCATAATTTGAATGTGCACGGTCAGCACTTTATAGAGACATCGGAGCATTGAGACACGGCGTCAGACTAGATAGTTTCTCACCGATAATTTTCATGGATGAGCCGAGAAATTGGGGAGGGGAAAATTTATTCTATTGTAATTGCCAGTGCCGTTTACCGTTGAATGTCTCACTCTCATCCAGTGTCTGATAAGTTAATTGGAATTTATATTATCATTGCTGTGATCAATGTCTCTTAGGTAGACTTGCAGCTTGCAGCTTTTATGGTCATTCCCAGATACGAATCTGGGACTACGCCTGAAACTTTTGGGTCTGAAACTGAACAGCATAAATTTCCAAATAATTTATGCATATCATTTTAAATGAGCTTTTAGTTTGAAATAAAATTGAATAACATTTTTCTACGCTACGTTTTATGACTGGAAAAAACGCGCGCAAAACGCTAGCGAAACGCCCCAAAAAGCGATGCCTAACAAATTTTCAATGCAGCCTAATGACTTGCCAGCTCGCAGTTGGATCCTGCGGCAGATATTTTACCCACGATAAGCGATTATAAATATTTTACAAACTATATTATAAATATGATCAAGGGGCAGGGACAGTGGCAGAGGGGAGGGACGGTGACTAACATCTAGCTGGCATTTGGCCTTATCTGGCAACGCGCATCTCTCAGAGATCTTTGGCAACGATAACCACACAGTCGTTGCACCTGAGTTCGAGTCTGAATTGAAGACTGAGTCTGAGTTTGAGCCTGGTCAAAAACCTGGTCGACTGGGCGAGTCATCTCAAATGTGAAATCAATTTTGCTGCGTTGTTGTACTTAATTAAAAAGAAAGACTAAGAAAAATAAGAAGAAGCAGAAGAATACAGAGAATCGAGCCGCGCATACATTAAAGCCAGGCCAACATCCTTTGAGAACTTCATTTGGCAGCTGCTTGGTTGATTCATCATCAGTTTCTTCGTTCTTCGTTTTTTTTCGGCTACTCAATTAGCAGACCAGAGGCACCTTCACTTGCTGTGTGTGGCCAGATCTCATTTCAATTCCAAATTCCACTCTCCACATTCCACTCTCCACATTCCAATTCCACATTCCTAGGCTAATTTCTCTGTTAGCCTGGCGATAAATCAAAACACTGTTCACAACATTGTGTGGGGTCCTTCACTCTAATCAATGCATTGCTTTGTGTTTTTGGTATTTGTCCTTTTTCTAACCGCCGCTTTTGTCAAGGACATTAATCAAGCGTCGACTCATAAATCGGTCAATATATATTATTATTTATTTCTCAGTTAGCTTATTGAATTTGTTCGATATCAATACATGCACCTAAATCATAATTCCAATTGTTAAAGCGTGGGTAAAATTAGTGGAAAATTATTTATTTGTTGAACCATTATTGGAAATTGTTTCTGGCCAGACTAATGAGATCGGCCAAGGTCTGTATATAATTGTGTGTTTCTCTGTGTGTGTGAAGTGCATGTGGCAAGTGAAAGTGATTTGAGTTAGGAAAAAAAACCTAAAAAGGTTGACTCCAAAACAGGTAAGGATTGTAACAATAGACATAAACGTGATACTCTTTCATTTTTAACGTAAGTGGAAAAACACCTCGATTACATTATTCTTCTATTACACTAATTATGGCATTACGAGTTGATTAAAATTGAAAACATGGAATTATAAATTATTACAACAAGCTTACACTAAATTTAATCAAGTAGAATAATACACATTTTCTTTGTAAATCTTTGCGATCTAAAAAATGTTAAAAGTAAAGTTTTTTTTATCAATTTTGTAATGATAAGAAATGAATTTTCCAATTTATATTAGCTCTCATTTTCCATTATAAAAGTACCAATAAAGTTTTTTATTTGCGTCTTCAACCCGCCTAGATATCTTCTAAAACATTTGGCTGAAATATTTCGAAATAAATACATTACATATGAAATATTTAGCAAATAATAATAGAGAATCATAAATTACATTTCATATTAAATGATATTAAATAATATTAAATCATGCCATGCATCTGTGGTTCAAGGACACGCAAGGAGTAACTTTGATGATAAATCAAATTTTCCATGCATAGCTTTGCCGCCTGAAAGTATGCAACTGTAGCACTTTCACTGCCAGAATGAAATGAATAATGATTGCGAAAAGTGAAAATAATTGCATATTTTACGTAGAACACGCACACACACACACACACACACACACACACAATGGAGATTTATAGCTGACCGCAAAAATGGGAAATGCAAGTTTAAATCAATTTAAAATAGCTGCAAAATGGGGCGTTGCCAATTGAGAATGGCCCATGTGGCATATGGCTCATTCGACTCATGCCACATGCCACATGGCCAAATAGCTCGTAATTCAGCATGTAAAATGCATAAAATTTTATTTTCTTTTTGCTCATAATTTATTGTCAAACAAAAGGTGTGTGTGTATGTGTGTGTCCTGGCTCGAGCCACAGACAGAGTCCATGTTCATGTCCTTGTGAGGACATATCGTTACCTGGCTTGGGCCACACCTTTTGTAGGCGTTGTGAAAGGTTTCGTTGCGCTTGGCTGCTTGCCGCATTGAACCTTTCTTCCTGCCACACTTTCACCTTTCGCCTGCCGGTTGCAGTTGCCATTTCAGTTGCCTTTTCAGTTGCCATTTCAGCCATTGTTCGGTCTCTAATTTGGCCGGCTTTGTCATTGCAGCCGCAAAAACAGAGCGGCAGCTGAGGCTTCAACGTGTCCTTGCCACATTTAAAATCTGCAACTATTTTATTTATTGGAGGCGTCGCCTAAATGTGTGTGTGTGTGTGGGCGTTGAGGGGGCGTGTACCTTGGCCTTGGCCATTAGGCCTTTAATTGCAGTTGCAGTGAATCAGACCACAGATCGTGGCATGACTCATTCAACCACATCTGCGGGCCAATTTAAAATGAACATTTCCAATGAAAATCATCAATGAATTTACAAATTTCCATATTCAATTTATCTAGAATATGTGAGCAGACAAAAGGTCTTATCTGAGGTTTCATTTTAGACGCATTACCTGGCAATCGACTGAGAACATTTCGAAAATAATCATTTCTGATGCACTAACGGACGCCGAAACATTTAGTGGCAAGACGCGTTTGCCTTATCAATAGAACTGTGTAGAACCACTTGAGACTCAATGCACACGGCGTTTTATAGAGCACAGGGGCGGATTCTCAGTCTCTAGAGGAGGGTAAAGGGAAGAGAGGGGGCTTCACTTATTTGATTCTGGCACGGGTCTCATTTGACCTTAGAATGCCTTATATATAACGGGGAGAAATGGAAAGTTGTTGTTAAAAATGAGTACAGAATTCAATTTTTTGATGAAATATTATAATACAAAATCAGTGTTTGTTGTATCAGATACATTTATTTATATTTTAATCTAAGCATACTCAGATTAAAAACTACTTGAAAATATATTTAAGAGTTAGGAACTTTAAATATTTTAAATTTAAATATTCTTATATTTAGCAAATATTGCTGACACTTTTTTATGATATTTCATCCACAGTGCAAGTGTCATTGTAAGTGGAAGTTTTTAATAGACACGTTTTGGCCGTTGACAAGTGCGTCTCTCATTTGCCAAAAGAAATGACTGGCAATTAGACTTACAGACAATTCCTGGCAGTTGATGGCAATTCCAATCCAGTGCTGAACCTAATGACACTGTCAATTTCGGCTGTCAGTCGCACGTGACTTTGGCGCAGTTCGCGAATTGTCAGGAATATGAGTCAGGATATGAAGAAGGACAACGACAAGGACAAGGGCAGGTTAAGAAGTCACTATTGGACTAACGCACACACACGAGGTCCACGGGGATTTTTATAGAGAATATAATATAATACTTTCAATATTTATAGAGCTGTCATATCATTTCTGAGGCAGCATCACGTGCT